>CM076583.1:692245680-692647505 GCA_034641835.2 Pinus albicaulis | reverse complement strand
ATAGTGGCTTCTAGAAAGATTCATACTATAGACTACCCAGACCCTGATCCACCTGAAATAGTCGGTAACCCAGAAAGTATCCTTAGGAAGTCTCCTAAGATTAAATTATCAACTATTTGCAGACCACCCTTAAGAGCTAATTCAGTCCCTGAAAATCTTTCAGCTCTACAACAATCACAAGTTGACTTGGTAAATCCCTTTAGAACTAGGTCTCTTGGTGATTTATATCAGTTAGATTTTGAGTCTTCACTTTCATCTCCTAAAACAAGTGAACATCCCGGTAGCAGAGAAACAACACCTCATGATTTACATTTCCTTCACAACCTAGGTGTCTCTCATCCAAGATCAGCTCAACAGTCTATTCCTAGTTCATCCACTTCTGCTCACCCTACATCCACTGTCCAAACTACTCCACTTCAGCCCACTTTCCCTTTTGTTAATCCACCCCTTGTAAATCCACCCACACCACATATCATGGCAGCATGGTATGCTCCCTTAGTCCTTACTCTTCCATTAGTCAATCTTCCACAGGACTATCAGTCCAAAATTCCATTGTATGATGCTAGCAATGCTACAACTGCATCACAACATGTGGATAATATGAATGACTACTTTGACAGAAATGAAATTGATGATGATTCTGTCAAGCTTAGACTATTTTCTCAGATCTTAGGGGGAGAAGCAAGAAAATGGTTCAAAGGCTTAACCCCCCATAGTATTAATGATCTCCAAGCCTTCCATCAAACATTATTAAAAAAATGGGAAGTAAATAAAAACCCTCTTCAAGTCCTTTCTGATTACAAAAATCTCCATATAAACGTGGGGGAAAGTGTACAAGCTTATTGTACCAAATTCAATAGTGTATACAATGCACTTTCCCCAGAACTAAAACCTCCACAAGGCTCATCTTTAAACAAGTTTCCTGAAGGGTTTGACCCTGAGATGGCCTATCAGCTGAGAGAGAGAGATTTTGCAACTCTTGAGGAGATGCAAAAGGGTGCTCTTTTTGTGGAAGTCAACTTGATGGAGAAAAGAGAAAGAATGAAAAATGAGAAGAGAGTCTCTTTTAGAGAGGAAAACACACCTTCTATTCAAACTCAAAGATGGAGAAAATGATGGAATAAATGATGAAAGAGATGAGCATAATTAAGAGAGCACAAGCGAGCCAAAATCAAGATGCTCCTCAAAACATAAACTAGAACTAGAATCAAAATTTTAGAAGGAACCAACCTCCAAACAGACCTAGGAAAGATTATCAACAAATCACTCCTCCATTTCATCAAAACTATGTAAGTGAGGTTGATGAAACAGATGAAATAACAGAGGAGGATGATATAAACATGCTGGGGGTAGATAATGATGACTTTGAGGTTCATTATGATAGAAGACAAGGTCTATACACACCTTATGATGACAGAAGAGATGATGATGAAAATTATTACCAAAACATGGAAAATTTCATCATATAATCTCAAAAAGAATATGACCTTAGAAGCAAAACCAGTCACCAAACTCCCAACACTAAAACCTCTGACAAGCCTTCAAAAAGTAGCACTATAACCAAGCCTAAAATGATCAAACAAAAGGACAAAAAAGTGGTTGTAAATTCTGATAATGGTGAAGAGAAGGGCAATCAAAACGATGAAAAACATAGTGCAAACATTAGTAATACTAACATCTCAGCTAGTACTCCTGTTAAAACAATTTTGTCAAAAATAAATAAAATGAATCAGTAAGCTAACATTGCTGATAGAGTGACATCTAATAAGGCTGAAACAAGTACCTTAAAGAATCAAATTCCTTTCAGCCTAGAGCAGGAAGTTTCGAAGATCAAAATCTCTGTTCCCCTAACAGAGTTAATTTCCCAACATGTATATAGGACCCAAATTTTGAAGGCTTTAAACATTGAAGAGAATGAGGACACTGTCAATCTTAATGATGACCAACCAGAGCTTATATTTGGTCCAAATATTGAAGGTATGTATCAAGAGGGACCTGTGCCTCCCTTTTATGTGATTTTAAACGTTCATGACAAGATTTTGCACAACGCTATGCATGATTCCGGGGCTTCTCATAATTTAATGCCAAAAGCTGTAATGGAGAGCCTTGGTTTAGAAATCACCAGGCCTTACAAAGATCTTTACTCCTTTGAGTCAAGCAGAGTAAAATTTTTAGGATTAATCAAAGACCTTTATGTTAACTTATCCCAGATTCCAGCCAAATGCTTAGTAATGGATATTGTTGTGGCTAATGTTCCCCCAAAATATGGAATTTTGTTATCAAAATCGTGGGGGGCTAAGTTACAAGGGACTATGCAAATGGACATGTCCTATGCGACTATCCCTATTTTTAATCAGAATAGAAGACTTTACAGGGAGTCTCATATGTAATACACAGTCACAAGCCAAGACAGACCACAAAACTCTCCCTTTATTCTGTAAATATAGGCCTTGATTCTTTTATCATGTTCAATAATGAAACTTTTGGTGAACAAGTGACCTTGTCTGATTTAATGACAGATAGAGAGGAGGATGAAGATAACGTAGGAGTGTCTGAACTATTTGTTGAACCAGAGAACCCTAGCAAACTAAACAAAGGTTTTGAGCTTCAAGTCATGAGTCCATTACTCTTAAACCTTGACAGTCAAGAAAAAAATCCTCAACCCAATGAAGAACCTAAGGAGTTAAAACAAACGCAACTAAGTGCTGACATTCCACAATAATCAAGAAGCATGTTAGTTGAAGAGGACAAACACCAAATAGATGAAACTGAAAATAGTCCTCTGTGGAGTATGTAATTTTATGGATCCTGCACTAGAACTAACACTGGTGTAGGTGTTTGGACTTCTAACACTGAAAATAACCACACAGAATGCATTTACTGCAAATTAAACTTTCAGTGTTCCAATAAAATAGCAGAGTATGAATCCCTTTTCTTAGGCTTACATATATTGAAAAAGTTAGGAGCCAGAAGAATCAATGTGTACGGGGATTCAAAGTTAGTCATTAGGAAATGTAATGGGGAGTATAATGCAAATCATCCCAGACTTAGGGCCTACCAAAACGATGTCATGGACCTTTTAAAAACATTCGAGGAGTCCAAACTGATTTTTGTCCCAAGAAAAAGAAATATTGCGCCCACAATTTAGCCTTTGCAACTAGAACATGCTTAATGCCATATAACACTAAAGATTGCACAACTCAGGTGAAATTTAGACCAGCTGTGCCTGATAATAAAAATTATTGGCAAGTGTTTGATGGAGACAAACAAATAGAAGACTTCATGCAATTCAGAAATGAATTCGAACTACACAGTTCGAACTCAGACTATGATACAGACTGCAGTGAAGGAAATTTTCTTGGTGAAGAAGAGCCGTCTCCTGAGCTTGTCAATATTAATCTTCTGACTATAAAACTAAAAAAAAAATAGAATTGAATGCAAAGTTAGAAACAGAGGAGTTAGAAAATCTGCACTCTAAAGATGAAAGTTTGCCTAAGGGTCTGACCCCTTTAGAAGAGTTGTTCGATTTTAACAATGTGGCAAATAAACCAAAACTGGAACCTGTAGAGACTGAAGTGGAAGAGTGCAATATAGGCAGTGAACTTAAACCCATGATGATTAAACTGTCTAAGAATTTACCAGCTCACATTAAACTCAAATACATAGAGCTGTTTAGAGAATTCTCTAATGTTTTTGTGTGGTGTTACGAAGATCTTAAATCCTATGACACTGAAATAATACAGCACAATATCCCTCTCAAAGAAAACCAAAAACCATTCAAACAGAAGCTGCGCGGAATAAACCCTGTCTAGTTTCCTTTGGTTTAGAAGGAGATCATGAAATTGTAGGAGGCTAGTATTATTGTCCCTATTAGATATTCTGAATGGGTGTCTAATCTGGTGTTAGTTAGGAAGAAAACTAGAGAGATCAGGCTTTGTATAGACTTTAGAGACTTAAACAAAGCTTCATTAAAGTAAAACTACCCTTTACCTAAGATGGATCATATTTTACAAAGGGTGGTAGGGTCTAGAAGAATATCTTTGCTTGATGGCTACTCAGGGTACAATTAGATCTTAGTCTACCCTACTGATCAATTAAAGACAACCTTTACTACACCATGGGGCACTTTCATGTATGTGAAAATGCCCTTTTTTCTAATGAATGCTGGAGCAACCTTTCAGAGAGCCATGGACATAACATTCTCGGAAGAACTGGGCTACTTCATCATTATATACCTTGATGATGTCACTGTGTTTTAAAAAACAGATGAAGAGCACTTAGAACATTTAAGAAAAGTTTTCGAGAAATGCAGAAAATTTGGGATATCTTTAAACCCTAAGAAGACACTTTTTGGTCTCCAAGAAGGTAAAATTCTTGGGCACATCATTTCAGAAGAGGGTATTAAGATAGATCCAAAGAGGATTGAGGAGCAAATCTCTCATCCTCGAAACATCAAACAATTGCAATCTTTCATTGGAAAGATTAACTTTTTGAGAAGGTTCATCCCCAACTTGGCTGAGCTCCTTAGGATTATCACAAACATGTTAAAGAAGGAAAAAGGGGTAAAATGGACCTTGGAAGCAAATAATTCCTTTGAACTGGTGAAACAAGCGTTAACCAAAACACCGGTTCTTATAAGTCTTGATTTTTCAAAAGATTTTTATATTTTTTCATTTGCATCAGAACATACCATAGTTGTTATCCTTTTACAGAAAAATCAACAAGGACAAGAGAAACCTATTGCATTCTTTAGTAAGGCATTGAGGGATGCCCCTCTGAAGTATAAAATTATGGAGAAGCAAGCTTTTGCTTTGGTTAAAGCTTTGAAAGACTTCAGAGTATACATCCTTCACTCACACATCATTTCCTTTGTCCCAAATTCAGTTTTTAAAGACATTCTAACACAGGACCCAGATGGTAAGAGAGGTAAGTGGATTTATATTATCCTTGAATATGATTTAGAGATAAAACCCACTAAACTCATCAAAGGCCAAGGTCTAGCTAGATTAATGACTGAATCAAATTTCGAAGTTATTGATATTAATATGATTGATGCTTTGGATGACCAAGAAGGATTCTCAACTCCTATTCTTGAAGACCATTTTATGAATTCTCTTTGGTATGCTGACATTATTTATGTTTTTCTTAATCTAAATACATCTCCTGGTTTGACAAAGACAAAGGAAATATTCCTAAAGTTAAAAGTTGTAAACTATTGCATTATAGATAAATGTCTTTATTGGAAAAGTGCAAGCGGTCTATTGCTTAAATTTTTTCTTGAGTTTGATGCAGAGAAGGTTAAGCGCGAGTTCCATGAAGGAGAGTGTGGAGGTCATTTTTATTGGAAGACAACAACCAACAAAATCTTGAGGGCTAGTTTCTATTGGCATTCTCTTTTCCATGATGCGCACAAGATGATCATAACCTGTCATAAATGTCAACTTTTTGAAAGCAAAAGAAAACTGTTACCCCTCCCTCTGCATCCAATCACTGTTGAAGCCCCATTTCAATAGTGGGGACTTGACTTCATAGGAGAAATCCATCCCCCATCTTCTGCCCAGCATATATGGATTCTCACTGCCACAGACTATTTCACTAAGTGGATAGAAGCCACACCTTATAGGCAGGCCAATGATTCAATTATTATAAAATTCATGGAGACTAACATTCTCGCCATATTTGGCTGTCCTACCAAGATCATCACGGATAATGCAGTAGCATTTGGATCAAAGAAGATGGTTGAGTTCTATCATAGATATCAGATAACATTGGGCCATTCCACGGCCTATTACCCCCAGGGTAATGGACTTGCAGAATCCTCAAACAAAATTTTAGTGAACATAATCAAGAAACTGTTGGAAGACAATAAAAAGTCTTGGCACACAAATCTAGTTCATGCACTTTGGGCTGACATATTGACTTTGAAGAAATCTATTGGCATGTCACCCTTCCAGCTTGTGTATGGTACTGATGCAATTTTTCCAAACAGCCTTGATGTACCAGTGATGAAGTTGATCCAAGAGTTTCAAACTGAAGAAAATGACATGATCAGAAGAATAAATCATACCATTCATCTTCAGCAAACCAGAGAGGAAGTTTATAACAAAGCATTGCAGAAACAGGACAGCATTAAAAAGCTTTTTGACAAAATAACTAAGGCCAGCAATTTCAAAATTGGGGACAAAGTTTTAAAGTGGGACTCAAGAAGGGAAGAAAAGGGCAAGCATGGAAAATTTGACAACTTATGGCTTGGCCCTTACTCTATTCATTCAGCTACTGGTAACAATGCTTATTTTTTACAGGAGTTGAATGGAGCAGAATTGTTTGGGGGCCCTGTCAATGGAAGGATGCTTAAACATTAATTCTCTTGATCCATGCTATGTTTTAAAGCCTTCTTATATTTTCCTCATTATAAATATCTCATCCACCACTTCATTCAAAGTTATAAAAAATAAAAAATACAAAAACAAAGAAAAGAAAGAAAAGAGGGGAGATTGGGAAAACAAGAAAGGTATAGCCCCATACCAAAAAGAGAAATGAATATGAAAGTGTGCAAGCTTAAATGCCACTCCTAAAAACACACTTCTAGTTAGTCATACTGCCTAATATTGACTAATTAGTTTTAAATTTTCTGTTGTTAGGATAGTGAATTCAATTCACCAAACTGTTTAATCTTGGCTTATCAGTAGATAGATTAGGATAGAAATTAAAGGTTCAAACATGCACAAAATCTGTGCCTAAGATTTCAAAGAGAGAATGACTCAAAACTGTTTCAAATTATGAGTCAAAATATGTAAAAATCTGGTTCTAAGTTGCTCAAAATCTGAACCAGAGAACAAGGAAAGACAACTCACAACAAAGTCAAAATAGAGCTATACCCAAGAGGAAGGAGATGCTTTCAAATTTCATATCTCAGGCCTTCCAGTTTTTTTGTTTTAAATTTTCTGCAAAATAAATGTCTATGTGAAACTTGTTTTTATGCCAAAGATTAGCATCAAGTTAGACAGATCAATCCTAACTTGAATGTTTTTAAATTTATGTTGTAGAATTTAGAGAATAAAGTCTGTTGGAAAGTTTAATCCCAACAGACAGTAGATTAGGTTGAAAATTATATGGGCTCAACTATTTAATCTGAGTCCATGGAGAAATAAGGAATAGAAATAGATTAGATTTCCTGCTTTCAAAATAATAAAATGTTGTGAAAAGAGTTTGCCAATCCAAGTGCACTCGAATGAAGAAAAAATGTTAGATCAGTAGGATTGGGTAGGTAGAAAGTTGTATTGATGAAAATCCATTGTTTTTATAGCTGCTAACATGTTTTCAAAGCAAGATCATCCCAACAAAGAAAGGGCCACCCAATGGATGAGGCACAGGTCAGCCTCCCAGAGAATGCAAGTTTGAAGTTCTTGATGCCTTCAAGAAGGCACCATCCCCAAGTGGAGCCACTGTTAGCCACCTATAAAATTTGTTATAGAAAAATGTGGCTAAGACTTTTTAGAGCCTTCAAGGAAAAAATTTTATTTCTAAAAAGTGTTGGCTCTTGAAGACTCTTAAAGGCCTCATGCCTCTGTCCAAATCTTCACTGTTGTGCACATTTTTACACTTAGAAATCCTGCTGATTTCATTGAAAGAATACTGCTGCAAGCACCATTGTCCTTTTCCTGCTTCTTCCAAAACTAACCTCATGTTTCCCCTTTTCCCTTCATCAAAACCCTTTGCTAAGGTTTCAAGACTCTTTCATTGCCTTATCAAGATCCTCCAAATCCTTTGAAAAACATTGAAAATTGCATAAAAATCATGTTTTTTATATAGACTTAAGCCCCCTTGGGCTAAGTCTAAAAATATTTCCCTCCATACGCCTTGGTGCTAGAATTGAGTGCCAGCCTTCCAAGCACTTATCGCGTTGTTCGATTGTGACTAGCCCCTCCTCTTTAAAATCTAGTCATATGATTCCCCATAGAACCCATGGCCCTGCAGGCGAGCGCCTATCCGCTTCGAAATAAATATTTCTGCCCAAAGTATAAACCTTCATTTATATTAATTTGAAATTTTTATTATGTCCTAAGCTTTTCCACTGGTTCAAAGTTCAAGTCAATCTCCACCGTCGATCTAATCTGCAGATCGACTGCGCGCAATTCATCGCCCGGTGGTCCCCGCCATCCACTCACCATTGCAAAACAACGCGGTATCCATAGCATTGCTTTTTTAGAGCGGGGGTGGTATTTTTCATTTTGTAGGGATTCCATACACCGATTGACGTGTGGCCTGGGCACTGTTCACAAAACCACTGTCCATTGTGCGTTAAAGATCGGACATGGACCTGGCACGATATGGATGTCCACCGTCCGATCTGAGGCCGCTCATCGGATGGTGATCACTCTCCGAAGATGCCCATGTGATAACCATGCGATAAAGGATCTCCATCGTCGATATGATCTGCATATCGATGGACCACATCCCATCACCCAGCCCCCTCGTCCACAGCAGTGCCGGTGGTCCCAACGCCACATCAAAATCCATGTGGCAGTTTTCTATTGGGGCGGGTCTCCATGGTTCCTTGTCTAGTCAACAAATCCGGACCCGAGAACTTTACTTAGCATGGTTTAATTAAATTTTGAAGTACGGGCATGTTTTAAGGTTTATTGGCACCTATTTTTCCACCGTTGATCGTGTGGGCCGATCTCATCCGACGGCCCACGGTCATCCCGAAACCCCACACACCATTTTTTAACCTATTTTCTCTGTTTTTTCCAGTAAAGTGACCCTGTCACGTTATTTTTTCGCCTCCACTCCCGACCGTCGATCTCTACGCGATCGACAGCTCTGATTTAAACTATTCTTCTGCCTTCTCTATGACTTCTCCCGATCAATCCTGACCATTGGATGATGCCATCCAACGACCATGCTCCCTCCACATGCCTTCTGAAGCAGCTAACCTATACATGCAGGATTTTATAATAGTTTTTTGTATTTTGCAGGGTTTAAATGGTTTTGCCGCCATGACTGAAGAAATTTCAAGGCAGAGGGTGATGATCCTCTTGCCTTCGATTCACGAAAGAAAATCATTCATAGGGTTTAAAATTCACGTTTCATCGATGATTCATGAGGCATTGATGCCATATCACCCCTGTGCAGCCCTGCACATCAGAAAAAAACACAGTAAATCAAGCACAGTCATAGAGTATTAGTGTCGAAGACAAAAATGTACCAGGACAGAATATTGAAGACAAATTTGTGGGGATCACGGCTAAGAATGATTATCAAAGGCCTAATCCCCAATTAAAACACAGTTTGACGAAAATATTAAGTGTTTTATCAAGAGAAAGCCTCCACCGCCACATCTGAGGCAAATTGATTCCTCCCAGCTACCGGAATGCCACCTGTGCCTCAAAGTATTCAATCAGACGCTAAAGTTATTGATCAGGACCAAATATCTACCTCAAAACGCAGCCAGAGGATAAATTCTACAGACAAACTAATGACGAAATATCAACAAAGTAACCTCGACGTCACAGAGAGCCACAAAGGTCAACAAAAGCTCCCACCGAGCTTAAATCTTTAATGTAAATTATTTAATACAAAGGACACCTATTGTAAGTTTCTTCATTGAGCCCCCCAAAGGCCAAGAATCCATTTAAGTCTATATTAATTATCTTCAGAGATCTTTTATCAGATCTCACCTCCTCATTCTTCTATATATACTTCTGCAGAAGATGAGTGAGGGGTTGGCTGTAGAACATTGAAATGTAATTGAGCTCGAGACTTCTATCTATAAATAGTGTTCACTGGCCCTTGGAGCTCTGATGGTGATAGATAGGTTAGGCTGAGATGTGTATATGGTGCTAAACTAAAGCATTGGACTTAAAGCTGTAACTGGTTTGGAGCATCAATACAAGATGATTTATGGGATCCTGGTCTATGTTGACGGTGATGTTTTCCTCATTGTAACTTGTCATTTTGTTTCTTTTTTCACGGTGTTTCATCTTCTCATATAAAGAACATCATGCATAAAGTTAGGACCTACTGTATATTAGTATCCTTCTCTGACTGAAAATCTTTATTTGAATGTTTTCTTCCAATATGTGTTATTTGGGAATGATTTAATTCAATTTAAGCATAGGAATGTTGGCGTTCCCTTGTCTTATTGCCTTAGATAAATATTATTCTCGAATGTTATGTCTAGTATTAGTTAAGTAGAGATGAACTATGGAAGATATGGTGTGCCCTGGTCCTAGTTTTATCCCCAAAGGCTATCTGAAAGTTTCCCTTGGAATGTGTTAAAAGCTGGCTAGTTTAGAAGTATTTACTAGATCTTAGGCCATTCTGTTTCATATTTGTGTTTGTCTTGAATGTAACCAAGTAAAGTAGAGCTAGGAGAGGATTTGTGGTGAGCCTGACCCGCTAGTTTCTACTCCAATAGTTGCCTTCAAGTTTCCCTTTGTTTTAAAATGTTTTCTATTGAAAGTGTATCAAAGGCTGGCTAGTTTAAAAGTACTTACCAGATCCTAGTTTTCTTTTATGTTTTTCTTAAGTGTTTTTCAAAGGCTAACTAGTTTAAAAGTACTTACCAGATCTTGGGCTGCTCTTTGTTATGCATCTGTTTTATTTTCCTTCTTGTTGTATCATTTCATTCCATAAATAAATCTTCAAAGAGATCCTTAGACATAGATGACTTGCCCCATGGATCACTCTTACCTCTTGCTATTCCAATTAAACCCTATTATGACTCCATAGCCCAATGGACTAAAACCTACAATTATCTATCTTCCTGGCCAAAGCTTGTTCTATCTGCTTGCAACTTCTCACCTTTGAAACTCTTTACATTTAGAGATTTCCCCTCAAATAATTTTCATGCTGAACCATCCAAAAAAACAAAACAAACCCTTGGCCTTCATAACTAGCCTAACATCATTGCCCTAAACTCCAAAGACAAATCCATATTTGCACTTATTGGAGAGATCCCTCTCCAGATTCAGGAGGGCTAGATCCTAGAATCCCAAAGTGGTTGAAACGATGTTTCTCCCTGTGACTGGACTTTCACCAATCTTGCTGATTACAGGGAGCTAACACGAGGCATTGGCAATGAGGACATTGTTCACTTCTAGTTTGTGACTGAGGTTGTATGGAAGGCTCAACAAGTAAAAAATATTGATATTAGAAAGTCGCGGCTGCTACTGCATTTCAAGATCGCGTGCTATACTGGTACATTAGGTATGTGCAAGAAAACCCTAATTCTACTCTGGTAGCAATCAAAGCAGCCCTAAAAGAGCAGTTTAAGAAAACTAAATCATATGTGCAATAGGTGACAAAGATGAAGGATATCCATCAAGAACCTAATGAATCTATATGGGAGGTTGATCAAATATTGAAGCGCACCATAAGAGATGGTTTATTTTTTATTGATGATACTCAACATAAATAATGGTTCATTTCTATGTTTCTCTCACATCTACACCAGTCATTAGGTCAGCAAAAGATTGCTACACAAGCTAAGGCTGTAGAAGTTTCAATGAAATTAGAAGATACCCTAATGCATATTGCGCTAGGAACTCAACATATTCAGAGTTAGATGGAAGCTATGCATATGGAAATTCAAAATCTGCACAAGGACAAAGGCAAGGAGGTTTTCCCAGAGGTTTGGTGTATCAAATGCAAAACCTCTGGGCATCATAAAGACCAATGTCATGTTTTTAACAATTATTTGAATGTTGGAGGTCCTAGTCCATTGAATATATCTGTATGGTTTACTATATGTCATATTGCTGGACTACATGATACATATTCTCTTACCCGAGGATTGGAAAATATCAGCGTGACTTACAACAACCATTTTGTAAGTTTTGTTCATCATTAGGGCATGTTGAGCAGGATTGTCGGACCTATGATATGATGTTGGATAAACCTAAGATCTATAGAATGCCGGTTGAGCCTACATCACTAGAATCACATTCTGGGCACGGGGGATTCCAAGGCAAAGGAAGAGGTAAAGGAGGTGGATCAACTAGTAGAGGGAGAGGAAAAGTGATTTTTTATAATTGTGGTGATGTTGGTCATTATGCGTGCGACTGTCTAAATCCGGTGTGATAGTACTATAGGTACTGTAGACAATTTGGTCATGTTATAGAATATTGTCCTATCTTGATTGCTAAAATGTAGGAAAAGAAGACCCCCACGCAGAATCTGAAAATGGTTCATGCAAAAACTCATGAAGAAGACCCTTGTGTGAATGTAGTTACCAAGAGTGGTTTAGCTACCAATGAAGATAAAGGAAAGAAAATTTCCACTAATGTATGGATCTAAAAAGCACCTAAAACTAAAGAAGGCCTTAATATTCAGTGTGCAAAAGAAAATTTTATTGAATCAAGGAAGGAATTCATAGAAGGAGATACTTCAACGAGTGGTAGAACACTGAAGGGAGTTAGAGGAGAAGAAGAGATTAAGCCATTTTTACAAGCATGTATAAAGTTTCTACGCAACAAAAAGGGTGTTGAAAATTTGCAGGAATTGATAGATAATTTCGCAGAAAAATAACAGCCCCTGGTAGAACACTGCACATTCAACAAAATCTATAAGAACAAGAAAATAATAGGTAGATAGATGCGCCTGACTACACAAAAAAATTCTTATGAAATGTACCAAGTCATTCTATATTTGGGATCATATGCTAATGTTCTACCTAAACAAACCTAGGAACGTATGGGAGAACCAAAGCTGGAATGGTCCACTATCCAACTGCGCATGGATAACCAGTTGAATATTACTCCCTTGGGGATATTGTCAAAATTTGTGATCAATATAGAAGGTGTTAAGTTATTGGCATATTTTGAAGTCATACAGATTGTAGTTGATACTGATCCCTATCCTGCACTGTTAGGGTTAGATTGGGCCATTGACATGGATGGTGTTACCAATATGATGAAAAGGAGGATGGAATTTGAGAACAATGGATTTAGGGTCATCATTCCTCTAGATCCTGCAGAAGGTCAAAGGTATACTGAACCAGTGCGTGCTGAGGATAAGATTGATAAAATTTATAAGCTAACTTTGTGTGAGGAATACTGGATCAATTCGACAGCAGATGTGAATCTTAAATGGGAGAAGGATAGTTCTTGCTTTTCAGACTCTGATGAAGAACTAGAGAATTCATAGAACCACCTACATGAGGTGTCTGCGCTGTGCTCTAATCGTGTGAACCACGGTCTGCATTGCATAACATCTAAGGCACGTGATTTCCCACATTATGATGGCTCAACTGATGTAAACACATTCCTGGGATAACTAGAAAGATTGCCAGTTGACCATAGGTTCCATGCTTTGGATCTTGGCTTGCGTGCTACCTAGCAAGATGGTGGGAAAAACATAAGGAGAATATGGGATATTGGGAGGAATGTGCGCAAATGATGCGGTTACGATTTGAATACCCAATCATTAAAGAAGAGGACTTATACTCTGGCAAGGAGGATCCGTGTAGACATCTGGCCAAGTGGAATCAGGTATGGGGTGTAGAACCAAGGCCTGAGTGGGTTCACATTTTTATTCATACATTGGGAAAGGTGCCAACTAAATGGTACTTGGAAACATAGTTGCGCAGAGGCACTAGCGACTAATCTGCACTAATAGACAACTGTATTCTTACCTTTAGCATTGAAAGTGGGTTTGATATCATTGGTGAAGCTTTTATCATTAATGCACCGATCAAGGAGATTTTGCATTACCGACACTTGGCACTAGTATAAGTTAGGGAACCACGCGCACTCACAGTACCCTCCATCCCCTCGAATTTCAGAAAAATGCGCTCCATGTTGAGCTTTGCGGTATACTACAGAAAGTGTGTTCCTTAGTATGAATTAATAACTACACCCATGACCATATTACTCAAAATAGGTGTGAAATTCCATTGGGATGATGAATGTCAAAGAAGTTTGCAGTTACTAAGGGATATGACAGATACTGCGCAATATGATTTGAATTACATAGTCAACAAGCATGTGTTGGGGGGGATGGTCTATAGATTTTTATCATTAGCTATGGATTATATGCACAGCAAGGTGCAGTGCGCACATTGTATCTGCGCTAGGAGATTGACTGGTGTGCAAAGGTGTCAAAAACTAGCCGTTGGAATAGTAAAACTAGATAAGAAAGAATTATTACCATTTTTAGGAGTGTCTATTAGTCATCGGTAATTTTCACCTATTTAGATGACTAAATTATTTTTCCAAGATTTCTAGAAACAGAATTCAAGAATCATGTGAGCTCTAGAAATCCCCTCAAAGAGAAAATTTTTCATTATCCCACTTCCTTGTCAAAGCATGGCCAATCTATCACCCAGATAAGATCAATTCCTGAACTGATGTCCCACACTCTCACTATGATTGCCAACTCTGTCTATAACACTCTGTCTCTATTCACCTAAGCCCTCTACTTTCACACCTTGTTTCGCCAAGTAAGCCAAATTTTCCTCCTTGCTCACCAAGTGCCTCAAGCAATGGTGTTGTCAAAACTCCTTGTCCAAAAGCTCTTTTAAGTAAAAAAAAGGTATTCTAGTTGTCTAGGATGGTAGTGCATAATAGTGTGTCAAAAAACATGTCTCCTCATCCAAACCCTGTTTCAAGTTTTCAGTCAAAAACCTATTCCAAGGACTTACAAAAATTCAAATAGGGTCACCTAGGTTATGCACTATCATGTTTCTAAATTTAATATTTCCATAGGTATTCAAAGGTGAAATCAAGTGAACAAAAGGATGAGGCCATATCATTGGTCAAAGAACATCAAATACCTCTAAAGGTATCCTCTTCATCAAGCAGCAAGCCTGCAAAGGATAAATTTACCATGGACAAGCATTTTTGTAGGAATTTTTTGTAAATGATCAAACAGCAGAACACAGTCAAATAAGGAGGCCTATAAAAAACTTATAAATGAATCCACATCTGGTAGTAAGACATAAACATGCTTAATTTTACAAGGAAGACCAGGATCTCATGATAGATTTTTATGAATTCCTGCCCATTAAAAGGTTTATGCAGGTCTTAAAAAACAATGGCACATAAGCAACATTGTACATCAATCAAAAGATCATTAAAAAGTGGTTTGGCCTCAAGCATGAATTTGGTAGAGGGATAGCTGCCCTTGCTTCATTCCTAAAAATAATACCAAAAATCCATCAGATTGGCCATAAGGTAAGGTAAAATAAAAGGATCATCATAAGAGGACTATTCATAGCAAGAGGGAAGCAGCACATATGTATTCAACAGGAATCAAGATGTATTACTGTTTTGACAAGGAAATAGAGCAAAAATATGGTTACAAGGGGAAAGGCCTCCTCTACTCCATCAAGTGCACACGGAAGGACTTTAGGAGCAATTAATGAGTTTTGAGAGGTTTCTGAGAACTTAGGAGACAACACTCTCTACCTTTTCCCTAAGCAGCCCCAACACCTAGGAGTTTGGAAAATTTGACAAAGATGGTCACATAATGACAAAGAAAGCCTCCTTCATCATAGTAGAGGGCTTAAAAGGTTCTCAAAATACCTTTCTAGGGTTTTGAAAACAAGGGCATTAACTCCATTGTAATAGAGAAGGACATAGGATGTATTGTATTAGCAAAAGGATGAAAATTATCAGTTTAATAAAGGTTTGATTTCTCAAAACAATAGTCAGAAGTAGCTTAAAATCATCAAAGAGGGAAAACATGAGTTAAAATTTCTCCAGGAAGTAATTGTGATTAGCACAGGTTCACTGTTGATAAAATAAGTTTTCCAAGTTCAAAGGAGACAGTGATAAAGGGAAGAATTGGGAAAATGACAAATTTGTTGTGTATAGTTGATAAAAGTCTAAAACAAGTTCTTTCTCAAAAAAGGGATGAGAGGCATAGGCTTGGTGTTTTCAAGGAGGTTGTCAAATTTAAAAGATCCTTAAGAGGTCTTTGGAAGTTAGAAAGAGGAGCAATGTTTTAAATATGCCACCTAGAAGACCACAAAGTAAAAAAGATAGTGAGAGAATTAGAAAGGGAAACAAACCTTATTAAAGTGGGTTTTCACTTTAATTTTTATCAAAGGCTATAAAACGAACTCAACAAGGCATCTTCCCTTTATCATTTGGAGTTTTTCAGACACAGTGAGGGTTTTCAGAATTTTCAAACAGAGTCCTTGGCAAAATATTTCAGGTGTTGCGCTCCTGTAGGGTCACATTGCGTGCCTGTAGCCTCCGCCTGTGTATTTTTCCATTGAGCGCTGCACGCCTGAAGAGCAGTGTGGAGCTCCTAGCATATTTTCCCGTTGTGCAGGAGAAGGGCATGACACTCCATTCTGCCACTGAGCAGTGCTGCGCTCCTGTCATTTCCCGACATGCCCGCCCAGCACCGCTATGCTCCTGCCACTACTCCATCCTTCTTCACGGCACGCCGTTCAGCCACTCGGCAGCGTTGCACTCCTGCCACTGCTCCAAATGTTGAACAACAGCGCGTTCAGGCACCTAACTCCCTCAGTGTTGTGCTCCTGCCACAGTGCTGCGCTCCTGCCACAGCGCTACACTCCAGCCACGGTGCTGCGCTCTTGGCGCTATTTTGCAGTTTTTGCCTGAATTCAAATTCAAACTGACCCAAGCATGCTCACAAGCTTCTTGAGACATTTTCTCTATTGTTCTACGCTTCAAGAGGTATTTTCAACCTTTTCCTCCCTATGCATGTCTTCCTAGAGATAAGGCAACTCATAAATTTGAAATTTGTTTTAGGAAAGAGCAGTGAAATCTTAAAGAAGCCCTTGGCCTGCACACCATTGATGCCTTGACCTAGCTAGGAAAATTCATCATCTTATTTAGATCCTTTTCCACATCATTTCACTAGCAGAGTCATCCCTTTTAAATATTGTGAGTCAGGGGTAAAAAGAAAAATTTCTGAAGAGGAGAATGTTAACATTGATGAGTCAAGCCAAAGGCCTAAAAATCAGCCAAAGAAGGGAGGGATGATAAATAGGTTTGAGCCTATAAACACTGAAGAGATGATAACCTCCCCTACTATTTTGACTTGTTTTCAAGAGTTGGGCTACTATGAATTATGTAAAAAATTACAAAAGCTCCAAAGTCACCCTCAGTTGACCAAGCTCTTTGCCCTAAACCTTCATAAACATCAATTATGCCTAGCCCGGGTAAAATTTGAGTTGAATCCATATGCTATCTCTAGGGCCACTGGAATGCCTTTCATAGGAGAAAGGTGGTTCAAACAAAAGTATCTAGACCTGAGTCACTATCACCCATTCTTGAAACCAAGTTGTCAAGCTGATTGTAAAACCATGTTCCCCTTCTCTCATCTATTAGACAAATATGCTCTCCTGATGAGGATCATCTTGAAGTACTTCACCTGTGAGGGTAGGTTCTATAGAGTCTATTCATACCACATAAGGCTCCTCATGCACTTCACCAAAACCAAGCTGCTACACATGCCCTACTATCTTTGCAAAAGTATTGAGAAAATGTCTTCCATCATGCAGAAAAGGCATCCATCCCAACAAATGTCAAGCCTTTTTCATCATTCCCTCATCAAAGTGATTGTCTCACACCAACTAGAACAACAAGGCATCCCTTGGGAGGTTTTCATTGCCCACGATGATTTCACAAATCCACAGCCCAATTCTCTGCAAAGTCTGCCATCATCATCTCAAAATCCTCCTCACACACCTCCATCACCTTCCACTGACCTTGATTCATATTCTTCCCATGAATCATTTCCTCAAATAGACCTTCCTTATACACCTTCCCCTAAGAAATCAAAAAATGAAGAAAGAAGTGACGGCCAAGAAGAAAGCAGTGAGGAAGAAGATGATGAAAATGAAGAAAATAGTGAAGAAGAGGAAGATGGGAAAAAGAATAATAAAAATGAAGAAAATAGTGAGGGGCAAGAAGAAAGCAACAATGGCCATGAAGAAAGCATTGATGAAAAAGAAGAAAACAGTGAAGGAAATGATGATGAAAATGAAATAAAAGGTGAAGAAGAGGAAGGTGGTAGAGAGGGAGATAGCCAAGAAGAAATTAACAAAGGCAATGACAAAGATGACTGTGTTGATAAGGAAGAAAATAAAGTTGAAACTAATGAGCCCCATAATGAGAAAAAAGGCCAAAACAATGGGTCTTATGATGAATAAAATGACAGTGACAAGAATACATATGAATACAGTGGAGAGGAGGCATATGATGCAAATGAAGAACATAGTGAAGGAGAGGAAGATAACAAAGAAAACAACAGTGAGGAGGCCTATGAAAGAAATGAGGAAAACAAAAATGACGGTGACAAAAATGGCAAAGACAGTCAAGAAACAAAGTTTAAGGTTGTTTTCCATAGGCAAGAAAATTATGACAAAGGGCCAACCAATGAAGGTACCCAAGGCAGTGACCATGAAGAAAAAACAAACAACAGTAAGGAAGACCAAGAGGGTGATGATAGCATGAAAGAAGGTGAAGAGAATGAAGTAGAAAATAGTGTTACAAATGAAAAGCTTGAAAAATATGATGAAGGTGTTGAAAATGATGAAGATTATGGGACAAAAATAGAGTTTAAAGAGGAAGAAAAGCAGAATGATGATGACCAAGGAGAGGCAACCTCTCAAGGGGAAAACAATCAACTAACCAAAGACAGTCATGGAAAGGAAGATGTGCCCAACAAGGATCAGAGCACCTTTAACATTGCAAAAATACAGAGGGACAGTCCTAAAGATGTTGATAGTGATGGTGGCATAAAGGATATTGAGGATGCTTGTAAAAGGGGAAACCAAAAACAAGGTAAGGGAGATGCACAAATAGAGATCATCCGTGAGGAGAAAAACAGTGTTAAGCTCACTAGTGATCAAGCTTTGCAAGTAAAACTTGTTTCCCCTTTCACCTTTACCTATCAAAGAGGATAGGGGCATGTGTTGGTTGCCTCCAAAGAGAAAGGGGCCATGCACTCCTCCTCAACTCCAATGAAAGACAAAGGCTAACAAAAAGTGGCAGATAAAGAGGAAAATCATGAAGAAGAAAAAGAAGTTGAGCTCATTCACATAGACAGTGAGGATGAAAATGAGATAAGAATAGTAATCTCTCTTCTACAAGACCGAAACACATAGATCAAAGAATTGGAATTTGAGTTAGAGAGGTGTAAGGATTTCATTCACTTTTTACAGATGCAGAACAAGAAAATGAGTGGCCAACTAGCCATATATGAAACAACGGTGCTCAAATATCAAAAAGAGGCTCAAAGGTCACAAATGCAGTTGAAGGAATACATGGGTGCCTATGAAGAAATTGAGGATAAAGAGGGTCAAACTAGAAGCAGACCTAGGACCATGGGTCTAAGAAAAGCATTGGCCAAGCAAAGAAAGGAAGGATCAGCCCAAGCACAACAATTTCCCCTCACTGAACTCCTTGCCATGGAAATTGAGCATAATAGAGAAGCATGGCTTAAGAGAGCCAACCTACATCTAGAGGCCAAACAGGAGAAGGCCAACAAAGACTTGAGCTTGCAAAGGAGAATGACTAAGCATTATAAATGGAGAAATCACTTTGCAAGGAAAAAGCTCAAAAATGCCCAAAATAAGGGCCCGACACCAAAATATGAAAAGGACCAAGCTAGGCTTGGTATTTTGGCCCAATTTTCTCTACAGGTCTCCAGTGACCCATGAGACACCTACCTACCAAATTTGAGGCAATTTGGACAACTTTTTGTTTTTTCCAAATTTTGACCCCTAAGAGCGCAACACCCCCTATTTTAGGGAATCTTCATGGGGATAGGTTTATATTTTTGGATTCCCCATTAGTAGAGGAGTATGCTCACCAAATTTCAGCTCAATTGGAGTTGTTTTGACCCCCTAAAAGGGTAAAAAACACTCATTTTTTCATCTTTCTGCCCACTTTTCTGAGCATGTGTTGCACTCCTAGAAGTCTTGGCTTTTTCCATTTTTTGGGAAACTTGTAGAGGTCAGATTGAAGAATTAAAGGTATATAAGGAAATTAAACTTACATAGCTTTCCAACGAGCCATCACGGAGCCTTTTCCGACATCAGGAAGGCCTCCACAACACCACTGCAAAAAGGCCTATTTTGGTGCTACGCTCCTGAAAAAATTTTAGAGTTCCACAAAGTGTGCTGTGCTCCTATAACTAAGTGGAAAAAATGTGCATTTGGTAAGTTTTCTTAGGCGTGTCAGGCCTAAAATTCAATTTTATTTCCTCTTATAGTCTGAAAAGATATTTTATTTAGATATTTTTGTGCCTTGGGTGCTGCAAAGCCTCAAGGACAAGTTAGGATATTTATCTTTGGCTAATAGGCTTCTAGATGCTCTAGTAGGCTCTTTTCTCCTCATTTTTTATATAAGACACGAGGATTCATTGTAATCAGTTGGGACTTGATGCGTTATAGATCAATACATGGTTTATGAGCTTGGAGAAGATATTTGGTTTTATGAAGTGAATGAATGGCTTGTGTGGCTTGATGTTGAAGAAGCTTGCTTGCAAGATTCCATAGCTTGGTGAATGGTGATGTTTTTCTAACTTGTTAGTGTTTTCTTGTCCTCATTTTGTTTTAGTTTGCTTGTTTGCTATAGATCAGAAAATTATAGGTTGAGATATGCTCATGGAAGCACCTCGAACCTCCTGTTTCCTATAGTTTTGATGTTTTCTTCTTTTAGTTCATCTTAAGGAATCCTTGACTGCTCCGTAGGCCCACTAAAAATTGTTCTTTGTTTCATGAATGATTAGTATGTTAGCTTATAAATATGATTCATGGTATGCCCTGCTTATTTAAAGTTTTTAAAAACTTATTGTGATGCGTTTCTATGGAATACTGATTGATTAGGTTAATACAAAGAGGTCTTGTTTCGATCTTGCCCTTTACCCATGCTCATCAACTTCTTTCAGAGTTACTGATAGTTTGATATATGATGTTTAGGAGTTCCCTCTCCATATATTGAATTATTTTTTTATCGTGTGCGTTTTCTCAAAAAGCTGAAGGTGGATTTCTAAAGTTAGGAGTTCCAATGCTTCTATGTACCACTGGATTTTTCATCTTGTATGTTTATCAGTTTGAGTATTATTCATAGAGATTAATGGTTTGCCCTACCTCATGAGTTATTACTTCAAATTATAAATGTATAAGACCTCTTATTCTTTTCACAAAACTTAATGTTCGTTACACCATCATACATCACTTTAAGGACCCACTCACCCTGTTAAATCGGCCCTGCAATACACTCTGCTTCATCATTTAGACACCCTTGACTTCATCTGACCCCATAGCCCTATTGATTTGATATTCTCACATTCACCTATCCTAATTGATCATCTTACCCCAACCCAAAACAAATAAACAAACCTACACTTAACAACTAGCCTAAAATCAATCATCCAAAGCGAACAAGCCCACATCCTTCACACAATAGAGAGAGCCCTCTCTGAGTCCAAGAATACTAGGCCCTAGGACTCCAAAGACTGGTCTGATGTTACCCTATCATTTGGTTTAGCCAATCTGCCAAATCACAGGACACTAACATAATGGCAATCACAGTGGGACCTTCTGAGTTCATAACAATCTAAATACTCCTTAGGAATCCAGAATCCCTTCATCAACAGTATCCTATGATTTATAGTCACCTCATCACTATCACTAACACAATGGTGATTATTATGCAACCTCTGATGTTAGTGACAAACTAAGTATCCCTTAGGACTTCAGAAACCTTCATCAAATCATAGAGAACTTAGCTGATAGCCTGAGAGTAGAATCATAGCTTTTTCACCATCCTAGCAAAATGATGACTCAACTATAGGACACTCTACAAACCTTCGGGCTACATATAGAAACTCAAAAAAACCCAAAAACATTTCTATATTGGCCTTTTTGTCAATATTGGTGGTGGACCATAGACGACATATCTTCAAAACAACCAAAAATATCCACCTGGCGACTCCACTAGCCTCCAGTAGGCCTTCTAAATTTTGCTAAGTATCTATAGAATCCTGTAGGACTGCATCAAAACAACCTTGGGAAATCTAGAACCTTAGTCACACACGGTGCGAGTTTGATAGCGCCTAGAGAGGTCAGCTCGAAAGCAGTCATAAACTTTCAGCCTCTCTAAATTTTGAATTTGAAAACTGGCTCTGTGAAGAATCAATGCCAGATCTCATCCAGACCCAAACCCTCCTACTATATTTGATGACCCAAAAAGGATTTTATGGCAAACTTCTGAAACTGGAAGCTTAGCTACTTATAGGACCATTCATAGATCAAGCTATGTACCTGAACATCTTACAGCATTGCAAGACCCCCAGTTTGACTTGCACCATACTAGAAACCTTTTCAAAACCAATTCACAAAGTAAAATCGACCATACCGATCTTGAGCCCATAGACTTGCAACAGAGTCCCAGCAGAGAAGCTTCTCCTTCCACACCACCTGATCTACAACTCCTCCATCACTTTGGCTCTTTTCACCCCAAGTCTGCTAAGAATCATTTTACTGGTCCAAGTACTTCCGCCCCACCCATTCACACCACCACTGTGCAAACCACTCCATCTCATAGCACAAATCCTCCGCTTGTAATCCACCATTAGCTCCCACCATGGTAGCATGGTATGTGACCCTTGTATTACCGCAACCTTTGGTACCTTTTCCAAATGATTAGCAATCCAGAATCCCACACTTCACCAGGGTTGAATCCACTATTGCCCAACAACATGTATATAAAACGAATGATGCTTTTGACTACATGGAATTAGAAGAGGAAACCATGAAAATGAGAATGTTTGCCCAAAGCCTAGGAGGAAAAGCTAAGAAATGGTTCAAAAGCCTAACTCCCAACAGCATACATGATCTCCCTTCCCTTTACCAAACTTTCATAAACAAATGGGAAATCAAGAAAAACCCTCTTCAAATCCTCTCAGAATATAGCAACCTCAAAAGAAACACGGGGGAAAGTGTCCAAGACTATTACACTAGGTTCAATAGTGTTTACAACGCACTGCCGCCAAACATGAAATCCCCATTAGGCCTAGCCTTAGCTAAATTCCTGGAGGGTTTTGACCCCGAAATGGCCTATCAACTGAGAGAAAGAGAGCCCCTAACTTTAGAAGACATGCAAAAAGGAGCTATAAGTGTGGAGGCCAACTTAATTGAAAAAAGAGCTAGGCTAAGATCAGAAAAGAGGGTAACATATTGAAGATGACACCATGCCCTCCACCTCCTCATCTGATTCCAAGATGGACAACCTTCTTAGGACCATGGAAAGAATGATGGAAAGAATAAGCATAAATGAAAGAACACCCCCTAGGGACAAACAAACAAATCCCCAAAACAGAAACCAGAATCAAATTTTAGAAGAGACCCGCCCCAAAATAGACCAAGGGAAAATGATCAAAAAATCAGGCCACCCTTCCAAGATAACTATGTTGACGAAGGGGAAAGAGATATTGAACAACCAGATGAGAATCATCTAAACTTAATAGGCTCTGATAGTGAGGGTGAGGTTTTTCTCACAGAAGAAGAACAAGGCTTTTTCTCCTCAAACCAAGATGAAACAAGCTATGAAGATTATGAAGACCACGAATTGAGATTAGAAAATGCCATAATGGAAGTCCATAGATAATATGATCTTAGGAGTAAGAAAAACCAAGACAACTCCAGAAAAAACAACTCAGACACTACTATTAAGAAAACTCCCGAGAACATTCTCAAAAGAATAGCAGATAATAACAGCACCATGGGTAAGAAAACTAATCCCAACAAGGATAAAACTAGCCAACTAGGAGTTGACACAAGTTGTCCTAGCACCTCTTCTAGTGGCCCTGAGAAAAATCTAATTACCAAAGCCCAGAATCAAAATCAGCAAATTAAAAATGTAGAAAAATTTATGGCTAAGAAAACTGATATAAATATGTATAAAACTCAAGTACCTTTCAGTTTTGAAGGAGAGATCGCGAAAATCAAAATAACCATCCTTCTCACTGAACTGGTAGCTCAGGATATGTACTACTCCCAAGTCTTGAAAGTCTTGAACATAGGAAATGATACCAACACTCTGAATTTGACAAATGATAAACCAGAGTTGTTGTTTAGACCCAAAGTAGATGGAAAATACCAGGAAGGATCCATTCCCCCATTCTACGTTAGCCTAAACATACACGACAAAATCCTACATAATGCCATGCTAGACTCTGGTGCCTCTCACAACCTCATGCCGAAGGTCGTGATGGAAATATTGGGACTAGAAATAACCAGGCCCTACAAATATCTGTATTCCTTCGATTCAAGTAGATTTAAGTGCTTAAGCCTGATCAAGGACTTATGTGTCAATATAGCACAAATCCCTGCTAAGAGCCTAGTCATGGATATAGTCATAATTGACATTCCCCCCAAATATGGCATGCTATTGTCCCGATCCTGGGGAGCTAAAAGTTTGGGAAACCTCCAACTTGACATGTATTATGCTACTATCCCCGTTTTCAATCAAACCAAAAGATTGTATCGAGAAACCCAAATGAAATATATGGTGAGTAGCCTAGATAGGCCTAACAACACCCCGATTTATTCCATACATTCAGATTTGGATTCTTTTATCTTGTATAATGAGAATGAGATTAGTAAACAAGTAAAAAGAAATGAGAAAGAGCTAGGCCCACTGGAACACTCATACTCGCCCTCAAATGAGGAAAATAATAACCAAAACTCTCCAACCCTGAACAAAAACTTAGTGATAAACATGAAATAGAAACACTTTGGAACATGAGCTTTAATGGTTCATGTGGCAAGGCCGATTCAAGGGCTGGTGTTTGGATACATAACAAAAACGAGGGCCATTTTTACAGGTTGGAATTTCAATGTACTAATAACATTGCAGAGTATGAGGCTCTCCTCCTCGGTTTACACTTGCTTTAAGACTTAGGAGCTAATAAAATATCAGCCCAGGGAGATTCAGAGCTGGTCATTAAACAGATCAAAGGTGAATACTCAACCAAGAACCCAAGATTAAGAGAATACAGAGATGCAGACCTAGACCTCCTCAAAACTTTCGAGAAATATGAACTCACCTACATTCCTAGAACCCAAAATAGCCTTGCCAACGAGCTCGCCTTTGCCACAAGAAATTGCCAAATATCACTTGCAAATGAAAAAAACCCTATCAAAGTCAAACATCACCCTACAGTACTCGAAAAAATTAATCATTGGCAGGTATTTGAGGGTGACGAACAAATTGATGATTTCCTACAATCTAGGAAAGAATTTACATTGACTAAACCTAGCTTAGAACATAGGGAAGATGATCTTGCTGAAGATAGAGATCATGAAATAGAGTTGCCCTCTTTTGCTGATATAAATCTGATCACACATCCTTATAAAGTTGAGATGTGTGAGGACTTAGACCAAAGAGACCTTGAAGTCTTACACTGTAAGAATGACACATTACCAAGAGGCCTTGCACCTTTGGAAGAGCTGTTCGATTTTAATGATGTAGCTAAGAAACCAAAGATAGAGTCTACTGAGGCCGATGTAGAGGAATACAACATATGAAACACTAGGGAACCTAGAATGATCAAACTTTCTAAGACCCTTTCTCCTCACATAAAACGGAAATACATTGAGCTCTTCAAAGAGTTTAAAGATGTGTTTGCATGGGGTTACCAAGATTTAAAATCTTATGACACAAGCATTATTCAACACAAAATCCCTCTCAAGGAGAACCAGAAACCTTTCAAACAAAAGTTAAGAAGAATAAACCCTATCTTATTACCTCTAGTTGAACAAGAGATCAAAAATATGTATGACGCTGGGATAATAGTTCCTCTCAGATACTCTGAATGGGTTTCCAACCTTGTGTCAATTAGAAAAAAAACCGGAGAAATCAAACTTTGCATTGACTTTAGAAACTTGAACAGGTCCTCCTTGAAAGATAACTATCCTTTGCCTAAAATGGACCACATACTTCAAAAGGTAGTTGGTTGTAAGAGAATCTCACTGCTTGATGGTTTTTCTGGTTACAACCAAGTGCTAGTATTCCCAAGTGATCAGCACAAAACCGCCTTCACCACTCCTTGGGGTACATTCATGTATGTTAAAATGCCATTTGGATTGATGAATGTGGGGGCCAATTTCCAAAGGGCCATGGACATAGCCTTTTCAGAAGACATAGGCTACTTCATAGTCATTTACCTCGATAACATCACTGTTTACTCTAAAACCGATGAAGAGCACTTGGTCCACCTTAGAAAAGTTTTCGAAAAATGTAGGAAATATGGCCTGTCTTTGAATCCCAAGAAAACATTGTTTGGTCTCGAGGAAGGAAAACTCCTCAGCCACATCATCTCTGAAGAAGGAATCAAAATAGACCCCAAAAGAATTGAAGGCATATTGCAAATCAACCATCCCAGAAACATTAAGGAATTGCAATCCTTTATTGGGAAAATCAACTTCTTAAGAAGATTTATCCCCAACCTTGCATAAATCTTGAGAAATATTACAAAAATGCTAAAAAAAGAGGTAGGAGTTAAGTGGACCTTGGAAGCCAAACAATCTTTCGAACTAGTTAAACAAGCACTCACCCAAACACCAGTTCTGAAGTCCTGATTTCACCAAAGAATTCTATATTTTCTCATTTGCATCTGAACATACTGTGGCTGCAGTGTTATTACAAAAAAAAGCACTGGGACAAGAACAACCTATAGCCTTCTTCAGCAAAGCCCTTAGGGATGCTCCCCTAAAATATAACATCATGTAAAAACATGCCTTTGCATTAATAAAAGCATTGAAAGACTTCAGAGTTTATATTTTTCATTCTCATATTATTGTTTGTTCCGCACACAGCTGTCAAAGATATCTTAAATCAGGATCCCGATGGTAAAAGGGGAAAGTGAATTGCTATTATTTTATAATATGATTTAGAAATCAGACCCACTAAACTAGTTAAAGGACAAGGACTTGCAAAACTCATGGTTGAAACAAATCTCCAAGCATTAGATATGAATTGTGTTGATTCTTTCGAAGAACAAGAAGAATGCACCGCTCCTTATATTGAAGAAGTATTTTTAAATTCACCTTGGTATGGTGATATTCTTTATGTGCTACTCTATCTTAATGCTCCTCCTACCTTATCAAAGACAAAAGCAATATTTCTAAAACAAAAATCTTTAAAATTATTCATTTTAGATAAATTTCTATACTGGAAGAATCCTATTGGTATATTGCTTAAATGTTTGCTTGAGGACGATGCAGGAAAAATCATGCATGAAATGCACGAGCGAGAATGTGGGGGCCATATTTACTGGAAAACCACAACTAACAAGGTCCTTAGAGCCAGTTACTATTGGCCCACCCTTTTTCTCGACACCCACAAACTAGTCATGACTTGTCATAAATGTTAAATCTTTGATGGCAAGAGAAAGATTTTACCTTTGCCTTTGCATCCAATCATTTTTGAAGCTCCGTTTCAACAATGTGTTTTAGACTTCATTGGAGGGATCCACCCTTCTTCATCTGCCCAACACAAATGGATCCTCACCGCTACTGATTACTTTACCAAATGGATAGAAGCCATCCCCTCTAGGAATGCCACTGATTCAATCATTATCAAATTTCTTGAGACCAACATTCTGACTAGATTCGGGTGCCCCAGGAAAATCATTACAGACAATGCGGTTGCCTTTACATCCAAAAGAATGGTTGACTTCTGTTATAAATATCACATCACGTTAGGACATTCCACGGCTTATTACCCTCAAGGTAATGGGTTAGCTGAATCTTCTAATAAAATCCTGGTCAATATCATTAAGAAGCTTCTGGAATAGAATCAAAAGGCGTGGCATGGAAAGCTAGTACATGCACTATGGGCTGATAGACTAACCACCAAGAAATCAATCGGCATGTCTGCCTATCAATTAGTGTATGGCATGGACGCCATTTTTCCTACATCTTTGGGAGTCCCGGTAATGAAACTGTTACAAGAAGTACAATCAGAAGAAAATGACATGCAAAGGAGGTTAAACCAAACTATCCATTTATGGCAGACAAGAGAGGAGGTGTACAAAAAGACACAGTTAGTATAGGAAAATATAAACAAAATATTTGACATAAGAACCAAGGACATTGATTTCCAGATTGGAGATAAGGTGTTGAAATGGGACTCAAGGAGAGAAGACAAAGGTAAACATGGTAAGTTTGAAAACTTATGGAAAGGTCCATTCATTATCAGTTCAGCTGTAGGAAACAATGCCTTCTTTTTACAAGAACCTGATGGAACTAAGACATTTGGAGGTCCTGTCAATGGCAGGACACTAAAACACTACTTTTGTCAATATTCCTTGCTTTAAATTTTTCACTCATTGTACATACCATTGTGTGAATAAAAATTCAAAAAGAGAGAAAAATACAAAAAAATAGAAAAAATGGAAAAGAGGGCAGATTCAAAACAAGGTGCAGCCACATACCCAAAAAAAAAAAAACAGTGATATTGAAAGTGTGCAAGCTTAAATGCCACTACTGGTGCAAAAATAATGTCTTTTTCAGTCATATAGCCTAATCATGGCTGAACATGTTTTAAATTTATTGTTGATAAGTTAGTGAAAATAATGCTGGTCAAATTATTCAAGCTTGACTTGTCAAAGAAAATAGATTAGGAGAGAAGATATTGGTTCCACATGCTCAAAACAGAACCAAGGAGAAAAGAAGGGATGAATAGCAAACTATGCAATCTTAGCCCTGATTTTTCTAGTCTTATTTTGTACAAAAATAACATTGTGTGCAGCTTGTTTTTATGCCACAAACCCATGATAAATCAAATTGTCTAATCCTGATTTAGTCATGTTTTCAATTTCATGTTTTTAGCTTAGTAAATAAATCCTGTCAAACAGTTTAACCTTGACAGTTGAGTAGAATAGGTAGAGAATCAAAGGAGTTCAATAGCTTAATCTGAACTCCCGAAAGAGATAAGTGTAGAAGTAGATAGTTTGTTTTCATTTTCAAAATAAAAATGTCAATGGGTTTGTCAGTTCAAGTGCACCCAAGGAAGAAAAAATGTTAAGCGAATAGGTTGGGTAGGTAAAAGTGAAGTTGAGCTAATCATGCTTTCATATTTTCGAAATTACTACTTCAGGGGAAACATCAGCAAAAGAAAATAGAAAATCCGCCCAATGGATGAGGCACTGGCCTTCATAAACCAAGAGATCCAAAATTCTGGACACCTCCTGAAAAGAAGCCGCCCTCCCTAAGTGGATCCACTGTTAGTCATTAGTAATTTTCACCTATTTTAGATGACTAAATTCTTTGTCCAAGATTTCTAGAAACAGAATTCAAGAATCATGTGAGTTCTAGAAATCCCCTCAAAGAGAAATTTTTTCATTATCCCCACCTCCTTGCCAAAGCATGAAAAATCTATCACCCAGCAAGACCAATTGTCCCTCACTCTCACTATGTTTTCCATCCCTGCCTATAACACTCTGTCTCTGTCTGCTTAAGCCCTCAACTTTCACAGCTTGTTTCGCCAAGTAAACCAAAATTTCCTCCTTGCTCACCAAGTGCCTCAAGCAATGGTGTTGTCAAAACTCCCTGTCTAAAAGCTCTTTGAAGTAGAAACAAGTTTTTCTAGTGGTCTAGGATGGTAGTGCATAATAGAGTGTCAAAAAACCTGTTTCCTCATCCAAACCCTAATTCAAGTTTTCAGTCAAAAATCTATTCCAAAGCATTACAACAAGTCAAATAGGGTCACCTAGGTTATGCGCTATCATGTTTCTAAATTCAATATTTCCACAGGTAGTCAAAGGTGAGATCAAATGAACACAAAGATGAGGCCATATCATTGGTCAAATAACATCAAAGACCTCTAAAGGTATCCTCTTCATCAAGCGGTAAGCCTGCAAAGGAGCAATTTACCATGTCAAAGCATTTCTGCAAAAATGTTTTGTAAATAATAAAAAAAGAACAAAGGCAAAGAAGGAGACCTAAAAGGCTTATAAAGGCATCCACAACATGTGGTAAGATACAAACAGGCTTAAAGTTTACAAGGAAGAAACATGATCTCATCAGGGAGTGTTAGCAAGTGCTACCCATCAAAGGGTCCATGCAGGTCATAAAAGACAGTGGCACATAAGCAACCTGCTACCTCAAATCAAAAATATCATTTAAAAGGTTGTTTGGTTTCAAGCATGAAATTTGTAGAGGGACAGCTGCCCTTTGCTTCATTCCTGCAAACAAGACCAAAAAAGCAGTTAGATTAGCCATGAGGATAGGCATCATAAAAAAGGAGGCATCATCACAATAGGACCATTCATAGCAAGAGGGAAGCAGCCGGTATGTGTCTAAAAGGAATCAAAATGTGTGACTATTTCGACCAAGAAAATAGAGCAAAACTAGGGTTACAAGGGCAAAGGCCTCCTCTACTCCTTCAAGTGCACAAGGAAGGACTTCAAGAGCGATTAATGAGTTTTGAGAGGTTTATGAGAACTTAGGAGACAACACTATCTACCTTTTCCCTAAGCAGCCCCAACACCTAGGAATTTGGAAAAATGGACAAAGATGGTCACATAATGACAAAGAAAGCCTCCTTCATCACAGCAGAGGGCTTAAAAGGTTCTCAGAATGCCTTTCTAGGGTTTATAAAACAAGAGCATTAACTCCATTGTAATAGAGAGGGACAATAGGATGTATTGTATCAGCAAAAGGATGAAAATTATCAGTTCAAAGGTCTGGTTTCTCAAAACAACAATCAAAAGCAAATTCAAATCATCAAAGAGGGCAAACATGAGTTAAAATTTCTCCAAGAAGTAATTATGATTAGCACAAGTTCACTGTTGATAAAATAGGTTGTCCAAGTTCAAGGAAGACAGTGATAAAGGGAAGAATTGGCAAAATGACAAATTTGTTGTGTATAGGTGATAAAAGTATAAAACAAGTTCTTTCTCCAAAAAGGGCTGAGAGGCATGGGCTTGGTGTTTTCAAAGAGGTTGTCAAAATTAAAAGAGCCTTAAGAGGCCTCTGGAAGTTACAAAGAGGAGCAATGTTTTAAATATGCCACCTGCAAGACCACAAAGGAAAAAGACAATGAGAGAATTAGAATAGGAAACAAACCTTATTAAAGTGGGTTTTCACTTTAATTTTTATCAAAAGGTATAAAACAAGCTTAACAAGGTGTCTTCCCTTTATCATTTGTATTTTTGTAGACAAGTGAGGGTTTTTGGAATTTTCAGCAGAGTCCTTTGCAAAAACATTTCGAGCGCTGCGCTCCTATAGTAGTGCGCTCCGCGCCTGTAGCCTCCGCTAGTGTATTTTTCCATTGAGTGCTACGCGCATGTAGATTAGTGTTGCACTCGTAGTAGATCTACCCATCATGCAGAAGACGGGCACGACACCCCATGCAGGCACCAGGCAATGCTGCACTCCTGCCATTGCCCGAGTCGCCTGCCTGGAATTGATGCACTCCTGCCACTACTCTGGCCTTCTGCAAAACACTCCGTTCAGCCACCCGGTAGCGCTGCGCTCCTGCCACTGCTCCAAACGTTGAACGATAGCGCATTCAGGCACCCGACTCCCTCGGTGTTCCGCTCCTGCCATGGCACTGCCCTCCTGCCACAGTGTTGGAACCTGCCACGCCACTGCGCTCTTGGAACTATTTTGCAGTTTTTGCCCGAATTCAACTTCAAACTGACCCGAGCTTGCTCACAAGCTTCTTAAGCCATTTTCTCTACTGTGCTGCACTTCAAGAGGTATTTTCAACTCTTTCCTCCCTATGCATATCTTCCTAAGAGATAAGGCAACTCAGAACTTTGAAATTTGGTTTAGGAAAGAGCAGTGAAATCTTAAAGAAAGCCTTGGCCTGCACACCTTTGATGCCTTGCCCTAGCTAGGAAAATTCATCATCTTCTTTAGATCCTTTTCCACATCATTTCACTAGAAAAGTCATCCCTTTTAAAGATTGCGAGGCAGGGGTAAAAAAGAAAAATGTCTGAAGAGGATAATGTTAACATTGATGAGTCAAGCCAAAGGCCTAAAAAGCAACCAAAGAAGGGATGGATTCCAAATAGGTTTCAAGAGTTGGGTTGTTATGAATTTTGTAAAAAAGTACAAAAACTCCAGAGTCACCCTCAGTTGACCAAGATCTTTTCCCTAAACCTTCATAAACATCAAGTATGCCTAGCCGGGGTAAAATTTGAGTTGACTCCATATGCTATCTCTAGGGCCACTAGAATGCCTTGCACAGGAGAAAGGTGGTTCAAACAAAAGTATCTAGACCTAAGTCACTATCGCCCGTTCTTGAAACCAAGTTGTCAAGCTGACTGTAAAACCATGTTCCCCTTCTCTCATCTATTAGACATATATGCTCTCCTAATGAGGATAATCATGAAGTACTTCACCTGTGAGGGCAGGTTCTCCAAATTCTATTCATACCACATAAGACTCCTCATGCACTTCACCAAAACCAAGCTGCTACACATGCCCTACTATCTGTGCAAAAGTATTGAGAAAATGTCTTCCATCATGTAGAAAAGGCCTCCATCCCAACAAATTTCAAGTCTTTTTCATCATTCCCTCATCAAAGTGATTGTCTCACACCAACTAGAACAACAAGGCATCCCCTTGGAGGTTTTCATTGCCCATAACGATTTCACAAATCCACAGCCCAATCCTATGAAAATTCTGCCATCATCATCTCAAAATCCTCCCCACACACCTCCATCACCTTCCACTGACCTTGGTTCATCTTCTTCCCATGAATCATTTCCTCAAATAGACCTTCCTCATCCACCTTCCCCTAAGAAATCATAAAATGATGAAAGTAGTGAGGGCCAAGAAGAAAGCAATGATGGCCAAGAAGAAACCAATGAGGAATAAGATGATGAAAATGAAGAAAAAATTGAAGAAGAGGAAGATGGAAAAAAGGATAATAAAAATGAAGAAAACAGTGAGGGCCAAGAAGAAAGCAGTGAGGAAGAAGATGATGAAAATGAAGAAAAAAGTGAAGAAGAGGAAGATGGAAAAAAGGATAATAAAAATGAAGAAAATAGTGAGGGCCAAGAAGAAAGCAGTGATGAAAAAGAAGAACATAGTGAGGGAGAGCAAGATAACAAAGAAAGCAACAGTGAGGAGGCCTATGAAAGCAATGAGGAAAAAAAAATGACGGTGACAAGAATGGCAAAGACGATCAAGAAAAAGAGTTTAAAGTTGTTTTCCATAGACAAGAAAATGATGACAAAGGGCCAACCAATGAAGGTACCCAAGGCAGTGACCATGAAGAACAAACAAACAGCAGTAAGGAAGACAAAGAGGGTGATGATAGCATGTAAGGAGGTGAAGAGGATGAAGCAGAAAACTGTGCTACAAATGCATAGCACGACAAAGATAATGAAAGTGCTGAAAATGATGAAGACTATGGGATAGAAACAGATTTTAAAGAAGAAGAAAAGTAGAGTGATGATGACCAAGGAGAGGTTTCCTCTCAAGGGGAAAACCGTGAGCTACAAAAAGACCAAAATAGTCAGCCTAGTGGCAGTCAACAAACAAATGGCAGTCATGGAAATGAAGATGTGCCCAACAAAGATCAAGGCACCTTTAATATTGCAAAATCAGAGGGGGGCAGTCCTAAAGATGTTGATAGTGATGATGGCATAAAGGATAGTGAGGATGCTTGTCAAAAGGGCAGCCAAGAATAAGGTAAGGGAGATGTACACACATAGATCATCCATGAGGAGAAAAATAGTCCTAAGCTCACTAGTGATCAAGCTTTGCAAGTAAAACTTGTTGCCCCTTTTACCTTTACCTATCAAAGAGGAGAGAGGCATGTGTTTGCTACTTCCAAAGAGCAAGGGGCCATGCACTCCTCCTCAACTCCAGTGAAGAACAAAGGCAAACAACAAGTTGAAGAGGAAGAGGACAATCATGAAGAAGAAAAAGAATTTGAGCTCATTCACATAGACAGTGAGGATGAAAATGAGACAAGAATAGTGAACTCTCTTCTACAAGACCCGAACGCACAGATCAAAGACTTGAAATTTGAGTTAGAGATGTCTAAGGATCTCATTCAATTTTTACAGATGCAAAACAAGCAAATGAGTGGCCAACTGGCCATCTATGAAGCAAGGGTGCTCAAGTTTAAAAAAGAGGCTCAAAGGTCACAAGTGCAGTTGAAGGAATACATGGGCGCCTATTAAGAAAGTGAGGATAAAGAGGGTCAAACTAGAAAGAGACCTAGGACCATGGGTCCAAGAAGAGCATTGGCTAAGCAAAGAGAGGAAGAATCAACCCAAGCACAAAAATTTCCCCTCACAGAAATTCCTGCCATGGAAATTAAGCATAACAGAGAAGCATGGCTTGAGAGAGCCAACCTACATCTAGAGGCCAAACTGGAGAAGGCCAACAAAGACTTGAGCCTGCAAAGGAGAATGATTGAGCATTACAAACATAGAAATCACTTTGCAAGGAAAAAGCTCAAAACTGCCCAAAATGAGGGCCGGGCACCAAAATATGAAAAGGACCAAGCTAGGCTTGGTATTTTGGCCCATGCTTCTCTGCAGGTCTCCAAAGACCCATGAGGAACCTACCTACCAAATTTGAGGCAATTTGGACAAATTTTTGTTTTTTTCCAAATTTTGACCCCTAGGAGCGCAGCACCCCCTATGCTGCAATTTTTCTCAGAGAATATTCATGAGGAGAGGTTTACATTTTTGCATTCCCCATCACTAGAGGAGTATGCTCACCAAATTTCAGCTCAATTGGAGTTGTTTCGACCCCCCAAAAGGGTCAAAAACACTCATTTTTTCACCTTTTTGCCCACTTTTTTGAGCATGTGCTGCGCTCCTGGTAGTCTTCGATTTTTCCACTTTTTGGAAAATTTTCAGAGTTTAGATTGAAGAATTAAAGCTATATCTGGAAATTATACTTCCATAGCTTTCCAACAAGCCATCACGGAGCCTTTTCCGACATCGGGAAGGCCTCCAAAACACCGCTGTAAAAAGGCCTTTTTTGGTGCTGCGCTCCTGGCAGAATTTCAGAGTTCCACACAGTATGTTGCACTCCTGTAACTGAGTGGACAAAATGTGCGTTTGGTAAGTTGTCTTAGGCATGCCAGGCCTAAAATTAAATTTTATTTCCTCTTATAGTCAAAAAATATATTTTATTTAGATATTTTTGTGCCTTGGGCTTTGTAAAGCCTCAAGGACAAGTTAGGATATTTCTCTTTGGCCAATAGGCTTCTAGATGCTCTAGTAGGCCCTTTTATCCTCATTTGTTATATAAGACATGAGGATTCATTGTAATCAGTTGGGACTTGATGTGTTATAGAGAAATACATGGTTTATGAGCTTGGAGAAGATATTTGGTTTTATGAAGTGAATGAATGGCTTGTGTGGCTTGATGTTGAAGAAGCTTGCTTGCAGGATTCCATAGCTTGGTGAATGGTGATGTTTTTCTAACTTGTTAGTGTTTTCTTGTCCTCATTTTGTTTCAGTTTGCTTGTTTACTATAGATCAGAAAAGTATAGGTTGAGATATGCTCATGGAAGCACCTCAAACCTCTTGTTTGCTATAATTTTGATGTTTTCTTCTTTTAGTTCATCTTAAGGAATCCTCGACTGCTCCTTAGGCCCAATAAAACTTGTTCTTTCTTTAATGAATGATTAGTATGTTAGCTTATAAATATGATTCATGGTATGCCCTGCTTATTTAAATTTTTCAAAAACTTATTGTGAAGCTTTTTTATGGAATACTTATTGATTAGGTTAATACAAAGAGGTCTTATTTCGATCTTGCCCTTTGCCCATGCTCATCAACTTGTTTCAAAGTTCTCGATAGTTTGATATATGTTGTTTAGGAGTTACCTCTCCATATATTGAATTGTTAGTTTATCGTATGCATTTTCTCAAAAAGATGAAGGTGGATTTCTAAAGTTAGGAGTTCTAATGCTTCTATGTACCACTGGATTGTTCATCTTGTAAGTTTATCAGTTTGAGTATTGTTCATAGAGATTAATGGTTTGCCCTACCTCATGAGTTATTGCTTCAAATTATAGATGTATAGGACGTCTTAGTATTTTCACAAAACTTAATGTTCGTTACACCATCATACAACACTTTAAGGACCCACTCACCCTATTAAACCAGACCTGCAATACACTCTGCTTCATCATTTAGACACCCTTGACTTCATCTAACCCCATAGCCCTATTTATTTGATATTCTCTCATTCCACCTATCCTACTTGATCATCTTACCCCAACCCAAAACAAACAAACAAGCCTACACTTAACAACTAGCCTAAAATCAATCATCCGAAGTGAACAAGCCCACATCCTTCGCACAATAGAGAGAGCCCTCTCTGAGTCCAGGAAGGCTAGGTCCTAGGACTCCAAATACTGGTCTGATGTTACCCTATCATTTGGTTTAGTCAATCTGCCAAATCACGGGACACTAATAGGACCTTCACCATCTCTGTCATGTTAAAGAAAGCCTTCCTAAAATCCTTCTCATCCTATGACATGTTATCATTTCCTCCTTCATGAGAAATGCTTATTGAAGCTTCTACTGCAAGTGGAGGTGAATCTTATGATGGAGATTGTGGCAACTGTGCCCTCCTTGTCCTTGCTCCAACTAGAGAACCTGCACCCACAAGCTTGCCTTCTCCTCTCTTGAGCTTCAAGCTTGTACGCATTTAAACACTTGAAAAACAATTAAATCCTCCTTGCACAAGTAAACCTAATGTTCTGATACCAACTTGATCTAAATGGGAATATTGATATTTTTTGTGCCAAGATCCAATTCAGAATATAAACAAAGTGCTTGAGAATTATGAGGTAAATTGCAAGTTTCTCATGAGTTTTTATGTGAATTTCTTTAGCAAATTAAAATAAACAAAAAATTGAACAAAAACATCTAACAGACATGAAAATCACCATAAACAGTAACCCAACAACACATGATGAAGGAGTTCACCCTGCCTGGGCTACATCTCCTTGGTCCAGATTCCAATGTCTTGGTCCTCTTCTATTATGCTCAAAAGTGTTATTACATATGTTTACAATGCTCAAACAACTCTAAAACCTATTCCATCAGCTCCAGAATCCCCAAAAATGCTTGTGTAGCCTCTTTTTGCATCGAACTTGATCAAAAAATGACTTGGTTATGGCTTCCTCAAGTTTTTGCACTATTCTCTCCACATTTTCCACAAAGCCCGAAACCATCCTACAAATCCGCTTGGAATTTAGCTAACTGGGCGCCAATTTACCCAAAAATCAGGCGAAATTTTTGCCGCACTAATTTTCCCAATAAGATCTTAATGCTGAATTTCTAACCATATCATATGGTTAATAAAACATTTATATATAAAAAAAATTACGTCGCGGTTTTTGTGCCAACCATCAGCATTCACCCTTAGTGCAGACACATGGCGATTGGCGGAGTTAACAATTATGGTTACGGTTAATGGGGGGGGGGGTGGTACAAGGCTAGCCTCCCACCCATGGTTCCACCTCTGGCAGTGACCAGGGTTGGGACCTAACCCCGGCCCCCTCCCCCATAGTGAAACCAATTTGAAAAAATAACTAACCTGAAACCAATGTATAGTAAGGAACAAAGGCATCATGTGATGGTAAAGATCTCCACTTGTCGCTCGTAGGTTGTGGGTTTGACCCCCGCCCGCTCCGCTCGAACTTCAACATAATTTTGGTGGCCCTCGGGATGCCATGTGGCGGCCCCTAGCTGGGCCACATGGTAGCCTATGATTGGCCACCCAAACCACCAATCACAACTCCCCAATTCAAACAAACAAGAACCTGCCACTTGGTACCATTCCATTCACCAATGAAAACCATTGACCAAGTCAACCTGCATAGTCACCCTTCCACGTAGGCATACCCAGTCAGTTTGTACAAACTGCTGGTTGGGTTGTCCTACATTTTTTTTTTAATTTTCCTATTTTAAAAAGTGGACAGAACATGTTTCTGGGAGCATACAGAGTCGGTTTTCCGTGAAACGAGCTATGCCGGATTCAAAATGAAGAGATATACGCGGTCATTCAGGTTCCACACCATTCCTAAAACTTTCATTTTTGGGCACCTGATCATCTTTTAAGTAACGAAACATGGAAAAATTCATGGACTTCAACTATTGGAGGCAATGCAATTCTGTAGGCCACTGGTCCAATCCTCTCAAGGATCTCAAAAGGCTCGCAATACTGTTGTTCCAACTTGGCACATGACCCAATCCTCAAGGAGCTCTTCTTGGGCTTGATGTGAAAGTACACATGCTCCCCAACCTGAAACTCCTTAAATTCCCAATACTAGTTTGCATAACTCTTCTACATTTTATTTGATGCCTTTAGATTCTTCTTTATAACCTGCATTTCATGTTCCATGTCTTTCAATGTTATACAGAATCTATGACTGTGGAAAAAAATTATTTTTCCTAGACTTGATGGCCTAGCCTAGAACAACAGAAAGACAAAGAAGCTAATGTTTCCCTTGAAGTAAATAGTTAATGGGATGAATCCTACCTATGATCCATCGTATGCTTCACTCCTATCTTAGCTTGAATGCTCAAATCTTAACTCCGATCACTCTAATTAGAACCTGCACAATAAAATAATACAATCCAATGGACTACAACATCTATGTATCATCATCTAATCACTTCATTCAATGGATCAACATGCATCGAAATACATGAAATCACAACATCACATATAAGAAAAAAAAAGAATTATTTGCATTAATATAAATGGAGTATAGGAGTTGATCTTGTAGAATAGCTCATCCAAGTTGACTTGTCATTATTTGCTACAAATTGTACCTCTATATCACCCTAATACATGGAATAATGACTCTTCACAACGACAACATGAGGGTAGAATCTATCTCCAAAAGCCAACCCCTAGCTTGTGGATGGCCACAAATATATAGAAGGGGATGGTAAGTTAGGAATTCTTATACATTTACCAATCTAGGATTGATATCCACTCTTGATGGGAGGATGAGCTCAAAGGATAAGGGATGGAAACTCCAAGGTAAGATAAGATAGGATTCAAGAATTTTGTCCGAGATAAATAATTGTAACAACTCTTGGAAGCTTATGGAAGAGGAAGCTTTTGAAAAAAAAAAAAAAAAAAATCCCCAAATTTCTAGAATCAATGCAACCCCAACATAGGGAAATCTATTGGTGATCAACCCTGCCAAGCATGGGACAACCTGCCGGTGAACGTAGGTCCACAGGCTTACAAAATGTGTTGGTCCTTAAAATGACTGAATTGAGGCAGTTTTAGGAAGAAACTCTGGGATTAAGGAGAGTCATGCTTAGGGTTGTGAACAAATGTACTCTTCCAGGTTTACTTAGTAGTGGTCCTAGGTCAACATTTCATGTTTCAAGTCAGTTTTCAAATAAAATTTTGTTCACTGAATATGTCTAGGTCTGAAATGATACTCCCTTCACTCCATTCATGGTCATCATTATTTCAGAGGTCATGTCATCCATCAATCATCTAGGGTCTAAGGTCATTCACCACACCTTCATTTAGGTCAGAGTTTAGGTCTCATTTGTTTCACCACCATAAGAGTCAATTATGTCATAACTGAAAACGAACAAATCTCATTTTCACCACACAATTAATTTGCATAGGGAGTGAGAAAAGATAGGGAAATAAGTAAAGATATCCTCTCTTCTCACCATCATACTCCACAACTACCATGGGTTGAAGAAAAATAAGAAAATATGTGCCAACACTACCTGTGCTACACTTTTGGGTGTGCTGTGTTTTTGGTGTTTGAGCTCCAAATCAGTTCTTCAAGGTTCAAAACCACTACATAAAGTTTCATACACTTCATAAATGGTAAGTGTACACCCTCCATACCTCTCTCAAGTCAAAATTCATCAGCAAATGAGTGGTTTACTTCATTAGGTTACCTCCACTACGTTTTTGGTGTTTTTTATATTTTGTTTGTTTCAACTGATAAAACCATAATCTAACCATATACAACCTTCATATAACCTTATACACCATACCCTAACATCTCATATCATGCACAACCCTCTTTTCCATCAATTTCATTAAAACGCTAATTTTCACTGCATTTTGGCAAAAAAACTAGTGAAACCCTGTGTTTTGACCTTTTGGGTACCTTTCACATGCCCATTCCCAAAAATTCCACTTGCATCCTGTAGCCAACTCATCACCCTATCTCCCAAAATTTTTATGGATTTTTCCCTAACTTCCTTCCACTTCATTTTTTTCCCTAAAACCACTCTACCACTATACCATATTTTCCTAATTTTCAACCTTCCCTATCTGCTACATCAAGCTAGGGCTTTCCTTGTTGAAAAAGATCATGGAGGGTGAGAATAAGGTCCATAAGGTAGGTCACCATTCCAGGTTTGAGCCAACTCATACCCATGGCATAATTTTTAGAGCTTCGTGATCAAGTCAGGGTTTACATTGCACATAGGGAGAGTTTGGCTTCGAAATCAGTTTATGTAGTAATGAAGATGAATTTTACAAAAGTGAAAGAGTTTTTTTTCAACCATATGACAAAGAACAAAAAAATCCTTCAGTTTATGCACAGGTGTTATGGTTTGAGAGAAATTCCAAAAATATAATTTATCCACGTCATTTTTTGCACTTTCGAACATGTTGCCTTCAACTCAACTTTTCAATGGTTTGGAGTAGGGTTTTTCAGTGCTTGATGAATTTTTGTATCAGACATCCTAATATTTCCAACTATACCGCTTTCATCCCAAAAATTCTCTGAGAATGCCTCCAAAATCCTCAAAGTAGGTGCTACACTTCTGCTGAGAGTGCACTACGCTTCTGCAAATTTTAAGTGATCAACTTCAAATTTGGATTCTGAGCTAATGGGAAAGTATTTTGGAAAATCAGAGGACGTTATCGTTCATAAAATTCCAAAGAACACAAACCTCTCTCAGTTTTGAAAAAAACGTTATGGGTAGAGATATATTGATCCATATTTAAGCCCTATTTTTGCATATTTTTGGCAATTCCCTTGTTACGTTTTTGTGAGCCCTTGGTATGCTTTTGCCTCCCTTGTTACGCTTCTGTACATGCTTGTTACACTTTTGGAGGAGAGGAAAATTTTGATTTTTAACTTAGAAAACCTACAAACCAGCTCAAGCTTGCCATCATTACCTTATGAACACCTCATAAAAGGTAAATCATCACTCTTATGCCCTCTTTTGGTCAAATTTTTTAGTGTTTAAATATTTTTATGCTCATTTTGTTTTTCTTCATAATTATCACTTATCCATGGTATGAAAACAATTCATTTGACAAACCCTAACCTACTCCACCTTCCTAAATCCTAGCCCTAGTACCTAAAACCCTAACTCACACATCTCATATACATTATCCCCACATTTCCCATCATTCACACCATCCTTAACACATCATTTCACCCAAACCATAGATTCTAGCTATTTCACAGTGAAAAACTTGGAAATTTCTTGTGTTTGCTAGATTTATCCACCCTCCACACATCCATTTGTCTTCATTCCACTTACAGTATGGAGCTAACATACTATCCTATGCACTGAATGTTTTCTAGAATTTTTACTCAACTCCATGACCCTACATTTCACCTTCTAAACTTACCCCACCTCTACACTAGCTATTTTCACAGTGTGAAATTGGAAATTCCTTGTGTTTTAATCATTTCTCCACCTTCCTCACACTCATTTCCCCTCATTCCACCCACAACTTGGATCTAACATACAACAATCCACTCAATGTTTTCTAGAACTTTTCTCAGCTCCAAGATCATTTATCTCATCCTCAAAACTCACAGTTTTCTACACTCTGCTTTTCTAGATTTCCATACATTCACCCATCTCATCAACACTCTAGGGTTTTCATCATTTCAGTGACAAAAAAATGGAAATTGATAAGAAAATCTTCAAGGGAGGGCGCGGCCTCAGGCTAGAACCCTTCACAATGCATGAAATAAATTGCTCGCCATTGGCCAGAAGATGCTTTGAGAGGGCTCAGTGTTTGAGATTTTGTGAAAGGATCATGGAAGAGCAGTATTATCTTCAATTTACCAACTTATTTGCCACAATATTCAACATGGGAAAGGCCACTATTGCAGGTGTAGAGATTAACCTATCAGCAGACCTATTTCTTCAACAACATGTATTCCTTGTCATGGAGAGAAGTGGTTCAAGGGCATGGACTTAGACATTGAAGAGTAAAAATAATTTCTCAAACCTCATGCTAGAAAGGAACCACATGTGAAGTCCTTGGTTGTTTAGCCCATCACTCACAGGTGCGACAGAACCAAATTTGAGAAGTTTTGATCAATTTTTCTATTTTATGTGATTTTTGAAAAATTCTGGAAATTCCTCATTGCAGAAGGGTAACAAACGTTTGTTACGATTATTTTGGGGGCATGCAAATGACGATTTATTTACATGGATGGACGTATTTTGATGAGTGCATCACAGATCAGGAACCCCCATGGCATGACAAGCTGTAATTTTGGAGAAAAATTTCCAAACCACTAATTTTTCATGTTTCTGCCACTTTTTTGGAGCCTCTGTTACGCTTTTGGATTAACCTTGGGAGAACGTATTTTTGAAGGTTTTCCCATGGTACATTTTGTAAAATTCAAGATGTTATGGAAACTAGACACACATGGCTAGTTGATCGTTCTTTTAGAAGTGGATTTGGACTCTTAAAATTGCCTCAAAAGTGCCTCCAATGTTCGGTTATGCTTCTGCAAATTTTTGTTACCCTTCTGTCAAGAATGTCACAAATCAGCATTGGATTCCTCAGGACACTTGTCAAGCTCAGAAATGGTCACAATTTGAGGGATTGTTGTCATATGAGTTGAATTTGAGTTATTGGGTTGGTTTTTTCCTCATAACATGAGGGAATATGTAATTAATGTAAGGGACAAACACTCCTAGTTCATTGCTAAAATTTAGGGAATGGTTTCTAACCTCCCTAGAATCTAGGAAATGACTCATATTTTGTATTTAAGATCCATTTTGGATGGGATTTCGACCTGATGAGGTGTCATAGTCCATATTTTCTATAAGTAGACTCTCTTTAGTCTTTTGTAGGGTTGGATAGTCTCATATTGCAATGGAGCTTTTGTAATCAACAATTTGGAATGAAATCAAAGAAAGATTCGTAGGAATTGTGTTGAGATACTTATGGTATGCATTGAAGAATCTGTTTTTCTTATGTATGTTTATCATTTCATGCTTAATACCATGTCTTCTTCTTCATATATGTTTATGTTGTAATTTTATGAGCATAAATCATGTTTATTCATGCTCTGTTTTAGAGAATGTTTACAGTGCTATGTTTATTTGCTTCTAAATTGAATGAATTCACCTCAGTGCTCATTCAAACTCTCTTCTACTTCAACCTATACCAAATGGCCTATTAAAATGCTTTCAAACTACCTATCCAACCTCACATATTATTTGCAAATTCACCTTGGAGTGCAAGCCTAAAAAACCTTATACACAGTCTACTCACTGACTTTTATATCCAACACTAAAAACATCAAACAAATCCTATTTACTGAGCTTAAATATCTAGCCTAAGATCATTAGAAACCCAGTCATTCCTTTTACTGAAAAATTGACAATGAGAGAGCCCTCTTTGGTCCTAGTAGGGATAACTACCTGACCTAAAGCCTGGTTTGTGGTTACCTTTCTCCAATCTTATTTTCAGCCTTGGGAAGTTGGGGAGAGTGATAAAATTTTTGGCACCATTGTCGAGGAACGAAGGTTAAATCTTTAACGGGAAAGAACGAAAAATATTAGCTCTGATTGTTGATGGTGAAATAGTGGTCAGGCACAAGAAGTTTGTGCACTTTTCACCTAGTGACTCAAGTGGTGAAGAATCCTAAAGTTCATAGTTTTCATGGTGACTCCACTTTTTAAAAAACTGGTAGCTTCAAGAACTATTGGTGACTTCATTGTTTTCAAGATGGATTCAACCGCAAGAAGGAATGCTAGTAATGCTCATATGCATTGAGATCATGTTCCGGGATTTTCAAATCCTATGCCTTGGGTAGATTGTAAAACATACTTGCCAAAATTCAGGATGGAAAAGGTGATGATGCTACACTTCATTTAATAATATTTCATATGCATGTGCGTAAGCTGAAGATTAATTTTCATGAATATTGTTTAATGAATATATTCATGGTCACATTAGAAGAAAACACATGGTTTTGGTATGAAATATTGCCTCCTGCTTGTATTTATTCTCTCAAAGATTTTCACTTAGTATTTTTTGAGAAGTATAGAGAAACATATCCTTCTTTGCTTTTGATTGAGGATTGTTGTGATCACTTTGAGAATTTTATTCCAGAGCTAGAAATTTCTTATGGCGATGAAGATTTTATGGATGATGAACTTTTGGATGCTTTGAATGAAAACCCTTTTCACCGCCATGAGAAGATCATGGATTCTACCCTGAATGATAGTGAACTTGAGCAGAATTCTTCAAAGGATGATATTGATATTTCATTTTTTGAAATTGATGATAATTTACAGTAGTCTTTCCAATCTTAAAGCGATCAAGATATATATGAAGATGTTTTTTCCAGCTACCCTTCGTCCCTTTCCTCTTATGAGTTTTTAATTCAGGAAGAAATATGTGCAGATCATAATTTTGAGTTTACTTGTAAAGAAACTCTAAAGAGTCATGATTTATCCGTTGAGGTCAAAAACAGTGTACAACAGGTTTTTTGTCTTGATTTTGATGAACATGTTCCACAACCTTCAATGATCAAGATATAGAATTTTTTCAGAGCCAAGACAACTCTCTTTCTCATATACAGGAAAATCCACTTGTAGATATTTGTGTTGATGCTAATTTGGCTACCTCAATTGAAGATCTGCGAGAACATACAAATCTTGTCTCTGATAGGATGACATGGAAGAACACAATGTTGCATTTTTATTTAAGAGGGATCAACCAAATGAATAAGAACAATTATCCATTACATTTGAAAGCATCTCCTTTCTTTTTTTTTATCAACAAGAGGTAATGTTTCATGATTTTCAAGACCCCTTGGGAAGACTTTTGGAAGCATCAGAAAAGATGGAGTTTATTTTCTTCACCAACACAGATATTGGGTTCAGTTTTCAGTTGGGTTTGTCATTACCACAATGCTTTTCTTTTGAGGAAATTCGGAGGAGAAAGAAATCAGATAGCCATTTTATTTCATGGTTTCATTGGATCTTCGATTTCACTTAATCAAGTGATTTATGGATTAGTTAGATTAGGTAAGGTGTAATGAACAAGCTCAAAATTCTGAGCATCTTTTTCAGTTTCAGTTTCCAGTAGAGTTTGCAGTTGATGATGTATAGTTCAGTTTTTAGTTTGATTTGAATCAGTTTGAGGATTGTAGCTCTAGTGACTCCAATGCCCAATGGATGACGCTACTTGGTCTATGGTGTTCTTGACACCTCCTGAAGGATCTTCCATCCCAATCTTGAGCCAATGTTAGTGTCCAAATGTTTAGTGATCAAATGTACTCTTTTAGGTTTACTTAGTAGTGGTCCTAGGTCAAAATTTCATGTTTCAAGTCAGTGTTCAAATAAAATTTTGTTCACTGAATATGTCTAGGTCTGAAATGCTACTCCCTTCACTCCATTCATGGTCATCATTAGTTCAGAGTTCATGTCATCCATCAATCACCTATGGTCTAAGGTCATTCACCACACCTTGATTTAGGTCATAGTCTAGGTCTCATTTGTTTCGCCACCATAAGAGTCAATTATTCATAAAAGAAAGCGAACAAATATCATTTTCACCATACAAGTCATTTTCATAGGGAGTGAGAAAAGATATGGAAATAAGTAAAGAGATCCTCTCTTCTCACCATCATACTCCACATTTTCCATGGGTTGAAGAAAAATAAGCAAATTTTTGCCAACACTACCTGTGTTACGCTTCTAGGTGTGTTGCGCAGGTGTTGCGATTTTGGTGTTTGAGCTCCAAATCAGTTCTAAAAGGTTCAAAACCACTGCATATAGGTTCATACACTTCCTAAATAGTAATTGTACACCCTCCATACTTATCTCAAGTCAAAATTCATCAACAAATGAGTGGTTTCCTTCATTAGGTTACCTCCACTATGTTTTTGGTGTTTTTCATTTTTTATTTGTTTCAGCTGATAAAACCCTAGTATTACCATCTACCACCTTCATATAACCTTCATACATCATACCCTAACATCTCCTATCACTCACAACCCTATTTTCATTCAATTTCGTTAAAACCCTAATTTTCACTACATTTTGGCAGAAAAACTAGTGAAACTTCGTGTTTTGACCTTCTGGGTAACTTTCACATGCCCATTCCCAAAAATTCCGCTTGCATCCTATATCCAACTCATCAACCTATCTTCCCAATTTTTTAGGGATTTTTACCTAACATTGGTCCACTACATTTATGTCCCTAAAACTACTCTACTACTATCCCCTATTTTCCTGATTTTCCAACTTCCCTATCCACTACATTAAGCTAGGGCTTTCCTTGTTGAAAAAAATAATGGAGGGTGATAATAAGGTCCACAAGGTAGGTCACCATTCCAGGTTTGAGCCAACTCAGACCCATGGCATCATTTTTAGAGCTTCTGATCAAGTAAGGGTTTACATTGCACACAAGGACAATTTGGCTTCAAAATCAGTTTCTGAAGTAATGGAGATGAATTTTACAAACGTGAAGGATTTTTTTGTCAATAATAGGCCAAAGAAAAAACTCCTCCTTCAGTTTATGCAAAGGTGTTATGGATTGAGAGAAATTCCAAAAATATAGTTGCTCCATATCATTTTCTGCACTTTTGAACAAGTTGTCTTCAAGTCAATTGTTCAGGGGTTTGGAGCAGGGTTTTGCAGTGATTCATGACTCCATTTTGTAGCATACATCCTAAGCTTTCCAAACATAGCACTTTTATCCAAAAAAATCTCTAGGAAGGCCTCCAAACTCCTTCTCAAAGTAGGTGCTACGCTTCTCCTTAGAGTGCGCTACGCTTCTAGAAATTTTGAGCGATCAACTTAAAACTTGGATTCTGAGCAAATGGGAGAGTATTTTGGAAAAATGGAGGAGGTTATTTGATCCAAATTTATGAAGGAATGCAACAGAATACACATGTAACCATAAATACAAATATGCAGCAGAAATAACACTTCATTTCATTAATATCAAAGAACTGAAATTTGCTTATAGACAGAATAGAAATAAACTAGCTAGGGCGTTGGTAGCTTATCTCTGAGAAGAGATGTGGCAGCTACAAGCCTCTGAACTAAGTTACAATGAGGCTCGAGGGCCTATTTATTATTTAGAAACAATGGAAAACCCTAAACATCCAAAGCCCTAACCCTAAGAGATGAAGCACCGAAATTATGGGCCTTGTTTGGGTAAATTGGTGTTTCAACTTCCCGGGGACGTAACCTTGGCATACAATCTCCATTTGACACGCTCAATAGCTCATTAGAAATATCTATCCGAGTACAACTTTTGGTGTAAGAAAAATAAGCTCTTCTGCTCTCAGTTTTCCCAAAAAACGTTGTTTAGGGCCTCAAAACGGCTCCGAAAGTTCAGGACCCGAAAAACTGTCAAAATTAGTAAGTTGTGCCGAAACTAAAAAACTGAAAGAGACAATGGTGGGGCCCCAAGTGGAATAGGTGGGTGGCCACAAATATCCACCTGGATCATTCCTCCCCCCTTAGGAGGCAATAGGCCCCATTGCGTTGATTTCCTCCATGAGATGAGGAAACTTCTGCTGAACTTGGTCCCTGGTGAACCACTTGCCTTGGTGCAAGAGTTGGCCAGCTTCAACAACCCGATATAGTTGGATCTTCTATTGGCGAATGTTCTTGATTTGCATGTCCATGATACAATCTATGGTGGCCTATTCCATGCAGTCTGGGTTTAACTCTATTGTTGTGAGTTGTTCTGCAATGTTAGAGGTGTCCAGTAGAGGTGGGAAGTAGGGACGAAGGCGGTCCACACTGAATACCAAGTGTAGACCAAGGAATGGTGGAATAATGAGCTCGAAGGAATTTTTCCCTACTGCCTTGGTGATGGTGTATGACCCATATCGGAGCGGGCGAAGCTTGCGGTGGGATCCACTGAGGCGCTCCTTCTGCAAATGTAGCCACACTTTGTCGCCCACCTGGAAGTTTATGGTACCCGATGTTGATCATGTCATTGCTTGTACTTAGCATTGGCTCTATCCAATATGTCACGAACTTGTTGGTAGATGTGCTGAATGCGCTCGATGAAGCTGTTCACTTTGTCAACTTCAGACTGGACATGAGCTGAATCGGCCTCAGTAGGCGCAAATGGCATGGCTACGTCAATGGGACATAGTGGCTGGAATTTCAAGCCCACCTGAAAGGGGTTGTGGTTGGTTGAGTTGTGGAGAGCCCAATTATAACTGTGTTTTACATAGGGGAGGCTCTCATCCCATGTGCATGGATGCTTTGAATTGTACATGCGCAGAATGTGTACAATCATCCTGCTGACGACCTCTATCTGGCCATCAGTTTGGGGATGGAAAGCTGTGGACTTGGTGAGCTTGGTGTCCAAAATTGACCAGAGGCTGGACCAAAATGTGCTAAGGAACTTGCTATCGCGATCTGATATGATAGACTGTGGGATCCCAAAGTGCACCCAAACTCGTTCAAAGAAGAGTTTAGTAGTGGCTTCTGCTGTGATGTTTTTCTTGCAGGTCGCCATAATGGCCATCTTAGAGAATCTGTCAACGACCAAGAAAACACAGTCGTTTCCATGCTTAGTAGAAGGAAGGCCTGACATGTAATCCATGGAGATGGATTCCCAAGATCAACTAGGGGTAGGTAGCGGAGTATAGAGGTCTTGCTTCTTGATGGTCGGTTTGGCAATGGTGCAAGTAGTGCAGGATCTAATGTACTTCCCAACATCCTATCGAAGGTTCGGCCAATAGAAATACTTCTACAGTAGTGCCATTGTTTTCTCGACCCCGAAATGCCCAACGAATCGACTGTAGTGTGCTTCCCATATCATCTTCGCATGCTCGCTTGAAGGAACACAAAGGTGTCCCAGGTGACATAACAGTGCATCTTGGAGGTGAAAATTTGGAACTCGCGTACCCCCCAAGAGTGCCTTGTATGTGTGGCCAAATTCTAGATTGCTCTTTTAGAGAAGCGGCCAATCAGAAATCTCGTGCCCCCAAGAGTTGAGAATGGTGGTTAGTGCCACGATCGGTGGTCGGTTGAGGCAGTCTGCAACATTATTGGTGTTACCCTTCTTATACTTGATGTTCAAATGAAACTATTGCAGATATGTGGACCACTTTTGATGGCGATCATTCTGCAACTTCTCTTATGTCGGTATGAACTGCAGGGGTCGGTGGTCTATGTGTATGATTGTTTCCTTCCCCAAAATGTAATGCTTCCATTTTCGACAAGCCTGGACAATGGAATACATTTCTTTTTCATAAGTGGGATACTTGCGAACTGTGTCGGACAATGTCTCACTGTGATATGCCACTGGATGCCCCTGTTGAGTAAGAATTTCCCCAATAGCATAGTCAGAAGCATTTGTCTCCATCTCAATTGGTTGTTGCAAGTATGGTAATGTGAGCACAGGGGCAGAACAGAGGCGGTGTTTCAATTCTATGAACGCCTTTTGTTGATATTCTGACCAAAAGAATTTTTCTCTCACTCCTCCCTTGGTGACTTGACTCAAGGGCCAAGTGATATGAGAGAATCCCAACACGAACCTGCGGTAGAAATTAGCAAGACCCAGAAAGCTGCGAAGCTCTGTTATAGTGGTTGGGGCTGGCCAGTCTCGAATGACTTGGATCTTAGTTGGATCCACATGCACCCCCCTTTCATTAATAATGTATCCCAGATATTGAACCTGGGTCATGCCAAAAGTGCACTTCTCCAAATTGGCACACAACTTGTGTTGCCGCAGCGTTTGGAGGACTTGTCGGATGTGCTGGAGGTGCTCTTCCCAAGTCTAGCTGAAGATCAGAATGTCGTCCAAGTACACTACTACAAATGAGTTGGTGAATGGCCTCAATATGTCATCCATCAACCTCATGAAGGTTGCGGGAGCATTCACCAACCCGAAAGGCATGACTAACCATTCGAAAAGGCCCTTCTTAGCTTTGAAGGCAGTCTTCCACACATCGAAGGGTTCGACGGGTACCTGGTGATACCTGGACTTCAAGTCTATCTTGCTGAAATATTTGGCCCCTTCGAGTTGGTCTAGAAGGTCATCAATCAGTGGGATCGGGTACCTATTCCAGATAGTGATCTTGTTCAGCGCCCGATATTCAATACAGAGTCTCCAAGTCTCACTCTTCTTTTGTACTAACACGATCAGGCTCCCACAGGGCGATGAACTTGGCTGGATTTGACCTTTCTGCAAAAGCTCCTGAATTTGCCTCTTGACTTCATCGTTCTCCAGAACAGAGCGCCAATAGATTGGTCCGTTGGGTAGCGGCGTACTTGGGGTCAGATCAATGGGGTGCTTGACCTGACAGTGCAAAGGCACCCCTGTGGGTGAGGTGAAAATGTCCCTGTACTCCTCCACAACCTTGTCCATTTGTTGTTGTCATGCAGAGGAGCCATGTTTGGAGGTCATGGCCACAGTCTTCTTCCTGTCCTGGGGGCGGATCATCAAGAAAACAAATTTACTGGTTTGGGAAATTAACTTACTACATTGTTTTGCAGTAACCAAAGAGATAGTGGTAGGTGGTGGTACCTCTGGTATCCTGTACAACTTATTTCCCAAGGTAACAATAACAGTGCGAGGCCATGACTCATACACAACATGTCACTTCCACAAGTATGGTTGGCCTAATAATACATCAAAAACATCAATAGGAGCAATGTCACATAATACCTCATCCGTGAAGTGCTTGATGCTATAGGGAAGGTGACACTGTTGGCTGACACGGAGATCCCATCCTTGGTGAAGCCACCTGATGGTGTATGGCTGTGGGTGCACTATGGTCGGAAAGCCTAACTGCTTCACAAAATCTACTAAAATGAGGTTCTTTTGGCTCCCATTGTCGACAATGAACTGTAGTGGGGAACCCTTTACCCACATCTAGGAGTGGAAGAGACGTTCTGCCTCCTCTGGATCCTCTGGTTCCTCCTTTTGGATCTTTGCAATGGCAACAGTGGCATTGGGCACTGCATCAATAATCTATTTCCCTTTGTCATTCCCCTTGTCAGGTTCTGATTCAAAGTTGGAGCATGCATCTGATTTAGAAGCCCTCATCTCGGCCACAAGCGACTTCTTGGCCCAACACTCACTTGTGTTGTGAGTGGAGCTCTTATGGAACTCACACCACTTTCCCGTGTCCTTCTATAGCTTCGCGGTGTTTTTCTTTGCTTGTGACTTTGGCAGGTTGTCTTGGGCCACCATGCATTGGATTTTTCCTTTGTTCTACGGTTTGGGGGCACCTTTCCCTTGCTTTTGATTCGCATATCCAAAGTATCGCTTCTTCTTGAATTTCTACTCAATCTTGCCAGCATAAAAGTATTTCGTAACAAGCGAGGAGATGTCGAGGAACTCCATTTCCTCCTGAATGTATATGTGTAGACAACTGCGATACTTTAGCACCAAATGTTTCTCTGAATCTTTGATACCCAACTTTGTGCGCAAGATATGGAACAGATTCGTCAGCTCATGCACATCTTGATCCCTTTGTTGATGCAGCGTGGTCCATTGTATGTACTTGTCCTCATATCTCCCCACGGGATAGTATTGTTCCTTGATGGCATCTCGGAAAGAATTCCAAGTGGGTACGGCTGAGAATAGAGAGGGTTATTTCTCATCCTTTTTCTCACAGTAGGTTTCCCACCATTCCTTGACATGGGGGGTAGCTTTGAGGAGTGCAAAAATAATCTTCTCCCGGTCGAAAAAGTCATGGACCGAGAAATATCCTTCTCATATATTCAACCATCTATCTACGACATCTGCATCTATTTGACCCTCAAATATGGGAATCTCAAAGTTTACTTGTACCTTAAAGGGAGTTGTGCCTCCAGAGTGGCTGTTGGATGCAGATGTGCCATTGGTGGGCTGTCGTTGAAGGATCTGGGAAAATTTATCCATCATCGCGTTCCTTTGGTTTTTAAGGGCCTCCTCAAGCAATATTTTGATAGGATCTCATGATCCCTCATCTTTATTTTCGTCCCCCATGGGCGGTCGTCGAGGTTTGCAAGGCTGATCTTGTAAAGGTTCAATCAGATCGAGCCCCAACTCCTTATACCCCGACCTCGTTGGGGACATGCAAAGAAGGATCGAGAAAAAGCAGACCGCTCTGATACCACTGATCCAGATTTATGTAGGAATGAAACAAAATACACATGTAACCATAAATACAAATATGCAGCGTTAATAACACTTCATTTCATTAATATCAAAGAACTGAAATTTTCTTACAGACAGAATAGAAATAAACTAGCTAGGGAACTGGCAGCTTTTCTCTGAGAAGAGATGTGGCGGCTACAGGCCTCTGAACTAAGTTACAATGAGGCTCGAGGGCCTATTTATTATTTAGAAACAATGGAAAACCCTAAACATCCAAAACCCTAACCCTAGGAGATGAAGCGCCAAAACTATGGCCCCTGTTTGGGTAAATTGTTGTTTCAACTTCCTGGGGACATAACTTTGGCATACGATCTCCATTTGACGCCCTCAATAGCTCGTTAGAAAAAACATCGTTTAGGGCCTCAAAATGGCTCCAGAAGTTCAGGACCCAAAAAAATTCTCAACTGCTCTCGGTTTTCCCAAAAAACATCGTTTAGGGCCTCAAAACGGCTCCAGAAGTTCAGGACCCGAAAAACTGTCAAAAATAGTAAGTTGTGTCAAAACTAAAAAATTGAAAGAGACAATGGTGGGGCCCCAAGTGGAATAGGTGGGTGGCCACCAATATCCACCTAGATCATTATTGTTCATAACATGACAAAGAAGAAAAACCTCTCTCAGGTTTGCAAAAAATGTTATGTTTAGAGAGATATTGATCCATATTTAAGCCCTATTTTTGCAGATTTTTGGCAATTTCCTTGTTACGTTTTTATGAGCCCTTTTTACGGTTTTTCCTCCCTTGTTATGCTTTTGCCTCTCTTGTTACGCTTATGTACATGCTTGATACCCTTTTGGAGGAGAGACAGATTTTGGTTTTTGGCTTAAAAAACCTCCAAACCAGCTCAAGCTTGGCATCATTACCTTGTGAACACCTCATAAAAGGTAAATAATCACCCTTATGCCCTCTTTTGGTCAAATATTTGAGTGTTTAAACATTTTTATTCTCATTTTGTTTTTCTTGATAATTGTCACTTATCCATGGTATGAAAAAATTTCAATTGACAAACCCTAACCTACTCCACCTTCCTACACCCTAACCCTAGTACCTAAAACCCTAACTTACACATCTCATATACATTATCCTCACATTTCCCATCATTCACACCATCCTTAACACATCATTTCACGCAAACCCTAGATTCTAGTTATTTCACAGTGAAAAACTTGGAAATTTCTTGTGTTTGCTAGATTTTTCCACCCTACACACATCCATTTCTCCTCATTCCACTTACAGTATGGAGGTAACATGCTATCCTATGCATTGAATTTTTTCTATAATTTTTTCTCAGCTCCATGACCCTCCATTTCATCTTCTAAACTTACCCCACCTCTACACTAGCTATTTTCATAGTGTGTAATTGGAAATTCCTTGTCTTTTCATCATGTCGCCACATTCCTCACACTCATTTCCCATCATTCCACCCACAACTTGGAGCTAACATACAACCCAACCCACCCAATGTTTTCTAGAATTTTTCTCCGCTCTAGGTTCATTCATCTCATCCTCTAAACTCACACTTTCCTACACTCTATTTTTCTATATTTCCATACATTCACCCATCTCATCAAAACTCTAGGGTTTTCATCATTTCAGTGAAAAAGACAATGGAAAGTGATAAGAAAATATTCAAGGGAGGGTGCCACCTCAGGCTAGAACCCTTCACAATGCATGAAATAAATTCCATGCCATTGGCCAAAAGATGCTCTGAGAGGGCCTAGTGTTTGAGATTTTGTGAAAGGCTCATGGAAGAGGGGTATTATCTTCAATTGACCAGCTTATTTTCCAAAATCTTCAGCATGGGAAAGGTCACTATTGCAGGTGTAGAGATTAACCTATCAACGCACCTATTTCTATAGCAACATGTATTCCTTGTCATGGAGAGTAGAGGTTCAATGGCATGGACTTAGACATTGAAGAGTACAAACAATTTCTCAAACCTCATGCTAGAAAAGAACCACATGTGAAGTCCTTGGTTGTTTATCCCATCACTCACAGGTGCTAAAAAACCAATTTTGAGAAGTTTTGATCAATTTTGGTATTTTATGTGATTTTTGCAAAATTCTGGAAATTCCTCATTGCACAAGGGTAAAAAACTTTTGTTATGCTTATTTTTGGGGCATCCGAATGATGATTTATTTACATGGATGGATGTGTTTTGATGAGTACATCATAGATCAGGAACTCTGATGACATGAAAAGCTGTAATTTTGGAGAAAAATCTTAAAAACCACTCATTTTACATGTTTCTGCCACTTTTTTGGAGCCTCTATTACGCTTTTGGAGTAACCTTGGGAGAATAGATTTTTGAAGGTATTCTCGTGGTCCATTTTGAGAAATTCAAGATGTTATGGAAACTATACACATAGGGATAGTTGACCATTCTTTTAGAAGTGGATTTGGAATCTTAAAAGTGCCACCAGAGTTTGGTTACGCTTCTGCAAATTTTTGTTACCCTTCTGTCAAGAATGTCACAAATCAACATTAGATTCCAGAGGACACTTGTCAAGCTCAGAAATGGTGAAAAAATCGATGCATTGGTGTCCTATGAGTTGGAATTAAATTTATTGGGTTTTTTTTTACATCCTATCATGAGGGAATATGTAATTAATGTAAGGGAAAAACACTCCTAGTTCATATCTAAAATTCAGGGAATGGTTTCTAACCTCCCTAGAATCCAGGAAATAACTCATATTTTGTATTTATGATCCATTTTGGATGAGATTTCAACCTGATGAGGTGTCATAGTCCATATTTTCTATAAGTATACACTCTTTAGTCTTTTTTGGGGTTGGATAGTCTCATATTGCAATGGAGCTTTTGTAATCAACAATTTGGAATGAAATCAGAGACAGATTTGCAGAAATTGTGTTGAGATACTTGTGGTATACATTGGAGAATATATTATTCTTATTTATGTTTATCATTTCATCCTTAATACCATATATTATTCTTCATATATTTTTTTCTTGTAATTTTATGAGCATAAATCATCCTTATTCATGCTCTGTTTTAGAAAAAGGTTTACAGTGCTATGTTTATTTGCTTCTAAACTGAATGAATTCACCTCAGTGATCATTCAAACTCTCTTATACTTCATCCTATACTCAATGACCTATAAAAATTCTTTCAAACTACCTATTTATCCTCACATATTCTCTGCAAATTCACCTTGGAGTTCAGACCTAAAAAACCTTATACACAATCTACTCACTGACTTTTCTATCCAGCACTAAAAACATCAAACAAACCCTATTTACTAAGCTTAAATATATAGCCTAAGATCATTAGATACTCAATAATTCCTTTGACTGCAAAAGTGACAATGAGAGAGCCCTCTCTGGTCCTAGTAGGGATAGCTACCTGACCTAAAGCCAGGTCTGTGGTTACCTTTCTCAAATCCTATTTTTAGTCTTGGGAAGTTAGGGAGAGTGATAAAAAAGGCTTTTTGTAATGATGATGTCAAGGTTTAAAAGTATGTTGATTGATCCAATTTGTAGGATGATTGACCATATGTGACAAAATGGCCTATAACATCCAACATGTCCGGTCCAATAAGTAACCTATTCACTAGATCACTCCACTTGATGGGATTATTACAACTCCACCCATAAAGAACCTCAAACATAATCATCCTTGGTGAATCCCGATAAAAATTGTTTTAAGAAAGCTAAACCAATGGAAGGTACTCATCCCATCTCCTTTGTTGATGCATGACATGCATCCTCAGCATATCCTCCATAATCTTGTTGACCCTCTTTGTTTTTCCATATGTCTGTGGATAATAAGTTGTATTGAAGACCAAATTTGTCCCCAAACCTGCAAACAACTCCTTCCAAAACTTGGAAGTGAACTTAACATCCCTGTCTGACACAATCTTCTTCAAAACACCATGAAATCTCACGATCTCCCTGATGAAGACATGTGCTACCTCACTAGTTGAATAAGTAGTCTTCACTAGAATGAATTGAGCTATCTTGCTCAACCTGTTGACCACAACCATGATAAAATCATGTTTCCTTGATGTCCTCGGATGATCTATAATGAATTCCATAGAAATGGCCTCGCATTTATGTTCCGGAATCAGAATATTCTGAAGCAACCCACCTGGATGCTTACATTCTGCTTTGACCTACTGATAATCCAAACATCTAGCCACAAATTCTGATAATTCCTTCTTCAGATTCGGCCAATAATAGGATTTATTCACTACTATCAACGTATTCTGATATCCTGATTTACCTGAATATGGCTTGACATGAAACTCTCTCAAGATAAACTTCTTGAGTTCATTGTCATCTGACACATAGATCATTTCCATAAATCTCACCAAGCCATATGTTGTAATACAATAGTCCATAGATCGATCACCTATACCATGTTGTAACTTGTGCATAAGCTCCATGTAATTTTCATCTAGTTGTCCTTCCTATAAGATCCAATCCTGTAAATTTGTCCCATAAGAACTAATAGCTTCCACATGGTTCAACTGTACTTTCCCGCTGAGAGCATCCGCAACCTTGTTCTCCTTTCCCTTAATGTATCTAATCTTGAAGTCAAACTCACTAAGGGTAGCCAACCATCTAGCTTTACTGGCATTCAGATTTGGTTGGTCAAACAGATATCTTAACCCACTATAATCACTCATCAATACAAACCTCCTGCCAAGAAGATAATGACTCCACATATTCAAGGCATGAATAATAGCTTCCAACTCAAGATCATGAGTCACATAGTTTTTCTCATGCTCATTCAGTTTCTTTGACTCATAGAACACCACTTGTCCCTCCTACATAAGGACTCCACAAATCCCTCTCTTGCAAGCATATGTACACACTACAAACTCTTTATCTGGGTCTACAATCTTAAGAACTGGAGCGTTTGTCAAAAATTTCTTCAATTGTTCAAAATTAGCTCCACATTCCTCCATCCATTCAAATTTCTCACTCTTTCTCTGCAATGATGTAATAGGATATAAAATGTGTGAGAAGTTCCTGATGAACCTCCTATAGTAACTTTCTATACCCATGAATGATTTGACTTCATCCACATTTCTAGGAGTTTCCCATTCCATGATAAATTTTATCTTTTTGGATCTACTAGTATTCATTCCTTGGAAACAACATGTCCCAAGTAATGTACCTATGACTAAAAGAAACTACACTTTATAATCTTGGAATACAACTGATTCTCTCTTAGAAATATCAACACTGCTTCTAAATGCTCGACACACTCTTCCTCATTCTTATAATATATCAATAGATCATCAATGAACACAATAACAAACTTGTCCAAATAAGGACGCAACACACTATTCATCAAGCACATAAAAGTAGCTGGAGAATTAGTCAAACCAAATGGAAATACAACAAACTAATAGTTCCCATACCTGGTCCTAAAATAAGTCTTGTAGATGTCCTCTTCTTTGATGCGTACCTGATGGTATCCTAATCTCAAATCAATATTTAAGAACATTTTTTCTCCATTCAACTAATAAAACAAGTCGTCAATCCTCGACAATGGGTACATGTTATTGATCGTCACCTTGTTTAGTTGCCTGTAATCAATGCACAACCTGAGAGTATTATCCTTCTTCTTCACGAACAATAATAGCGCACCCCAAGGCAATACACTTCACCTAATGTATCCCTTATCAAGAATTCCCTTCAACTGCAACTTCAATTCCACTAATTCTAGAGTGCTCATTATGTAAGGTGCCTTTGATGCTGGTGTTGTCCCCAATACCAAATCAATAGAAAAATATACTTCCTTGTGATGAGGCAACTCTCGAAACTCTGTGGAAAATGCATCCTGAAACTTTTTCAAGACAAGGTACCTCTTGAATATTTATGCATCCTCGACATCCTTACCCTTGTCACTAGAAATATGAACTGCAAATATCACACACCCCTTCCTGCAACTGCGCTTAGCCTACATAGTGGTGATCGTCCTCACTGATGTAGGCAGCTTCTTTCCCTATAAGATTCTCTTTTCCCCATTATCATCCAAGCACTCAAAGGCCTTGCCATAACAAGCTACATTGGTCCTGTGAAGATACAACCAATCCATACCCAAAAGCATATTATATCATCCCAATGGAAGTATACTCAAATGTATCGTTGTAGGCATACCATTCAACTCAAATTCACAAGCACTTACCCAATGATGAACTCTCTTCTTAGTACTTGTATCGAAATGCACCAACCAAGACTCTGCATGCACCTCTTTTCTCAATCCACATTTATCCACCAAGTCAGGATTATCATAGCTATTATTAGTTTTTTATCAATCAAAATAGAAACAACTCGACCACAAAGCTTACCTTCCATCTTAATAATGTATTCCTGATGATCAACCTCCTTGTTATCCACAACTGCATAAATATGAGGAATGTTATGACCAACATCCCCAACTATCTACGCCTCCTGAGCACTATATATCTGAGGCCTACCACCCTGGTATAATGGAAATCCTTCTTGTGATGATCTTTTCCACATATCCAACACTGAAACGGTCCTCTACCATCACCTCTAGTCTGCTTCTATCTAGTATGTGGCCAATGTCCCTTCTAAACTACATTGAACTTCTGGTAAGGAACCAAATTTTCTTTCTCACCTGCATCCAAAGGTCTTCCCTGCTTTGGTGGCCACTTCCCTTTAACTTTCTCATTCCCCTTAAAATCACACTTAGCCTCAACCTTTCACTTTGACTACTCATAACAATGTTTCAACTTTTGGATGGCCTCTTCTAACAACATAGGCTCATCATACTCAAATTGGTCTCTATATGTTGTTTGAAATCCACTAATCAATCCCTAAATATTAGCCTTCTCATCCTTGAGATAAGGCACATACCTCAATAGCTCCAAGAATCTGCAAGTATACTCATCATCTCTCAGAGAACCCATCTGCATCTCATAAAACTCCTTATCTCTATCATCATAATACCTCTCTGATAAGTACTTCTTCTTGAAGAGCCTCTCAAACTCATCCCAAATCCAGTCTTCTTATCTAATGCCCTTAACATTCTTTACATCTTCTCACCATATGTCGAGCCTCTATTTTGTCCACATTTCTATGCTTTTCGTTGAATAAATCTATGCCTGTACTAAGTATTTATAAGTCATAATTATTATTTTTACGCATTACTGAGTTATTTAGGGGCATTCAGAGCTGACAGTTGTTGATCTATGAACTCTTCTTGTTTTGCTAAATTAAAGGGTATTTAATGTAAAAATGTCATTAATGATAGACTCTTGTGGCAGGTACCACCGACTCCTACACTAGATGTTCCTGCACTAGTTGTGCCTGCACAAATTTGGGGCTTTCATACATTGACACATTTATGGGAAAATCTAAAAGAGGTTTATGTTTGAAATGTCGTTTGAACACCTTCCCATGGGTTGGATTTTACCCAAGTCACATGCGTGGGCTTCTCGAAACAAATTAATAAATCTGCTCAAAATCTGCATAATTTCCAAACGGCCAAGTTTGACCTCGATTTTCATGAAAATGGAGGTGAATTACGGAAATCCAAGCAAATGGGTTTTTTCACAAATATAACCAATTACCTATAACTGAAACCGTTTCCTAAGTTTGAAGTATTACAAAAGTTATGAACATATCTTTGAAGAAATTTTATAAAAAAGATTGTTTTTTCCATAATTCTAGAAAACACACAGTCAAAGTTTTCAAACTGCCAACATTCGCCTCGATTTCTGTGCAGTTGAAGGTAAATAAAGAAATTATGGAACATGGGTTTTTGTCCCAGTATAGAAATTTGACTAAGCCTTAAATGTTTTCCTGAAATTCATAATGGTTAAGGAGATAAGAAGAGGTATTTGGAGGCAGTTTGATAAAAATACCATTTTTTCCAGAATTCTAGAAAAACGGCCAAACTTGGAAAATTCGTATCACGACTTCATTCTTTTAATAGTAAATGATTGTAATGATATTATAATTAATGAATATTAGTTGGGATTCAATACCCATATGGATTTCTAAGGAATGGCATGTAAAAACATTATAAAATAAGAGTTGTGTAGGTAAGGAGGATGGTGGATATTCTATAAATCGCATTACTCTTTGCAGGAAGGGAGGATTGAGCTATTGTGCAGGAGGAAAGGAGGAGTTGTGCTCCAATGGGATGATCCCTAGAGGAGACCACTGGAGCCAGCGCTGCATCATTTCATGAATTTGTAACAAGATTTTATAATGTATTTAATCGGCATTCGACTCTGAGTTTTGTTTCTTCTGATGTTGTAAGATTGTGATTTAAACTGTTGCAAGGGCATGAGCTAGATGGTTGGGCCCACCTACTATTTCAATGCCCCAAACCCCTTAGAATTTATTTACTGCATTATTTTAGATAGTTCTGCAATTTCATCTAATAGCTCTTATTTTCAGTCATTTAATTTCTAATTTCATTTTGTAATTTCGTTTCTCTAATTTGGTTATTTAAAAGGTTGAAATGAAGTAAAAGACTATTATTTACTAATGAATCTCTAATTTATTACAATATTAAGTACTTATGATGATTCAATTGCTACATGATAAAGTCTATTCTAAGGACGCAATTACTAAGTAATAATTCTGGTTAACTGAACTTAACATGTATTCATGATTGTCTTCGAATTATTTTATGAAATTGATTCATGTACTTTGTCAAGCATTTATCTCTGAACTCTTAATAAATAAATTCCAGGATCAACATAAGGAAATGTCGTGAGTCTTAGTGACAAAGCACTGACATAATTCTTCATTATAATTAAATGATGCACACATCACCATAATGTTTCGAGGGAGTATTTAACTTGTTATTCCTCTCATCTCAAATTTATTTCACCTGTATGGATTCCCTTTTTAAGAGTATTTAACTTGATCAGGGTAAACAACAGGAAATGTATATTTATTTTATTTGTTCTCATTACATATTTTCCTCATAAGTACTTAATTGTCTTTAAGATAAGCGGTGCATTATCGCCTTGATTCTTTTTTAAAAAGATCATTCAATCATTTTCGTAATTAAGTTTCTTTGCGATTTCTAATTTAATTTCATGCTTTTCATCCTTGCAACATAGAAATAATTTTTAAGAGGTTTTATTTATTGAATCACATTCTTTACGGTTTATCAGTTTGAATGGGGCCTACATTCCCTTGTCCCCTGGACAACTTGGGAAGACTTTCTGTAGGAGTCAACTCAACCCATAAGAGAAGCTAGAAGTAGATTCCCGGAGTGTGTTTACTTTGCCTTTGAAGAGTCTTGTTCCTTTTTCTTGAATGATGCCCTTTTGAATTTCTTGAAAGAGTTTAGTTTTTATTTGACAGATACCTGAGGTCATATTATGACATATATTGTGCTATGCCTCTAAGTTTACTTACCTGGATTGAAAATTTAAACTTTGGTGTAAATCTTGCATTTATACGGCCCGACATTTTGGCGCCATTGTCGGGGAGGCGTTGTAGGATAAGGCCTCGTGATTTTTCATGCTTTTCCCTTTCCTTCGCAATTGAATTTTTAGATTAACGAGATTCCCCTTACTTGGTGAAGCATACTGAATGGTATTGCCAGAAAGCTCACAGGCTAGGTTTTATTTCCTGCAATGAGTGATTTTCTTTCCCGCAAATGAGTGATTTTCTTTCTTGCAAATGAGTAATTTTTATTTACTGCAAAGTGTGATGTTGGGTTGCTTTTTTTTTTTCAATTGATATTATTTTCTGCAAGTGTGATTTTCTTAGTTTGTTCTTTTAACTGCAATTGATCTTTTGATTTAGTTTCTATTTTTCAGGTGCTAAAAGAACCCCCACTCTCAATCCAGGTGCTGACAATACTTTCCAGCTAGCAGAAAATGCCAGGTAGTTTTATGCTACTTCAAGATATATCACAAAGTTTAGCAGAAGCTAGCATCTCTGCTTCACAGAAAGAACACATTTTGGCATCAATCAGAGATAGGTCTACTCCTCTGGAAGAAGAGACTCATGAAGAACCAGAATATCTTCCTAGAGAAACTGAGAAGCTGTGGATCATGCTTGATGAGGAGAAGCCCTCAGAAGCAGAGATTAAAGAATGACCACCTGATCCAACCTACACTTTAAAGGATAAACAAGAAAATTTGGAGGATTTACAAGATGCACTAGATGTTTCCCATGAATCAAACAATCCAAAGTATATGGATCCCATATAACCTTGGTTTAAGATGACCGTCAGTATCCACTCCTCCTTTATCATTTGAAAATTTGTAGCATCACATCAGTTAATGAAGTTGGTTCCTCATGTTCTGGTATTTTCTTGAATATGCTTTTTAAATTTTAACATTGGTAGGATTATCCTCTTGTTGCGCACATGGATGCATTGGAAGTACTCCTACACTTAAGAGGGAGTCTTTTGCTTCTTAGGGTAGATTAGGGTAGAAGAATAAATCAATGCCATGAATAAAGATGCTACAAAAAATGAAATAAGGGTTTTAACTGAAACTTCTTTTGATCCACATCAGTTGTTAACACACACATCTGTGATAAGTCTTACTGAGTATGATTCACTCTAATACCTCATGATTTTGTGAAAGAGACCATGATTAATCATTCTAATGAGTTTTCATCTAAGATATATATTTTCAGTTTCCCTTAGAAGGTACTATTGGAGAACCCCCTATGGTGGACCACTCTTGTGAATATCATAACGAGTTGTTCATGAGAACACTAGCATTATTAACTCAAAGAGTCTTTTAGTCATTATCTGGGATATTTTATCTAAAAAAATTATTTAGGGTAGAGGAACTAGCCAGTAATGATTAGTCATTAAAATATTTTCACGCCATCCTGTACTCTTAAGGAGTAGTTTTGTCTCTCCACTTATTAAGTAACTCTTAAATTTAATCATAATCAAAGTTTACAAAAGATTTATGGAAGGATAGAAGGTCTTGTGATGAGCTGACCTACCACAATCATGAGACCTAACATGCATGACATTAATGTTGCTAGTCACCAAACTAGAGTAATGGCCTTCAGCCAAAAAGCTGGAAGACAGGAGGTCTCATCACGAGCCGGCATGTTCATTCATTTTACTTCTTGTGAGTGTCACTTCCATCAGTTGATTACCAAGCCAGGACAATGGTCTTCATCTAATTTTTAATTTAAACAAGATAACTCTGAATCTATATCTAGTGAGTGGGACACAGGAATTTTGCTGGGTCAAAAGACATCCCTGTCGAGGCTATAGATGCTTGCAGGTAACGGGGCCATGTCTGTGGTATCAAATTTAATTACATACTATGATTTACTTGGTTATCCTTCTCTTTCCCTAAAACTCATCATTTTAAATTATTGGACAACGTTTTTAAGGTGATTTGAGCATGATGCTTTGAGTTCTACTTTTAGGAATCTTTAAATGAAGTGGTACCCTTAGTAAAGGTGATTCGTTGTACTTGATTAAGGAGAAAACTTACTTTTGCATCTGGATGACAAAAAAAATTAGAGTGTTCAATTTTATGATTGGTCCAAGAAGGTGTCATCTTGTTCTATTTTTATTTCCCTTCTCTGGTATCATAACTCACTTCAATTATTTATGGTATTTAGAGTGATGAATTATTTAGCAATGATTACTCACCAGGTGTTGTCAGACAAAAATATGTGTATTTATTGTGGTTGCCTCTAAATAAGCACTACATGACCTAAGTACATGATTGCTACAGTAGGTGTAGGAATCTTGTGGTAATTTTCTTGAAAATGCACCTTTTCAGGAAATATTTGATTTTTATCATAAATGTTAATAAGATTTTGGGAAAAAATAAGAGCTCTAAAAAAGTAATCTATGACAAGTTCATTTGAGACCGGACAACAGGTATGTGTAGTATTCTTTTTTCATAATGTCTAGTACAAAGCATTGCTTTCCTATACCTGATATTGTTATATCAAAATCTAATCATTCCTGCACTTGATACTTTCATAAGTACTGTAACCTGGTTTTAGTGGCACTGTAATAATAATGTTGCATAATTGATGAATGCTTGAAAAATGATGACATACCGTATATCTTCATGTTCCCTTGCTGAGATTTTTGCTGACACTTTTATCGAGAAGCATAGTTTGATTTTTAAACATTTCCCCTACCTTATTCTATGATTTTATAGTCCTATGGTTTTGCTTTCATGAGGACATGCAAGAAGGTCAGCGTGGGGGAGTGTTGAGCCTCTATTTTTTCCACATTTCTATGATTTTCGTTGAATAACTTTATGCATGTACTAATTATTTATAAGTCATTATTATTCCTTTTACGCATTATTGAGTTATTTAGAGGCATTCAGAGCTGACAGTTGTTGATATATGAACTCTTATTTTTTTCCTAAATTAAAGGGTATTTAATGTAAAAATGTCATTAATGATATACTCTTGTGGCAAGTACCAATGACTCCTGCACTAGTTGTTCCTACACCAGTTGTTTCTGCACTAGTTCAATTTTATATAGCGTGCCTGCACTAATTTGGGGCTTTTATACATTGACACATTTCTGGGAAAATATAAAAGAGGTTTATGTTCGAAATGTCATTTGAACACCTTCCCATGGGTTGGATTGCACCCAGGTCACATGTGTGGGCTTCTAGAAACAAATTAATAAATCTGATCAAAATACGCATATTGACCAAGTTTGACCTCGGTTTTCACGAAAATGGAGGTGAATTACGGAAATCCAAGCAATTGGATTTTCACAAATATAACCAATTACCTAGAAACAAAACCATTTCCTGAGATTCGAAGTATTCCAAAAGTTATGAACATGTATTTGAATAAATTTTATAAAAAATATTGTTTTTTCCAGAATTCTAGAAAACACACAGTCATCAGTTTTCAAACTGTCAACTTCTGCCTCGATTTACGTGCAGTTGAAGGTAAATAAAGAAATTTTGGAACATTTTTTTTTGTCCCAGTATAGAAAATTGACTAAGCCTGAAACGGTTTCCTGAAATTCATAACGGTTAAGGAGATACGAAGAGGGCTTTGGATGCAGTTTGATAAGATACCGCTTTTTTCAGAATTCTAGAAAAACGGCCAGCCTTGGAAAATTCGTATCACGGCTTAATTATTTCAATAGTAAATGGTGGTAATAATATCCTAATTAATTACTATTAGTTGGGATTCAATCCCCATATGGTTCTCTAAGGAATGACATGTAAAAAAATTATAAAAGAAGAGGAGTTGTGTAGGTAGGAGGATGGTCGATATTCTGTAAATCACATTACTCTTTGCAGGAAGCGAGGATCGAGCTACTATGCAAGAGGAAAGGAGGAGCTGTGCTCTAGTGGGATAATCCCTGGAGGAGACCACTGGAGTCATCGCTACATCATTTCATGAATTTGTAATAGTATTTTATAATGAATTTAATCGGCATTCGACTCTGAGTTTTGTTTCTTCTAGCATTTTAAGATTGTGATTTAAACTGCTGCAAGGGCATGAGCTGGATGGTTGGGCCCACCAGCCAGTTCGATGCCCCAAACCCCTTAGAATTTCTTTACTTCATTCTGTTATATAGTTCTGCAATTTCATCTAATAAATCTTCTTTTCAGTCATTTAATTTCTAATTTCATTCTATAATTTTGTTTCTATAATTTGGTTATTTCAAAGGCTGAAATGAAGTAAAAGACTATTTCTTTACTAATGCATCTCTAATTCCTTTTTATTACAAGATTAAATGCTTACCCTGATTCAATTGCTGCATAACAAAGTCTATTCTAAGGACGCAACTACTGAGTAAGAATTCTGGTTAACTGAACTTAACATGTATTCATGATTGTCTTTGAATTATTTTATGAAATTGATTCATGTACTTTGTCAAGCATTTATCTCTGAACTCTTAATAAATAAATGTCAGGATCAGCATAAGGAAATTTCATGAATCTTAAGTGACAAAGCACTCACATAATTCTTCATTATAATTAAATGATGCACACATCACACATAACATTTCGAGGGAGTATTTGACTTGACCAGGGTAAACAATAGGAAATGTATATTTATCTTATTTGTTCTCATTACATATTTTCCTCATAAGTACTTAATTGTCTTTAATAGAAGCAATGCATTATCGTCTTGATTCTTTTTTAAAAAGAGCATTCAATCATTTCCGTAATGAAGTTGCTTTGTGATTTCTATTTTAATAACATAGCAGTAATTTTTAAGAGGTTTTATTTCTTGAATCACATTCTTTACAGTTTGTTGGTTTAAATGGGGCCTACATTCCCTTGTCCCCTGGACAACTGATGAAGACTTTTTGCAGGAGTCAACTCAACCCAGAACAAGAGCCAGAAGTAGATTCCTGGAGTGTGTTTACTTTTCCTTTGAAGATTCTTGTTCCTTTTTCTTGAATGATGCCCTTTTGAATTTCTTGCAAGGGTTTAGTTTTTATTTGACAGATACTTGAGGTCATATTCCAACATATATTGTGCTACGCCTCTAAGTTTACTTACCTATATTGACAATTTCAATGTTGGTGTAAATATTGTATTTATACCACTCGACACCATATATATACTTTCCCTTTGGGACTGAAGGTGGGTTATCTTGGCTTTCATGTTCTCTGGATAACTATGCAATCTGAATAATTTCTTCATTCCAATGAACCATGCCTCTGCATATTCTGACTTCTTCATCTCTCAATCAAATGTAGGAGGCTTCAATTTCTTGAAATCCTCAATAAAATAATCCCTCCTCCTATAAGGATGATGAGGAACTAGAATGATTCCAATACATACAAGTCCTCATGTCAAGTGTATCCAATGATCTACCACCTCTAAATTTTTCCCCTCTATCCAACCTGTATCTAGACCGATATCTTCTACCATAGGTTGCATTTATTTTCTCTTCCTACTCTTGATTGATCCTCAACTGTCCCTGTTTCTGCAATTATGACAAGCTCTAAAGAATCACTGCATTAAATTCTACTTGCTTCTCATGAGCCCTTGCAAGTATTTCCTAAGCCTCAACCAACCTGTCATTGTCTACTTTGCAACTTCCGATCTCTTCCCTCAAGCTCCTCAATGTATCTGTTATACCAAGAGAATGCTCTTCTCCTTGTATCCCAACTGATCTGTAGGGAGAGTCACAGGAACTACATTCTACCATTTTTCTCGTCATATTTTATTTTCTTATTCCTGTAAGTGTACCATATCAGATAAACCAAATAGATACCAAAATAAAATCCATACCTCATTGATGTTCAGGGGAGGCTTATCTCATCTGCAAGATCAGACCACATTAGCATACATGTATAATCATAAGAATATCCATATAACAACATATAAACATCATGCATGACTATACCAATTGTATACCATTACCCCATGCATAACAACCATGACATTGAAAACATTAGAATTTACCCAAAGAGAGTGCAACCCGCTTTGATACCACCCTATAACCCACTTCTCCCACATTTACCCACTTTCACCGGTTTACTAGGTGTAAGCATGAACTGAGAGTCATTATGATAAGACTCAACCTCCTATATGATTTTAAGGAAATGGATTCAACAAATTAAGACATTACTAACTTCCCTCGGGTGTTATAAGACCTCCTTAAGCAACCCAACCCCTCTAGGTATCCAACCCTTGAGATAAATCTATTTTTCATTGAACTAGAGCTTCATGTGCTCCCTTTCCAAGGCATGAAAGTGGTTGTAAGCCTCCAATCACTCCGATAATCCTTCCTTCCAGTAATTGTGGACTTTTCTAGTCAATTCTATGCTAGTGACCCCAAATTCTTAGCCACTTGTTTAAGGCTAGGACTCAGGCCTCTGCCCATAACTCAATGAAACTTTGAGAAATGATGAATGAAATAGAAGAAAATCTTATAAAAAAAAACTTGAAGCAGGACTTGACCTGACCTCTCCCAACCAGGACTGACATTCCATCAAACACTTGGTAAACATGCAACTTACAGGTCATGAATGCATATCTGAACATAAGGATCTAGAAACTTATCTGAGGTTTAACAAGAAGGACCAATGACTTATCACAATAGTTTTCATAACACCAATTAGGTATTGCATTCATTATTCATTCAGTTACAAGTAAAAACATGATAAGATCCATGACTAATATTTTTCATATAACCATGATTATAACCAGCATATAACGATATAAATAACAATGATATAACAACCATTAAAGCCACATAATAACAAGTATGTTCACTCATCAAAATAAAGAGAAACTTAGCTCTTATTAAACATAGGAAAAATCCAACCAGGTCTGGACTTCCACGTACCACCCGACCATATATTGTGTTGAACCAAATATTTATTTCGGCCAATCACCCCTATGTCATATTCCAAGCATGAATGTGGGATATCGTGGGATAAACCAATTGATAATCAACCAAGGGAATCCAAAGGTTAAACCACCTCAACCATCACCATATCGTGATCTCACCTAAATCGGTGTCGAGATCACAAAACCAAACTAATCTTGAATGCCTCAGAATTCCTTCATTGTCCCTTGTGGAATTTTCCTGTCTCCACCCACCTGTTGAGGGATTCCGGGAGAAAACCATCTCCACCCCCAACCCTTGGGATTTTCCTAAGACCACCTCACCTAGATCCAAAATCTTCTGAAAATCGAAATCTCTACTAAGAAATAATCCCATCACACCATGGCTATCCAGAAATGAAAAGGCAAGGCTAAAACCCACTATCGAAACCTAACAAAACCCATGCCAATGACAACAAAAGAACCAAATACCAACATGCACATACCATGCATGTCAAAACTAGTTAGGAAATCAGACATGCAACCTATTACCTACAAGTATTCCTACGGAAGTTGCTTGATCCAACTTTTATTTTCTTGATTCTTGCTTTCCTTTGCTTTTCGTGTCCTTCCCTTGCTTGATTTCTTTCCTTATCCTCTTGGTGCTCTTCTCCTCTCTAAAACTAATTCCAAAAATAAACTGAAAAAAGGATAGCAATTGATGCTATGATGTCTTTTTAATCTTGATGCCTATAATTTCTTCATTTTTCCTTAATTTTCCTTCTATTTTCTCCTCACATGCAACATGTGACCTTTCACCTCCCTTTTCTTCTAATTTTCTTTATTTTCATAAATAAAATTCCAATTAACGTTGCATGCCTTTCCAAAGCCTTTTCCATTTCCTTTGCTAATTTCCCCTTAGCCATAAACACATCAAGTGATGCTCACTAGGATATTTTTCCAACATTCAGATTGGAATAAGTGTCCCTTAACTGTGGTCTTATTTTTCCTTTATTAACTTTATTACATGAAATTTTAACTCAGGGATGTTACAATGAAAACTAAAAATATAGTTTCAAATTCAAAACACATGCATAAATCACAAGATACAAAGACAACTCATGATCCTGGTGTAGAAGGAACACTAACATTTAAATATGACCAGATAGCAGGAAGAAAAAAGACACAAGTGTAAGAACATTCTTATTTTAATAAAGAGCATCCCTCTTGGTGAATGTGACAAAGTTGACAATAATACCTGTAGATACATCTTTATCGGGTTGGTAAAAAGTGCAAAGAAATAAGGGAAAGAAGGAGAAGTTAAGTGACCTTTATAACACTTAATTTCTTAGTTGGTGTAATTTTTTTTTTGGGGGATGACAGGCGGCTTATTTTTCTCACAAAACTATGGTCTTAATATTCTCGAATGCTTTAAGCATCCACAAAATGTAAATTTTATTCCTCATGTAATGAAATTATGGTTTTTATTCGTGAGAAAAAAAATATTTAACTTAGATAAATAAATAAGTTTTTCTTTAGGTTGCTCACTTTTTTACCTGTAATATATGTAATAAAAAATATTATATATACAAAAGAGTTATTAATATATATATATATATATATATATATATATATATATATATATATATATATATATATATATATATATATATATATATATTACAAACATTTGAAGAAACAATAATGGATCATCTACAAAATATATATATATATATTCATCGAAAAGTTGGGATAATACTTAAGGTAATGAAAAGAGATCATTCTAATTGTTTGTATGAGATAAATTACTAATCTAGTGTAATAAAAAACATAAATAGTAGAAATAAAGGTGTATAACCATTTTGAAATCCTAGTGAATGGGTAGATGTCTAAGGGACCCAAAAATACCCAAGGGAAAAATCCAATGTGAAAACAAAACCTAGCCACCGATCATATTTTTGTCAAGTTCCCTTGTTGCTATAAAAATTTTCTTCAAATAGTCCAAGGTATATTACACTTTGTATATTTACATCCTTAGATTAGTAATATTAGTCTTTAAATTTTGTGGTGAAACTTGTGAATTTCTTACTTTGTAGTAGAGTTGGCTTCTATGTTCTAGGTGTCTTCCACAATGATGACAGGAAAACACACATTGATGGTAAAAAATAGGATTTAGGCTTGAGTAAAGAGATCCTAACTTTGTCTAGGTGCAACCAAGGTATTTAAATTATGCACTAAGAATATGGCTTTCATCTTCCTAACCATGGGTTTGTACATAATCCTTAACATGCTTCTCCATATCTTGCATGTTGTTGACAATCATTTTGGGGTGTTTTTAGAAAAAAATACATTAATCTGATCCTTCAAATTTCATGTGCTTTGGTTTAGGAGGGGAACCAATACTTTTACCCTTGGGTTAGGTCGAACTTCGATTAATGCCTTCTCTAATAGTATTTACCTCCTTACATGGTCGTTCATGAATGGTTGAGCCCTCTAATGAATTACGTATGAAACCAGGTTATAATCACAAGGAGGATACTTAAGCGTAAGAGTTGCATGTAAAGTCTCATGCTTTTCCTCTTTAATGTGGTCTTTAAAATCTTTGAAAATATCCATGATCCAAACCATCTCTCCATCATCATTAGTTACTTTAAACTTCAACATAGAAGGAAATGTGTTTCTCATTCATCCACTTTGATGATGATACATAATATCAAGGTAAATCCTCCAGTTATCAGCTATAAAATTGGCAATATTGGCACCCTAAGCCATTATACCATATATGTGTGTTCTATTAATGAGAATAATAAGGAGAAGGTCTTAACCATGGTGAAAAATATTTTTTTTTTTGTTTTTTTTCCATTATTTTTATTTTTTCTTTCAACTATAAAAATAACAATAAAGAGCAACCAAAAAGAATTTGAATATATTTAAACATATAACCTATGTGTTATAACATATTGATTGACAAAAAAAATTTGTAAGTTGAGGAAATTTTCATTAAGGAAAAAAGTTACATAACTATCTACAACTTTTCAAAAAAAATTCAGCCTCACTCCTACTAGATTCATTGTATGGTAGTTAATTCAGTAGGATATTTATAGTAGCCAAAAAAGACTAATAATTCAAAAACAAAAGAGTTACCAAAAACCAGAAAACCAACAAGATTTGCCACAACATTTAGTCATCAGTAATAATAAGAATTTACTGGTGCAAGATTTGTCGGACTAGAACCTGGGAGTGGTGGCTAAAAAAAATTGCACTGAATGTGCCACTCCATGTGCTCCAAGCAAGCATCTATATTGTTCAGACGAGCCAACTATCTTGCATCCTCCACAGGTTTCTCTATAAATCATTAAGGAAAGAGATTATCTCATTTCGATCATCATGTTTCTCCATGAGGACCTATCCCAATAAATTCTTTAAGTACCAATGTAAGATGACCAAGTGGATGTATTGATTTCTTCCCCCCCTGGTGTGTCCTAGATCTGAGAGAAAATGGGAAACTTCTCCAATAAGTTCAAGGTCATAGAAAGATTATCTCTCCTAGTGCATAATCTACTCTAATTTTCAAATGTTGATTGAGTACAACGAGGGGTCACGGTCTGAAATGAAACATCCACCTCCTAGGCTTGAGCCTTAGCCTAAGATTAATTGGGCTAGTTGCGGCTATATTTCTCATGTTCTCCCCTTCCTTGGAAACTACATCCTTATTTTCTAGGCATAATGAATAATATGATAGACCTATTTTTGTTCTTGGTAGGGGGTACTTAGTATTCAGACTCTGGAAATATCTCCACTCAAGTTTCACTGAAGTTATCCATGAGTGTCCACTTCCAAATAGAATAAATCTACCATCCTGCCTCCTTAACACTAGTATGAAGCACTTCCTTGAAACTGGGATGATAATGGGAAGGATATGATTGGGCCTAGACCTCTAGCGAAAAACGAAACCTTGGGGGAACTAAGGTTGAATTTGGGGAACCGAGAGTAATCCAAAACAGGAATTGGAATGGAACCCAGTGATACAAATTCATGGAAAAATCTTTGAAAGGGAACGTCCAAGCCTTGTAAAAATAACAATTCTGGAAATCCATAGAGAACTGACAATAGATAGGAACAATGGAGCTAAACCAAAAAATCCAAGCACTCTGAATTACCTTAAAGAAATTTTTTAGGCGTCATAGGACCTTAACCATAAACATGTGCCTACAATTCTAGTTTCTTTCAGAAGTGGTGAGTCCCTGGTTTGAATGCTTCCCCATTGTTGGGTGTGGAGCCTGATTATATTTATGATTCAAAGGCCTTGTCTAAATTTCATTTGGATCCCAGTCCTCGACGGGGGAAGGGAGATGTGGGGAAGGGGGGGTGGGGGGTAGTGCTTCTTTGGAGCCCCCACTGCAAATATTAGATAAAAAAATTCCTTGTAAAATATTTTAATTTCTTAGCCAATCTAGGCCATTCATTAGGTGGAATATTTGACAGTAGAAGTTATGTTAATTTAGAGTTTTTTTCCCTCAAAAGCAACCTTCATTTTATATGAGGGAATTGTATTATGGTTGTGTATTATTATTATGTGCAAGAAATAAAGGAGAATGTGTCATGGTGAAGAGGAAGTTACATTGGATGTGTTGTAGGTTGTATCCCTCTAATTTGTTGGATAATATAAAAGTAAGGATTGGTTGTTTCTCTATGGACGTAACCCTAATTGGGTGAACCACATATATATGTGTCTCTCTTGTTTTATGATTTTTTTGTTTGTGTTTCCGCAATATTTTATATGTTCCATTGTTCTGTTATTTAATTTCTAACACTCACAATCGTCTCACTGAAACCAAAAGGTTACAGAGATTGATACATCTTGCTGGAGAGAAAAATAATTACACAATAGTGCCACCATGTCCTCAACTAGCCAGAAAATCCCACAGAGGATCCCCTCTCATTCAGGCAGTTTCCACATTGGTGAACAACATTTCTAATTACAAGAAAGCTTGAATAGCACTCCAAAAACCATCTAAAACCTGCTTCTCTCACCACTACATACCCTCCATCAAAGAATGTTGAAAAAACTTAGAAGAGCTAGCCCATTAAATCGTAATTACCCCACACATATCATGGATTGGGGAGGCATGCCACGCCGCCCCACCTTATTCACCATGGGATTTGGTGGGGTGGCGAGCGCCCACACCCCCAAGATCCCTTTCACTATGCTCGTCCACCCCCACATCGGTCTGGTTGACAAAATATTTTATATAAAAAAATATCACTTAATTAAATTAACTCTTAAATTTTCATATATATATATATATATATATATATATATATATATATATATATATATATATATATATATATATACACATTGCTTCTATCGTTGTTTAATTTTATTTTTTTCTTTTTAGATTTGACATTTATTTAATTTTTATTCAGTGATGTTTTTAATTTATTACTAATTTTTTAAAGTTATTAATATTAATAAATTAGAATAATATATATATATATATATATATATATATATATATATATTAATTAAAAAATGTTAAAAGGAAAATCCTAAATATGTACACTTAATTATAATAAATTTAAATATATATAATATTAATGTATTTTGAAAAAAAACATTTATTCATTTATAATTCATTTCTTATAAATCTTATTTTTCTAATAACCAAAATTTTATTCATTTATCATTTTATATATTATAAACAAAATTAATCACAAAATTCCATTTTGAACCTTCAATATCATCAAACTATAATCTTATCTTCAGTGTCTTTCGTTAGCAATTAATTTCCATCTACTTAGACTTATTGCATCATAAAAAAAAAAAAATCACACGAAGTTTAAGCATAGTTAATTATAATACATACTTCCTTTTTTATATCATAATAATACTATAAAATTAATATATTAAATTGTGAAATATATATATATATATATATATGAAAAATCTAAATATATAAACATAATTATAATAAATTTAAATATATGTTATATTAATGTATTTAAAGAAAAAAATCCATTCATTTATAGTTCATATTTTATAAATCTTATTTTCTAATAACCAACATTTTATTCATTTATCATTTTTTATATTATAAACCAAATTAAAATTTGACTATTCAATATCGTCAAAACTATAATCCTATCTCTAGTGTCTTTCATTAACAATTAATTTCCCATTTATTTAAACTTAAAACTGTTTACATCATCAAAGAAATAAAGCACATAAAGCTGAAGCATAATTAATTATAATATATAATAATTCTTTTGTATATCACAATAATACTAATAAACTAATAAATTCAATGGTTAAGAAAAAATATATAAATATAATTATAAAATAACTTTTTATTAATAATATATATTTATAAATAATTTTGATATTTGCTGAAAGCACAATATATTTGATTTAAACAATAATAAATAAATAAATATATTTTTAAATTTTATAATTGCCAAGTCTCTTCTGCAAATTTCCTTCACGTAACATTTTAAATAATACAAAACATTTCTTTAAATAAGCAATGGCAATGGCAAATTTCATGTTTTTAAATAATACTAAACCCTTTCGAGACAAAACAACATGCAAACAGAAAATATGTACGCTTTGGGAGTATGGATGACACTCCAGCCTTGAAACGTCCTTTGATGTTCATAGCTATAACCTTTACAGCTGAAAGCTATAATCGCAAATTTTGAAATTTAATTTAAAATATGGTATTTTAATTCTTACTAAATAGCCTCATATGTAATTTTGTATCTCAAAGAATAAAGTGTCTTACATTTTCTACAATCTTAAAAAAAATAATCGAAGTTATTTATTTTTAAAGATATTTAAAAATAATATTTTGATACTTATATTGATTTTTTTGCTGATATAATAAAATATTAAGTAAAATGAAATCTTTTTAAAGTTCGTAAATTACAGGAATTTTCTTTAAAGCAATATTGATCTTCCAAGGTAATCTAATTGGTATTACTAATTAAATTATTGAACATTATAATAAAATAATATTTTGACAAGTTTTCAACATTTTTAAAAGAAGATATAATGACATTTTAGAATGCATTTAAAGTATTGAAAATCAATTATTTGGATAAAATTCAATGGTATTGGGTTATAAGATTGTAAGTTCTTATGATATTGAAATATTATGTTCTTTTAAATTGTCAAACATATATTTATGTTAATTAACTTCAGAATATTTATCATATCATTAACTTTATTAATTTTTGACTCAATAAAATTATGGTGATTTGGAAACACTTCTCTCTCTCTCTCTCTATATATATATAATAATGTGTTAGACCAATAAACCAAATTAATATTAATCACCATTTTCATAAGAAAATTATAAACTTATCATTAAAAAAAAATTATATTTCCAATTTTACAAATATTTTTTAAAAGGTAAACTTACATAAAATTTAAAACATAGAACACACACTTGATGGGGTAAATGGCAGCCACATGTGATATTATGACCCCTTGATCAATCAAATGCATGTCACTTTGTGAGCAGAGAAGGGAGTGACATTCTGGTGGGTGCCATCGCTCATAAGAGAATTGGGATGTTGCTAGTATTAGAAGGCTCTGGCCTGCATTTGTGGACGAGGCATAGGTTGTAGTTGGATTGGAAGTTGGCCAAGCACTCGATGAACTAGATTGGTAAAAGTTAGTTCCTTACAAGTGGGGTTATGGTAATTTTTACTTTGAAGAATAGAAATTTGGAGACCGGGAAATGGATTGAGAGTTTAGACTCGGAGTAGCTTGTAGAGCTCATAAGCCAGGCCACTGTCAACATCTTTGGTCTTCCAAATGAGGTGTTATCTTCGTGCTTGCAACACTTGGAGCTTGGCTCTCTATTGGATAATAGATACAATGTGTTCACCAATCTTGAGGATGTGAAGAGAGAAAAATGAAACAGTGGTTTTATGTGGAAAAGATGGATGCCCACCTGACCCAAATTGAGCGAAATATACCATATATTGCCACGACGTCGGCTCCTCCAAGTTCTAGCGCAAGAGACCTTGCACTTGTTACTTATATTGACTCCTAGTTTGCTAAATGGTTGCTAATAGTTTTTTGTGGTATGATGATATTGTAGACACTTTGATTATGTTGCAAATGTTACTCTTTTTTACAGTTTTGGACTAATTACTCTATTGAGAGATAGTCAAAATATCTGATTTCCTATTAGATAAATTGAGACCGTATATATTAAAAAATATTGTTAGTAAATTTATAAACTATCTACTAGAAACTTTGATTTTGTAAAAAATCCCACACTTAACTTAAAAAAAATATAAAACATTAAAAAACATGCACACACACACCTTCTCTTATGCTCAAATATATACACACATACACCTTATTATAAACTCAAATATATATGCACATATACTTGTCACGACTCACAACAAAATTATGAACCGTTTACTTATACTTAAGAAATGCATGGCATGCATGTACACACATACATCTTGTCATATGATCATGGCTCACAGTAACATTACGAACCATTTTCTTATATACATGACAAGCATGTCATGGTACAGAGATCCACAATTGGTTAGGATATTGACCTAACCAAAGGTAAGAAAGTTTATAAGGAAAGGAAGATAAGAAAGCCGGTATCGATGTACTTATAAAGAAAATAGTCTAATAGGAGTTGAGTTGTTTATAGTTAGGATGGTAGTTTTTTGTTATAATTCGATAAAATAAAATTCAAAAAATTAAGTAGTTGGAGTGTTTGAATTGCATTTTTTATGGTGGAAATGAATTTAGCACCATAAAAAATCTTTAGAGCACTCAAAATACTGAATTTTAATTACTATAACCTAGATTTTAAAAAATCTTTGCCTAAATTTTTCATAATCTTACCAAAATTTCTAAATTATTTTGTGCTTTTTTGAGATAGCTAGTTTTAATAATCTCTATTGTTAAATTTCTTAAATATATTTTAAGACTGGATAGAATATTTCTAAAATATCTAACGAAGAATGATAAGAATCACAATCACCATATAAAGCATGCAAGTTAAGCTACATAGAACTGCAACCTAAATTTAGATTGCTGTTATGATGAGGATAGGTTTGAGAATCTAATCTTAGACCTCATTTCCTAATATCTAGGGAGTGGTTGAAACCATCCCGTTAGTGTGAAAGACTATATAATTGAGGCTCATCTGACTCAATATTCAGGGCGTGTATGAGTGTTTGTACACTCTCCATGTCTCTCACCTAGAGAGCCATTTAGCTTAATAGTTAATAGAATCAAGTTTTTAACATGGTATCGAAGCTTCAGGTCGAAGCTGTGTGTAGAGATCTAAGTGCGTGAAGTTTAAATTCATTCGCTGACGACAGGGAAGGAAGCGGGAGGGCATGTTGGAAAGGCACTAGTGTGTGTGCTCGAAGCTGCGTCAAGCAATAGAGTCGAGGACGATATAACAATGGGAAGCCCCACTGTCCACAACATTCCAATCGGAGGCCTGCGTCCCTGTCATGCTCAGTGAGCCATCGCGGCGTGGAGGCGATTGTATGGACTGCGTGTTGAGTGCAGCAGCGTGAAGGCCGAGCATGTAGACAGAAGAGCCCCGTGCAAATCGGATCTCAGAATTTTTTTTCTTGTCATCATTTTTTTCAGAGGCTACTTGCTTTCTGCGTCGGCGCGCTTCGGCAATAGATATTCAAGATGTTATGGTCTATTTGGCATTCGACGACATTTGTAGCGTTGTGTTTGGAGTGGATGCAGGTTGTCTCCATCCCAGCCTGCGAGATATTGAGGTCAAGAGAGCGTTTGAGACTGTGAGGAGCTTGAAGCTCATATTTCATTGAGCTCCCTAATAATAATGAGACGAAGAGGCCAGAGTGTTGTCTGCTGAAGAGGTTGTGTTTTTGTGAATGCATCATCCGACAGGGAGGTGTTGTTGCTAGTTATTGGCCGAGCCTGCGTGGAGGTCGTGAAGGTTGAGCGTTGTTCCCAAATTGAAGAGGCCATGGTAGAGATCTGCACTTGTGCCACCATCGCTTGTTGGAAGAAGGTAGTGCGGCTACTGTGTTTCTGCAAGCTTATGTCCCACTTGCGGTTGCTGCAAGGGTTTTACTGCTGTTCAAGTCCGAGTGCTGCGATATTATGAATTAAATTGAATTTGGGATCCTATTTACTGACAACATTTGGTTGTTCTTGCATAATTATATGCAAAGGCCCAATTCCGTAGTCTGGTTGGGTGGAAAGTAGTTATTAAAAAAATAATATTAATTGATTTGTTGCGTTCTTTCATAAATATGTGTGATATGAGAAATTGCTAATTACATGCATCAGAATTGGATATCAATAATGTTTCCAGCTTGTTGAGAGGTTGTTTGTTGTTCGTCGCAAGAGCTGAGGGCACTGAGACTTGCATGGCATAGAAGCCATAGTCTACAAGGTTATACTATTGAAGAGCTGCCAAAGGGAGAAGTTTCCCGTCTGCATGGTAACGGGGTTGTTAGAGCTCATTAGAGGATGAAGTGGAGTCGAAATCTGTAAACAAGATAAAACGAGAAACGCTGGACTTTAGCAACATGTCTATCTTTTTATATATTTTTTATTCTGATGATGATGATTTTCTCATGTGGACATTTGGAGGCGTTAGCATGGGTAGTATTTTTTAGTCTGAAGAAATTTTAGAAAAACAATGTGGTTCTATTAATGACCACAATAATCAAGAGGCAAAGTTTGTTGTGTAAGATCCTGAGATTGAAGACTCACGAGCTGATCTTCAGGAAGGATGTAAAGAGGAACAAATTGGTGAAGATCAATCAGATGAGCCACACAAAGCTGATTGCAAAGACGTGGCAGAAGAAGACAAAGCTGGAGAGAATTTAAATTGTGATGATCTCATGAATATTTCTGTGTGTGCAGGCATTAGCAACAACAACAAGGAAAAAGCAACGAAATTTGAAGAAGAATTGAAGTTTCTTGAAGCATGGCTTGAAACACCATGTCTTTATGAAATCAACATAGAAGTTGCATCAATAAATGATGAACACATTATCGCTCACGTTCAGATGGTTGACACCGGAAATAGTGAGAGGGAAAATTCTCCTATCTAGCGTGTCATAAGAAGGGTGAGAATAAGAATTCAAGCTTTCCATCACTGGGGAAGAAATGAGGTGAAAATACATCACTACCTCACGGCAAGGAAAGTGAAGATGAAGCCTCACCTTGGAATGAACAAGTATGGAGTCACAAGCATAAAGACCAAAATGAAAACCTCTATTACCAACTTTTTCATATTTTTTATTATAAGCCTAGCTGAGACTAGACCAACAGGCGTATGTTATTGTTCAGTACCCTTTCTCCATTAAGGGGAAGTGTTGGAAGTAATGGAGAAACCTAAACTTAAATTATTGTTATGATGAGGATGGGTTTGAGAATCTAATCTTAAACCTCATTTCTTAATATCTAGAGAGTGGTTGAAACCATCCCGTTAGTGTGAAAGCCTATATAATTGAGGCTCATGTGACTCAATAGTCAGTGCGTGTATGAGTATTTATACACTCTCTCCAGATATCTCACCTCAAGAACCATTTAGCTTAATAATTAATAAAATCCAATTTTTAACTGAAACAAGTACTGCTTAGCCTTTATACAGAGCATGTAGGTTACGTTATAGATGGTTGGGCATTAGAATCACAGATTCATATATAATTGAAAGAAAGAAGAAAGAAAGAATGTTTAAAGTCCACGAGGCTAAAAATAGCCTATGGGACAGATTGCTTCTCTATCTGACTCTTGTATTCGGCCCTTTTCCTGTGAAGTTTTACAATGACCACCCCTAGCTTATCGACCAACTCTTCGCTGAATAAATTATCCCAAGAATTAGCTGCCAGAATATCTGCATAGTTTTCCCTGATGTCTTTGAAGGCCTCACATTCTAGAATGAAATGTTTTTCTGTTTCCACTTTTCCAGAGGAGCAAAAAATACATACTCTTTCTTCCCACATTTATTTTGGCCTTTTCCAGCACCCTGTTTCACAACGGAGTTGATGAGAATTAGTCCTTAATTGAGCAATAAGAATTTTAGATCTCCAAGCAATATTAGCCCCTATGTACGCCTTTTGTTGATGGTTATGCGTGGGGTTAAACTCTTCAATGTAGTACTTCTTCTTTCTCTCGAGCTCTTTCATCCAAGTATGTTTGTGGAATTTATCCATAACAAAAGTTTTTATCTCTTTACTGTTTGTAGGACACATGCTCAAGCAAATACCCCATTTACTAAACCATTTGTTATTTTGCCGCATCCAAGTCTTCTGTCTTTTGCACAATCTATCACTAATCACAACCTTAGGCCATATACCCTCTTCCATTTGCTCAATTTTTTTTAGATACCTTATGACTCGCACCATAGCAATTGCTTCAATAGGAGCAACCCCTGTTTCACTTAGCAGGATAGCATAAGGAACGACACTTTTAATTTTGAATTTGTTTGTAATCAAATGTTTCTGAATTTTCTCAATTTGTTTCCACTGCATCTTGGTTGTGCTGCTAGCCCACAGTTCCCAACTGTAGAGAATCACCGGAATCACTAAAAGCCCAAAAAGAGTTAGAGTGGTTTTCCAGTCCCACAGCTCTGCCTCTCTACACCTGTTTTGAAGAGCATAAAATGCTTTCCAACCCCCTAAAGTTCTTTTCTTTCTACAACCATCCCAACTTAAATTTCTGTTGAAGTCAATTCCGAGGTATTTGTATTCTGCAACTTCTTCCAGAATGTTGCTTTCAAAATAGAACTTATGTTGGTTATGCTTTCTTTTGTTAGAGAAAACCACTACTTTCGTTTTGCTAATATTGACTTGCATCCCAACCCTTCTACAAAAATGCTCAAGGGAATGTAAATGCTCTTGCAAACCAAGAGCCAATTTAGCAATCAATATAAGGTCATCTGCGTACAAAAGAAGCCTGATAACGAACTTGCCCAAATGGATACCGTCACCCCCTTGCGAATTTAGCCACTCTTCAAGCTTGTCAATATATAACCCAAAAAGGGTAGGAGATAATGGGCAACCTTGCTTGACCCCGATATCGCTTCTAAAACTTTCAAAAATGCCAGCTGAAGTTCTGATTTTGACTTTCACCTCTTCATACAACCTATGCACAGCTGCTCTCAAATGCTTGGGAACCCCGAGTTCCTCCATTCTGCCCCAAAGCTTATCCCTAGGAACCGTGTCAAAGGCTTTTCTGAAATCAACAAAGCAACATAAAACTTCTTCCTTTTTTTCCCAAACTTTTTCTATGATGTGCCTTAAAGTTATACAATGATCAACTGTGGAATGTTTAGGTCTAAAACCCGCTTGCCCTTTAGCACGTTTATCTCTTTCTTCTGCCCACTTGCTGATTTTATTTTCTAACATGCTTCCAAATAACTTTGCAAACAAGAGGTTTATCATTATGGTTCTATAGTTGGAGGGATTATTGATGTCACCGCTCTTGAAAAGAGGTATTGCCATACTAGTTGTCCAATCTGTGGGGAACCCCTGCTGTAAGATGTTGTTGAAAATTTTTGTGATGTGAGGTGAAAGAATTTTTAAGCCCCATTTTAGATACTCTGCTTGGAGTTCATCTAAGTCTTTTTCTTTTCCAGCGCTCAACTTCTTGATACCCATCTCTACTTCTTGCACCGTGAAGAGTTTTGTGTCTGTGTTGACCAAGGGAGGAGGGTCAACCTTGGGATCCTGCTCATAAAGTTGTCTTGCATAGTCAAACCATTTAGAGACTGTAATGTTGTTTTCAGTTTGCACCTTTTTCGATTGGAGCTCCTTCCAAAATAATTTGGGGTTATTTTTCCCGAGGAAGATTAGTTCTTCTCTCCTTGAAACCATGAAATCAACTTTTTTCTTTTTTACTGTCTGCTTGTAAGCTTTGAGCTTTATGCTATCCATGTTTGATTCCTTCCACCTTCTCCTTGCCTTTTTGCATTCCTCGTCAAACCAAGCATTAACTGGAAAGCAATTTGTTTCAGACTTCTTAATTTTTGCTCTTTTGCACTCCGCAAGTGCGCTTTGAATTAAATGTGTTAATCTGTGACTATGAAGGCCATAAGATGGGATTTCCTCCTTTTTGAAGAGCGTCTCTAGCATTATTTTGAAGGTATTACAATTCTCTGGATTCAAAAGAATTCTGCCATTTGGGGGATTTTGTTGAACACACTGATTTTTTGACCCTAATTGCTTCTTTCCGGTCCAAGAGAAACTTAAATAGATTGGCTTGTGATCTGATTTTAAGTCCCAAATTTGATCTCCAATCACCACTTCCTCCATTTTCTCACACAAACTATGCGAGCAAATTACATAATCTACTACACTTGCTCCATTGTAAGTATTGCAAGTGAAATTACCGGACTTTTCCCATCTAGTCAAACCGTTACAGATGACTAAATCGAAAGCCCCACATAGCGTAAGCAGTTGTTCTCCAAAGAGATTGTAGCCTTTATCCTCTGAAATTCGTTCCCACTGATGATTACTCTCTTCTGTAAGCCAGATAGGGTCACTGTCTTCTTTACAACAAAGAATGCTAGCTTGTTCACTTGCAGTTATAGCATTGAAATCCCCCACTATAAGGACTTCACCTAGCTGAGAATATATTGCAATATCTGTTTTTAGGGCTGCAAAGGGATCTTTGTGGCCAAGCCCTCTACTTTTGTATATTTTTGAAACTTGCGGCGCAAAATAGCATGCTGCAATTCTAATGTGATTTCCATTTTCTGATATTTTAAGCCAAACAAATTGCTTATTTGGGTCTTCTTTTTCTAGCTGAATGAAACGACCTTCTTTTTCTCTTACTAATACCATGATACTCCCGTGCCCTTTGCCATTCCCTGCTGCCTTGTTCCACACTGCTATCTTCCAGTACCCTTCAAACAAAGGTGTCTTACACCCTTCATGCTCATGTGTTTCTATGAGGCAAATTATGTCTCTACCTTCCGCAATAGGCCCTAACCCAGGTCCTCATCTCCATGGGTAACCCCTGCAGTTCCAACAAACTAATCTTAAGGAAACCTGGGTAATACTTGATTGCTATTTGTTTTGACATGCAAGACTCACAGTGGAGTCTTGGCCCTGTTTGCCCATAATGACCTTGCTTCCTCATTTCTTGCTAAAGAGTTTGCTGCCTCTTCTTTGTTATCATTTTGCTGCCTTGTTTTGGAAGGAGGTCCAAATTGCGCAATCACGGCTTTACCTTTATAAATCCATGCTCTTTTTCCCTCATCTCTTGCTGCCCGAACTTTTGTCATTTCATCCCTCATTTCCTCTTGTTGTTTTACAGTTAAATCTTCTTCTAGAAAAAATCGAGAACCCCTTAAGAGTTGCTTCTTGCTTAGAATGATATCTTTATCATGCAAGTTGGGCATGATGACTTTTATGGGCCTGGCTCTTTCACCGTTAAGCTTACCTACTCTCCATGCTTGACATATTTGTCCTTGCCATTGGAGCTTGTCTTTCAAGAAGCCACTTGCAAGGTCAAGAGTACATTCATTTTTCCCATACTCTTTCACCCCTTTAATAATTATGTTTGTTGCTCTATCCAGTCTTTCCTTGCTTTCTCTATCTTGCATCTTGTTAACCTGAATGTTTGTTTCTTCTTCCCTCTTAGCAGAATTGCTAATAACTTGAGCCCAAGTGTGGGATCTCCTTTCCTCCCTTCTCTTGATGTTTCTTCATTGTTATCTATTTGAGCAACTACTTTCCCCTTATCTTGGGATGGCTTCGCATTCATCACCTCTGTATTCTCCACTACAAATTCCTTTCCTCCCTTCTCTTGATGTTTCTTCATTGTTATCTATTTGAGCAACTACTTTCCCCTTATCTTGGGATGGCTTCGCATTCATCACCTCTGTATTCTCCACTACAAATTTCTTCATGTTTTGCACCTCCGCTTTCATGCGTTTCCATTCTGTTTTCCCTATTCGGAGAGCTTCCTGCAGTAATGCCACTTGTTCCTTCAAAACTTTGTTGCTTTCTGCTAAAGCCTGATTTTCAGCTGTTATTATATGGATTGTACAATCTCTTTCCAGCTCTTTAGCTTCTACTGCTTCCAACCTTTCTTTTACATTTAAAAGTTCTTTCACATAAAGATCAAATGACCAAGTGAGAGGTGTGGATGTGGGACTATATAAAGCATAATCATCACTAATTTTTTCTTTTTCTTTGGACTTGTTGCCACATGTTTGCGAAGAAGACTTGTTTGAATGTTGTTTCTTGCGAACAATACTCTTCCTTTGAGACTTTTTTTCCTTGTCTGCTCCCATTTTAGACGAGCTAGTCTCCTTTTTAAAATGCCCTGATATTGTTTGGCATTGACCCAAACCCACTTCCCGGTTTTCGTTGATGAGGCAATTTTCACTTGCCCTATGTCATTTGTTTCCACGGGTTCTAAGGTTTCTTGACCCATTGTCAAAATCTCTGCCCAAAACTGACCCTTTGTTTTACGCTTAACTCTTCAATATCTGTTGGTCTGACCACTGAAAACTTGCTGCTTTGCCCACTGTCCAGTGAAAACTCGCTGCTCTGCCCTTGCTGCTCTGCCCACTGTCCCTGTTCCCTGTGCTGCTCTCTCCACTGTCCACTACTGTCCTATGTGCTGCTTTTCTGGTGCTCTCAGCATTCGAATTGAAAGTTAATGGTGTAGATCTCAGCATTAAATATTCTGTAAATGTACCTGTTACAAAGTCTTAAAGCCATTATCAAATTATACCTCAACTCACCCTAGCCCAGCACAGCCCAACCCAGCCCAATCCAAGCAAAACTCCAACTCCTTTCAATGGCGGACTTCAAAGATTGCAGCCGCTTCCTCAACTCGAACTGGGCAAATGAGAGATCAAACGGAAGCCGAGAGGAGCACGGGCTCGACTGTGTAACCTAGTCCGGGCTCGACTGTGTAACGATCAAATGCTCGCAGGCGCAACTCGGCGTCACCACAAAACCTCGTGTTCATAAGGAATAGCAAATCTGAGCCACTGTTCGCTGAAGAGGTTTCATGTAGTATAAAAAATTAACATATTGTATGTCATCTCCAGACGTCGAGGAAACTAGACTGACGGAAAGAAAACGCATTTATCGGATTTTGTCCACAAGTCGATAGGGTCTAGTTCTGAAGACACCACATCAATTAATCTTGTATCCTTTATCAGAACACTTGTAATCTCTGTTCAAAAACTACTAATCAGACAAGTTCATCTGTTTAAATGGGGCCATCGAATCTGCTGAGACGTGATACTCAAGTTAACAAATGAAATATATCAGGCAGGGCGGACATGAGTGAGGTGGTATTTGCTTCCAACTTGCCTTCCACGGATAGCGACCTCTTCGTATCTCTGAGAAAGAAAAAACAACGCACATAATTTAGTACGTCAGGAAGAAGGTAAAAGAAAAGACCACCCCGCATTCGGAGCAGCAGCAGCCTACAAAAGATACGACAAGACAAACGCCAACAGAGTTTTGACACTTTTAACTAGCTCGGTAACTGTTGCCGTTGATTTTTTATTTATATCGAAACACGAGGGATGCGTGTATCGATACCATCTGCGCTTCAGGGTGGGCTGTCATCTTCTTTGCTGTAGGTACTCCCAGAATTCAGGATTGCTCAGATTAAGAACGAACAGCGTGCCAAGCCTCGTGAAAGAAAGATGTACATAGCTACAGCGCCACACACAGGTCTGACAGCATGGAAATAGTCCAGGCTGGCTGTCACGTGCATTTTGGCAAGTAGCCATTATTCATAAGTTAGGGGTAAGGTAGGTTTGAGATATTTATAGTTTTAGATTTAAGGATTTTGTGATTTAGATAAATGTTTTTCTGATTAATCATATTATTAAGATTAGGTCTAAATTCTAATGATGTGATTAATCCTAAAGACATTTATCTATTTATATTCATAATTATCAAGTTTGAATTTGAATTTGAATTTTGATATCGAAAAAATTAGACCATGTAAAATTCAATTGAAAGTATTCATCTTAATACTATTAAAAATATATTTTTTTAAATTTTATTTTAAAAATCAAAATTAACAATCTTAATATTCAAAAACTCATATACTTCATAAATTGTTTTTAATCACATTATGAAAATTGCAAATAAAATTAAATATTAAAATGAGTAGAAAAAACTCTTTCCTGGAAATGAATGAACTAGAATGAAAAAAAAAGATAACTATTGATTGAAAAAAAAAAAATAACAACTCTCAAAGTTCTCAGATAGTTAATCAATAAACAATAGTTAATAAAATTGTCTTTTTTATAATACATTATGATGTAAAACTAATTTAAATGTTTTTTAATTGTCAAAAATATCTAAAAACAAAATAATCAATTTCCCCAACTAACTAAATAAACAAGAGATTGGATTCCAAGCAAGGTTACTACAAATAAATAATTAAATAATCTCTACAGTCCATAATGCTATATGAAAAATAAAAATTTAAAATAGTGAAATATTTTGTTTTCAAAAATAACTACTCATAATTTTCACAAAATTCTCACCACTACTCCTTTTTGCATATTTCACTTTCAAATGAAAATTTAAATACCAATCAACAACTTCTTATTCCTTCATTCTTGCTCGCACTAAAATTATGTTTGCACGTTGAATATTCTTGAATGCATAGCTAAAAAGAATAATCTAAGCCTTACGTCAATTTTCATTTCCTCCGATGAATTAGACAACACAGGTCATTTCCTCCGATGAATTTGACAACACATGTGAGAGGAAAAATTTAGCCGATCATTCGGACTTCCAACTTTCAATACACCAGATAACGGATCATAAATCTCCTGTGAAGGGGCAGGTTCCCATACACCCTTCTAAAACCGCGATCCTGACCACGGTGGTCTTGCTCACTCTGGAGTTCGATCTGGTTGTGATGGTGGTCGTGCTGGAGGATGATTGGTTCTGAATTTTCTTTTAAACAAATATATTCAGGGTACCAAATTGAATTTGGTAATTATGGAGATATCTATTAGATCGTCGTACAGATGGAAAATTTTAGATTAAACCTTACTAGGTAAACTCTGTTAATCTCAAAAGTAAGGACAATCAATATTTAAGTCGAAGTCGAAGGCTTTTCTATTCTGGAGTCTATGTTCGTGACACTGTATGTCATCATGCTTTGGATACGCAAAGGCTCACGTTAAATTTATTTTTTAATTTTAGTTTTAATTTAGTTTTAATTTTTTTCTTATTTTTTCAAAGTTTTTAATACAGTTTGAAATAAAAGTTTTTTCAATTTAATTTAAATGAATATCCAAAACCCTTAGGGATCACTCATATTTGAATGGATTAGATAATGAAATTAATTAAATTTAATGGTTATTAATTTATTTTTTAATTTTAATTTAATCGTTTTTTCAATATAAAAGAAAAAAAATTCCAAAAAAAATCTAACTCTTTATATTTATAAAAATTTAACTATGTACATACATTTAAGAATTTTTTGGGAGAGATCCATTCTCTTTCTAGTTTGCGGTCAAAAAAGTTTAGCCTTTTCACATAGCCCCAACCCAGAATAGGTTGTGCAAGTTCAAAATCTTCTCTTGGTCAAGGGAAAAATAGAGTAGAATCCACAAAAAGAAAAAACATTTTTTGGGCCTCTTCTTTGGAGGAAAACAACCCGGAAAACAAAAAATATATATCATGTGATACGCAGCATAAAGAACTAGGTTCCCAGGCCTCCTCTTATGATGAAAAACAACTCAATCAAGAACGAAACAAACAATATATAAAGTTTTGTAGAGGAGCTTGAGAGGAACTGATACTCATCCTAGTTTTATGGAACATACATATTATCGTTTTCAGCAACAGAAAGTATGAAAAATCGAAAGTAGCTATATAGTGAACAAACAACTGACAACCACTCAAGAAAGTGGAGGATGGTCCAGATCCACAGAGCCTTCCAACCCTATTTCTCGTGTCTCCAATTGCTCGAATTTTGCTGTAAACCCTCCTTAGAAAGGAGGTCTGCAGCTGCATTCATTTCCCTATAAATATGACATAAATCAATGTGAGTAAAATAGTTCTTCAGTAATCAGCATTCTTCAAGGATAGGACTTAAAACATAATTTGAACAAACAAATTCCTTGTTAAACCATTTGATGATGTTGAGTGAATCCCCAAAAATCTGAACAGCATGAATATGCAAGTGTGTAAGCCAGCATAGGAGGAGGTTTAAAGCTTTTATCTCAACATAGGTTTTAGTGCCCTAGCCAAGTTCGATAGAGGCTTCTAGTCTTCTTGAATGGCTTAGGTGAATAACAATTCAAGCACCTCATTGGTTGGCCTGATCTAATGCTCCGTCAACGTAAGCCCAAGGGATATCTCCCCTGAATATCTCAAGGGTTATGACCCTTTTCTTTGTTGAAGATTCTTGTACTGGGAGAACGAAGTAGATGGCTGCACCATTTTGAGCAATGATGTGGAAATGGGTATCCTCATTCCTGAAAATAGCATGGTTCCTGGCCAACCAAATTCCTCAGGCCATAATCAGAGGGATCGATTTTTGTTTTTCAGTCTAGCACCCGTTCCACCAAGATTGCCAGGCCTTCTTAATCGAAGGACCGACACATTGTTGTGTGCAGCCCACTAGGTTTCGGACCCTTTCCCATGCCTTTAGACTGAAAGTACATAAAAGAAATAAATGTGCCACCGATTTAGAGTCCGGTTTGCATAGTGGGCATATCCTCATCCCCTCCCTCCTTTTTTGTAGATTGTCCCACGAGGGGATCTTGTTTTTCAGCAGGCACCAAAAGAAGAGGCGACCTTTTGCAGGGTTGTTCAGCTTCCAGAGGGGTTTATGCCACCATTCGGCCTCCGCCCAGCCTTTCTTCCCCATTAGATGATAATACCCAGATTTTGGTAAGTACATGCATGAGGGCGCAAAGCCCCATCTGAGGGTGTCTAGGTCCTCTCGGATGCATAAATTCGTTCTAAGTAGCTCATTAGTGTATTTCTTCCATGATTCTACCTAAATTGGATCAAGCTGGAGATCGTCCTCATTTTTCCAGCCCTGCGCCCAGATGGACAAGGCTTCTGGCTTTATGGCTTAACTGAGGAACAAAGGACCTTTGTCTGCGAGTTGAGCTCTGCAAACCTCCAGAAGGGAGTAATCTCCATTGCAACCAACTCAAGGGTCCAGCCCCAATCTAATCTGCTGCCCATTTCCAACCTTCCAGACCAGACCTTCCTCTATCAGGTCCATGGCTGCGAGGGTGGCCTGCCAAACCACTGACTCACCCTTAGTGGACTTGACAAGATTCCAGACCCAATCAACAATGTCTCCAGGGTCAATGTTCTCGTGAGGGGCTTGGAGAACTAAAACCAGTTGGAGGGGCCAATATGAGTTTGAGAGTTATTATTTTATTTTTTTCACTTCGTTACGTGCATTATTGGCCTTGGAGTTAGGGCACAAAATTATACTTCGGATCGATTTGATATTCACTAAAGTGAGAGCGAATTTGTTCGAAAAAATTTTGAACTTTGGTGAATTTCTACTTTCAAACAGAAAATGCACCCATGTGATGATCTATGTGTTATCTCATCTAACTAATTCTTACATTCATTCTTATGAGGTTACATTGTATAACAACTTTTTCATATGTATATTGTATATGAATGATGTGATTTATAGGAAAAAATTGTACTTTAAATAAAAAATATATTTAGCATACAATTGTTTTTAAATAAAAAAAAAATATTTACTTATCAAAGATGTTTATTGCATTATTTTATTAATTTCAAAATTATTTTTTTGTTAAAATTCTCTTTGTTGGACATTAAGTTTAAAATATTGATTTTATTTCTTATTATTAAGTCTGAGGTTTTTGTATTGTGAAGTTTATCCTCCTGACATTGTTGAGCTTCGTTGTCCCTGGAAAACTCTGAACAATGTCTCTCCCTTGCCCCACTCCCCTCCATTTTTATATAATATTTATTTCCTTCGAAGTATCTTTGTACCTTTAGAGACAAATGCTAGTTATAAGTCTATCAAGCTATAAATATTCAAGGCAATATATACTTACTATTATATTGAAACAGATACAATATCTAGCTATAAACATATACTACCAACTTATTAATTTATTAATAGCTTAATAACCTAATAAATAAGCTTTGAAAATGTCTTCATTAATGATTCTAAATTCCAGCAGCTAACAAATTGCCAACCTAAAAGCATTCAAAACATTAACTATTAGTATTATGAGTAAGTAAACTCTGTTTTTTATTTTATTTTAATATTTTCAACAAGTCAATTATTTGTTTATTTTTTTTCATATTGTATGATAAGTCAATCATTTGTTTATTCAATTATTGTCATTTAATGGCATGATAAGTCAATCATTTGTTTATTCAATTATTTGTTTATTCTTTTTCCACAGAAGTTAATCATTTGTTTATTCTCTTTTTCATATTATCATTTAATTAATAATAAGGTTATTCTTTTTTGATGTCAAGAATAATAATAAGTTATTTAGAGAAAATTGTTAGTTTATTATATAGTGGTTGATATTTTTTTATCTAACAATAATTACAAAATAATCTAGAAAATATCTTAATCATATAATAACTCCCAATTTAACAATATTATATACATTTAAATTTATAATCACTAAAAATATAAAGATTAAATTTATAATCACTAAAAATATAACTTTATGTGTTTATTATTTTCATATTTAAATTTAAATCATCGCGAATATAATTTAATTTGATATATTTATTGGTTTCATCTAATTGCAATACTTTCACTTAATCTGTTTATTATTGTTCTCTAATTATAGTATTTTTTTCTATATATTATTTTTATATTATTTATTTACTAACCTTTAATGTGAATGAAAAGTTATTTGTCCACAGTGCCATCAAGGTTATACTAAGGCAGGAAATTTTTTATCTTCCCATTTCCCAATTTATATTTCTTTGTACAACCGTTTCCAAGGGAAACCATAACAATTCTTTTTTAAATAGGGTACTCCCAATTAGACACTTAATTGAGGTTCCATATAGTTATGGAAATATTAACTGGTTTAAACATTATTTTAAACCTTATTATGCCATTTTCGTTAGGGAGTGATATCTAATGATCGGGTTGGAGCATTATTTTGGACCATACCTCAATTTTTTATTGATTTCCATAGTTAAACTTTGTTTTATGCAAGTTTTCCCGGGCTGACGTAATTTTGCCGCCCCTGCCAGGGCTACGGTCCTCAAGGCAATACATCTTTGTTTTTCCAACCATCCAATAATTCGGGCAATAGGAAGGGCAGTCCTGAAACTACAACATACAGTGAGTCTTTATTAAATTTGACATGCCTTTCCCACAAGCGATGTAGATGTTAATATATTTCTCATGGTTTTACATAGGAGTTTTTCCAGCACCACTAGGGACAACCTGGTGTGTAATAACTGATATAAATTTTGTAACATAGCATTAAATGTTTTATATTATAAATAAATAATTTATTAATATTATTTTTTAAATTCTTAATAAATGATATGGATTTAAGATTTTTCAATTAATAATTAAACATTAGTAAAAGTCTATGGCTTCTGTATCAAATTTACATTTGTATCTATGGACTTTAGAAAGGCTTTCGATACGGTTCCTAGAAATAACCTATGGAATAAATTAGAAGAGCTAAATGTTCCTTTCGAGCTAAGAGCAGCCACTATAAGGTTATACGAGAATGTAATTGCCAAGTTAAAGAGCAATGAGGGGTGGTTGAAAGATATTAAGTGTAATATCGGAGTTAAACAAGGTTGCCCCCTCTCCCCTACCTTATTTGGCATTTACATCGACAAGCTAGAAGGTTGTTTAGAGGAAGCAGGATGTGCTGGCACGATCTTAGCTGGGATAGTCATCATCCTTCTTCTCTATGCTGACAATATTGTTCTTCTCGCAAGGTGCCTATCTGATCTTGATAAGCAACTTAGACTTCTTAAGGATTTCTGTTCTACCATGGGTATGTTTGTTAACACTAACAAAACAAAAGTTATGATTATCAAATCCAAGAAGGACACTTACGCTAATTTTATGTATGACAATAGTAACTTGGAGGAAGTGTCTTCTTACAAGTACCTAGGAATTGATATTCATCACAAGCTCAACTGGAACTATATCATTCAGAAAAGGATTAATGGGGGGTGGAAAGCTTATTTTGGTCTTGAAAATAATTTTAAAACAACAAACCTCATAATGTGGGATAGAAAGAAGTTCCTCTTTGAAACTTTAGTCACTCCTGTTATCTTATATGGATGTGAGGTTTGGGGTTGCAACATCTCTAGAGAATCCTGGAGAAAGATTGAGCAAATCCAGAAGCGTTTTATAACATATAACCTTAAAATTAAAAGCAATACACCGTATCCTATTCTCCTTATAGAAGTGGGTCATTCCCCTATCGAGAGCCTAGCTATGACTAGGCTTCTATTGTACAAGCACAAGCTCAATAGCATAGGAGACCATAGACTTCCTAAGCTAGCTTTAAATTCCAACCAAAACCACCTAAGGCTTAAACGAGGTTGGTATAAAGACAATTGTGGCTTGGTTAACCATCGGGAGATCGACGTAATGTTACATCGCAAAACATCAATAAATATTAAAAAAAATTGTTACTTTAAGTTCAAAGAAAAAAATGTGGTGTGAGAAAGATCTACAGCTTAAAAGAAAATTAAGGTATTATAAGGAGGTCATCGACCCCACCTTAGAAGATCAAAAGTATCTCTCTGTTTTAACTAGCTCAAAGAAGAAAATTAATATAGCCAAGATTAGAACGAACTCTGATGAGCTCCATAGTGAAACAGGTCATTGGACAGTTCCTAAAACACCATGGATGGAAAGGATTTGCCATCACTATGAGAATAGGAACATCGAGGATGAAAATCACTTCCTCTTAGAGTGCCCCGTGTACAACCACATTAGAGCTCAATTTCATAATATTTGTTGCAATACTGACCTTCCTAGCCTTTTAAGATGTCAAAATTATAGTGAGCTCGGGAGACTTCTCTCCAAGATTTTTGAGCATAGGAATAAAATCTTAAATCAAATTAAATAACTCTTTTCTTTAGGTCCAATATACAAAGGATTGGTCTCAGTAGACGTTAACCATCATCATCATCATCATATTATTATTATTATTTAATTTTAAGGTGATATTAGGAATTTGGCTTCTGTGATCCATAAAATGTGTATAAGAAATTTTCGGTGAAATCACATGTAAGAAATTTTTGTCGAGGCGTTTCGAACCAGCGAGTGTGGTTCATCATCACGACAAACCAATATCAAATTGATGTATGAGACTTTTTTGTTTATGGGATAAAAGACTTACCTTTGCACAATCATTTGACTTCTAAATTTAGGAAAGCATACATATTCTATTGAACTAATGATTAAAAAAAAACACATATTTTTAACCATTAAACCCATTCAAAATATATATACTTAACTTTTATAAAAAATAATATTTAAATAATATTTAAATACATATTCAAATTCATAAAGAAAATGAACATTGTTAGCATGCAGATTGATTCACGAAAACAAATGCAATACGACGACAATTAAAAAAAAGGAAAAAGAAAGAAAGAAGCATAAGCGTTGATCTAATGGTAAAACAAGGCTACAAGGTAGCTACTACCTGCCGCTTATTTTAAATATAGTAATGTTGCAATGTGATCTCGATGCATAGAAACTTCATGAATTTGTTAAAAAGTAACGAGATTTGTAGAACCTAACAACTTTATCAAATTCGAGTGGTATTGCCCATTCAAGGGCGAGATCACCCAAATCTGGAGTCCATGGGTTCCATGATTAATATTTCATCGGTTATGATTTAAAAACAGAGTGCATCAGCGAAGAGAATTGGACTTTCTATTTGCACTATATAGTTTAAAACTTTAAACAATGAAGCATTTAAACTATATGCGATGTTGAAGTTCATTGTGCATTGCTTATGTCTATTTTGAAGATAGAAATTCATATTTAATACTTGATTGAGCTTGTCTATGCTGCAGAGTATAATTTTGATAGATTTTTCCTTAAATGAGAAATCCTATACTTTTTCCTGTCAATTTTTGGATATATTATGTGAAAATCCAAGTTTCGTTGAGTCACTGAGTTGACTTTTTGTGGTGGTTTCGCTAAGTTGTTGACAAGGCCAAGCACTGTGAAATACTCTGTCTCTTCAAAAACTACACTGTTGTGTTTTAAAACTTCGCATTGTTGTGCAATAATAAAAACAAAACATTGTGTTCGGGCCTTTTTAGTTTATATATGCCGTAACATATAAAACATAACAAAACTTTTAAAATAAAAATAAAACTATATAAAACTTAAACTTAAACTAAAGTCTGTGGGGCCGTATTACAAATTTAAAACATACATATGTTATAAAAATACTCCGTCGCACAATGTAAAACAATAAATCAATAAAACAAACTTTAAAACGTTTATAACGTAAAAACATTACAAACACAACTTATCAAACCTTTCGCCCTGGAGCCCGAACTTCAAAAGGAAATTAACCAAAATGCATTCAACCATTTCGCGTTACAAAAATGGAGTCCTGACGTCATCAAATGTGCACGCGATGATTTATCAAATTGCGTGGATAAAATGACATCGCATCTGGATTTGGGTTTCAATACAATCGGGCCATAATAATAAAACTTGTGATTTAATACATTGCTGTCGCGTGGTTTGTGGGACCAACATTTCAACGATGGCATAACAAAAAGCAGTGTTAACATATGCAACTTCTGACCGCAATCTCCCATATCAACAAGACACTTAATCGCAACAACAAAAATACTTTGTGATTGCGATTCAAAAGAGGAAATCCAATGACCAACAACAGAAAATCTGAAGAGAAGAAATAAAAATGACAGTGGATCAAGCAAAATAACAACTGCAAAGTAGAAACTCGGACAAGTTCCATAATTGCAGAGATTCTGTAAAAGCAATAAACCTTGCAAGATGTGAATCTAAACAAAAAAATCAAAAACTTTTGTCCTTATTACAGACTTGCCTGAACAAGACGCCATACACATAATTAAATTTTAATAATCGAACCATAAACATTATTAATGTTGTAAAATTTTCTGAAGTGAAAACAACATAGATGCCAGACATGGTAGATAGTAGATGATGCCAGTAAGCTACACAGCAATCTGCGACTTGAGATTGAAGAGAGATTTTAACTAAACTGCATGCCTAATTCCAGAATGAATTTCAAGTGTGTTGAAGAGATAATGTTAAAAAAATCAACAAATAAATAATTGTAAAATAACATTACAGCCAAGGAAAGTCAGATCTAATTCGACAACAGTTAAATCAACTCCTACAGAAGAAAATCGTTGTTATTGGCATTATAAATACATTCAGGAGATCTTTAAATAGATTTATAATATTTATATATATAATGTCAGATTGTAAAGACAGGTTCTATTCATTAAACATATATGTATAAAGTCTGAAAATATTTGTAAAGGCCTAATGGAAAAGCTATATTCCTTAAATATACATATATTAAGTCTGAAAGTATCTGCAAATAGCTAGAAGAAAGATTATAAATATAACTAGTGATTTTTGTTCCTAATTTCTCTGTGAAAACTTTTCTGTCATATGTGCATTTGTATGATTTATTGTTCTAGAAAAATGTTGCAGAGATGCTGCACTTTGAGAGAGGAGGATCTTAGCAGTAAAATCTGGTACAAAAATTGAGAAGAGCTTTGGACTGATTTCTAGATTACTATGTGTTCTTGTTGTAGCCAATGTTTGTAGAAGTGCTGGGGCTGCAAAGAAGAGGGAAAAAATAGTACAAATCTTGCTATTTTGGATAGCATAATTTAAAGTGCATATATCTGATTTTTACTTGAAAGATGAAGAATAATTGCAAGAGTACCTAGCTTTGGTAGGGCTTCCGTTGCTGTCAACAGATTGGATCTCGTTGTCTTCGTTGATTGTAAATGTACCATTTATTTTGAAATCGCGTAGCATATACATGGTTGCTTGTTTATTTTGAACATAGTCTTGAAAATACATTCGTGCTAGATTGGGAAGTAATTGTTTCAAGAGCAATTTGTTTCTGATGAAATATAGCAAGTTGGTGTTGTTAGACTTGATTATGCAATTAAGACACTTTGAATAGGAAAAGGACGAATTTTTATTGCACTTAAGGCAATTAACTGTTGTCTCTTCTATCATTGTAGAGGTTGGTATTGGCGAATTGCATGCAAGACAAACTGGTTCAAATGGCATAGAATAAATGCTTGCAGTTGTCAATGTTCCTTTTATCTGTTCATAGAGGAGGACAAGTAGTATATGTCAAAATGGAAAGAGATGAACAAACAATTGCATATTGAGAAGTAGAGGTATTGTTTCATTTGTACTTACAGAGAATGTTGGAGGGTTCAATTTTCTAAGTTCTTCTGCTGCTTCTGCATTCAATTTTTTGATGACTGTAGCTTGCGTTGTTCATAGTGTTCTCTCCTTGCGTTCTTTCCTGTTTGTTATGTTTTTGAATAACATAATTGGAAAATGGCCTTTTTGCAATTCTTGTTCAATTTCACTGTAGAGTGGTGCAAATGTTTCAAATAACTCCAACTGCAATAGAAGAAAAAATGTTATATTTTTTTTTCAAATGGAATTGAAATGTAGGATGGAACTAGCAATATAAAAACAATGCAAAGTAATTTATGTTACGGTTGCTCTATTTTCATCGAAATTTCCATCTTTAATTTTCAATTTATATTGCAAACCAATTTTCCGTGCAGCTATCACAACTGCAGCAATTGTTCCAATTGGATATGTTTTTGTATTTTTTCTAAGGTGTTTTACTGTTGTATCTGGAATGAATTTGTAATCTTTGCAAATTGGTGGTATGTTCTGTACGATGCTTAGTTCAGTTAGCAGCAGAATCCAATCACAATCACCGCGGTCATAATTTGTTTTAGGAATAACTTTAAAATTTGTAATTGATATTGCTTTTCCTGGTGATATTTTTTGTTCATGTTCTTCAATGAGCTCAGTTGGTATGGACAATGTGATTTTCATGATTCCTTCAGCATCTGTCAAATCTGCACGTAGTATTTGTCGTGCTTTGTGGACTTTATCAAGGTATGTGCTATAAATGACCATAACATCTCCATTGAACATTTGGCTTCTGAATAACATAAACTTATTCATCTCTTTAGTCTGGAATTTGGACTTGGCCAAATAAAAAACTTGGGACAAATTATCTACAGAAACAAATAAATCATCGAACATATCTGGTTCGTGTTCAAATCGAGCAATTGAAACAGAAGTGGTAAAATCAAAAGCCACCTTCCTTGGGTCATATTGTCTCCTCGGGATTGTTGAAAGCTTGAGATTGGTTATCTTGCCAACTTCTTTCTCAGCATGAACAAAATTATTGAGAGTGTAATCTCCACATTTAAAAGGAAAAGTAGGCCACATTAGCTTCTTGCTATTCTTCAAAGTCTTGGACATGCCTTCTACTGTCAGCTGATACGAAATTTCCTGTGCTAATAGTTTATCTGGAACATATAAAGGAATAATGTGTGGTTCTACAATAGTTCCGAAAACTCTGATATATGCAAATTTTTCTTCTCCAAACCAATCCCCAATCGAGGATAAATCAATTTTAGCCTTCTCAGAAAGTCTAGGAGGGAATCGGCCAAAAATAGTTTGATAAACCGGGACAAGAAAACCGTGACAAACTCTGTAAAAATGGCTTTTAAAATGCCCCTTCCACAAGAACTTGTGATATATATGAATAGGAGCGGAATCTTTAGGGGTCCATTTCCACCCTAACATGAGAAATTCAGAATTGAAGCATAGGGCGTCTAGAATATAAGCACAAAAATAAAAAGGAGTAGTATTTCCTGTGTTTTTGTCTTTCCTATACTCAAGAATCCTATTGGCTATCTTATCAGAAATAATGACAGCCCAGTCCATTATCTCGGAATTTATAGCAGAGTGTATTAATGGCACCATTTGTATAGAAAACCTAGTTAAATTATCATTCCCAAACAATCTGCACATCATTGCTGCGGCATAACAGTATGGAGGCAAAAGAGTCTCCACAGAGTACATACCTGATGCCTCGTGTTTGTGTTTTTCGGGAGCCCTTCTCCATTCTCTAATCGGTTCTGACTAGTTTTCATTATTCGCAGCAAATTCCTTGATGAAGTCTTTGTTGTAGATTTGCTGCAGGTCCGAAAGGTGGTACATTGCTTTATTGTCCTCTGCTTTGAACGACCCGAATGTTTCTCCAGAAGATGAAACAAAGGCTCTGCTTTAGATGGCCACATTGACAATCACCCACCGAATCACATCATAATATGGAAAAATGTTTGCCCGAGCTACAATTCAATGCAGAAAAGAATTAGCCAGTGCTTGAAGGGCAGTTTCTGAATCTGACTCTGAATCGTTCTCGTCAGGAACTGTTGCTTTTTCCACAGTTACCTTAGGTTTTTCCCTTTCAATGAGGTTATATACCTCTTCCCAGGATAATTTACTAAGACCTTGGCACGACATGTCTGTAACAAACTTAATCTTAGTTGTTATCTCTTTAGGTGCCATGGTGAAAACAAGGGCTTTTGCTACGACAGAAAATTTTGCTTTCCTGGATCTCTTTGACATTTCAGTATCCAGTAATGTTTCCCTCGCTCTGCGAATGAAAGGGTTGGATGTTCTTTGGTTCTGCACAGGAAAAACAATTCAATCATGGTGAAAACGAAAATAAGGAGAACAGCTGTATAAAAAATCTATTCATTGATTTCCATTTATTATCTTCGTGTTTAAAACTTAAATTCCCTCTAAAGAGTCACACTCACGCATTGATAATAGAATAAATCGTCATTATGCGTTTGATTTTCTATTTAATAGTAAAAGTACAATCGGAGATCGGTGGTTTTAAAATGAGACATAAAACTTTCCCTTTGAATTATGTGATTGTGATTAATATATAGTAGATGCGCAATATAAAAATATAAATATTAAACATTAATCGCATCGGGAATTTTCAAAAGGGAAAACAAACAAGATTTTGTGATTTGCGCCAATTTCCGATTGCGACGATGGTGTATCGCATTGGGATTTAAATATCATGAGTGAATGTAACTTGTTTCTCTGAAATGCGATTGTGATTGATTGCATGGCATTGGAGTTGTGAAACTGATCGAATAAGCAGATTGCATTTGCGATAGCGGTGGGGCCCATCGCATCGGAGATTTATAAACAAGTGCATTCAATACTAGTCTTCCGAAATGCGATTGCGATCATTCGCATCACATCGAAATATATATGAAAGTTTAAGATCATTGCGATTTGTGATTTCGATTGATTCAATCGCATCGGAATTTTTGAAAAACAAATATACAACTTATGATATTTCCGATTTGCGATTGCGATTACTGTTCATCGGACTTTTTCCTTTTAAATACTTTGTTGTGATAAACTCTTTATATTACATCAGATCGGAAATTCTTTCAATGTTGCATTTGTTTATACGCACTTGTTAATAAAGATATGCAATTTTTTTTTTTTAACAATGAATCCTTATTTCTAATTCAAAAATGAATGGATTGCTTCTAAATCTTTATTTCTATCTAAAAAGAAAGAAAAAAAAGGGGACCTATTTCTAAATGAAGTTTATTCTAAACATTTAAAAATGGGGAGGGTTGTTGTACAGTACAACAGAAGGACAAAAAAATTTCATTTATTGAGTCATCTAGCGAAGTAATTGGTTCAAGAATCCTTGTTCTTTTCATTGGTGGCATTGGAAATTTGTATCTACAATGTGATGCTTTTCTTTTTTTACAACTATTGGTATGAAGATGTTCATGTATCTTTGCGAGTTTTGGATCAAGGTGATCTGTACTACAAGTTATATAGTTATCCAAGAATTTTTCAATTTCTAAGTTACTATTAAATCCATATACTGGAGCATTTTCTATCCATTGAAGAGCATGTTCATGTGCACTACCTCTATTTTGGAACTCAGTTACAAAGTAGTAATCTAATATTTTGCCAAAAAATGTATTATCCTGAGAGATCAATTGCTTTAGTGCATCTGTCTTATGTCTATAGCAATGTGTACATGTTACTGGGTCCTTTCTGACAAGATAATCAATGTTGTATTCCTCAATTGTTTCAATGTGTTTCTTTTTATTTCTATTTCTATGCAATTTAGTAAGAGTTTCTACTAGTGGACTCCAATTATGCTCTGCACTTGTAAATGTAACAAAGAAAGTTGGAGGACCTAATTGTCGTATCATTGCAAATATATGTTTTTGCATTTGTCGATGGTAATCAGGAGAAATTCTTATGTGTTTGAAATCTATGTATCCAATGTGACTTTTTAGTGGCTTGTACTTAACATCTTTTGCTAACAACTTTCTTCCTTGTAGTTTTCCTTTCCTTATTCGTACTAAAATGCATGACATGACCTTTTCAATGAATATTCACATTGTCTTGAAGAACAAATTTGTGATGTGATAGGAAAAGTGACCACTGCAATGCATTAGTTCCCACTTTACTATTTCTTGGTAACGAAATCTTTGTACTATATCATTGTGACGTGGTTCTCCAAAGAATAGTGTTGGGAAACTCATTTCTTCTGCATGTTTGTCTTTGAATATCCCAAGTGGTCGTTGTCCCTCGGCTAGTGCTATTTCAATGATCTTGTCTTGTAAATCATGAATTCGTTGTGAAGCTATTAATCCATGTACTAAGGTTTCAGTTGGTCTTTCACTTTTCGAAATGCTATCTGTTTCACTTTTGCTATCAATGTTGTCATCCTCAAATGTATTATATTTATTGTACAATTCAAGGATATGATTCCAATTGCTATTAATGGAAATGTTTTCAATTTTATATAAATTTCGAGAACATAGTTCTTTAAGTGCTCTCATGACAGTATGCACATGCACTTTGCCTGTTTGATATGCATTCTTGTATTCTAGTCGTCGTTTTAATGCAATAGCAATTGTCATTGTATTTTTTATGAATTGTGGCAATGATCTTTGGACAATGTCCATCTGGATAGGTACATTTATTATTGAACCAGTTAAGCCCATTTGTGATCGCTTGTTGTGACATTGTCTTATTTGTGCAAAAGGAATTCTTAATGCAACAAGTCTTTCCTCAAGCTCTAAAAGTGTTGTTACAGTTCACAATGACTTATTACGTCTTATTTTTTCAGGTGTTGCAAAGCGAGGCAACTTTGCATTGGCAAGTGATGTTTTGCAAGATCTAAAGATGATATTTAAATGCAATGTCTTCTGTTTTCCAGATATGTGTATGTACATTTTTTCTAATTCAAGTCCAATGCTTGAGATGTTCTTTCGAAATTGCAATCTCTTACATATTGGACATTTGGTTTTTGGTGTGTCTTCAATTTGTAGTTTGTAAATTTCTATGGGAGTACTCTTTCGTGATGAACAATTTTTATTCGTTATTTTATTTCTATTTTCTCCAATTTTATTTGGGTTATTTGTATGTATCATCTGTTTCAATTTGCGCAAGTTTATTCTATTCTTGGTGTTTTCATGCATTTGTACTATTCTATGTTGTAGGATTGCACTGATTTGTATTTTGATTTGATAGTAGTGGTTCATAATGAATGTGTGATGTACTTGTTTTGAATGATAATATGTTGTACGTTTGATTGAAATTTGTTTTTGATGAGTAGTAATTGACAATGGTTTTACTGGTAAATGACCATATTTGTATGTTTACATTGAATATGATCAATGTCCATTGGAATCAAAATGATGTTCCCTCAACTCTTTCTTTTTCATATGGCATTGCCATATTAATTAGGTATTGTTGCCAGCCTGCAACCATTGTTTGACTTTGTATAGTTTCATTTGTTAAGTGTTTTTCTATACAATTTAATGTGTCTTCGTTCCTACCCATCAGTGCATTGCAAAAAGATTGGACAATGTAGAGTTTGAAAGATTGTTCATCAAATTCAAGTGTTATTAAATGACAAATTGCACTGAACATGCTATTGGCACATTTCGACATAGCTGTTTTTGCTATGTGCAATCCATGAATTTGCATTTCATGAAAAATGGATTCATAATGCTTTTCAAGATATTTACAAAGCGGCGACAAGGAATAATTTGGGACAAAGTTGCATCTAGGTAATCTTTTGTGTAATAGAGGTTCAAAATGTCCACTAATAGGATCTGTATCACGAAACAAAATGTTTAGTGGAATTGTATCTAGATCATGGTTGAAGAACAAATACCTTGTTTTCATTGTTAGTGACCAAACTCCAATTGGTCTGTTCAACCACTTTGATAGCCATCGTATGAAAAATGTGTCTCCCCATAGGCCTCTTTCCTGAGATTGGAAATCGCTATTAGAAGTAGAAAAACGGATTTTATGAAGGTATGTATCAACATCATGAATTCCATGAAGTTGATATAACATGACAGGATCTAGTTCATATTGGTATGATTCTTTTTCCTCTGTGTCATTGCACTGTAGACAATTGAGAAAATGGTCTATTATTCCATTGCGCAGTTCAATGGACGAGTAACGAAAGTGCAGAAGCACTTCAAATGCATTGAAAAAACAATCTCCAACAGTATATGCAAATCACTGTAGTCTGAAGAGACTATGCTTCATTAAAACGATATCAATATTAGCATCTATGCGATGTTTTTTTGCTGAATGGTAGTTTTCAATGTCTATGATTTCAACCATTTTTTGTATGTATTTATTCTTCAGATTCGTATGCTGATTTGTTTACTAACTACTATGTATGTTAGATTTTTTTTCTCAAAGATGAGAGAAGGTTCTACAATATTTTTTTTCTTTATTGAATATATGTCTATGATAATGTTTACTAGCACAAAACACTAATTTTATTTTTATATTGTATGTTTGATTTCAAACAGTAAAAAAAGGGAAGCAAAGTTGCAAGTAACTAGCTCCTATTTTGCACCTCTCTGTATTTTAAAAGTATCACTAAAAAACAAACAACATGCAACATTGATTATTGTCTCTGAAGACATGAATCTCACATACAAGCTATGTATTCTAGAAATGACTGACTTTTGTATACAATAGAAAGCATGAAATACAAATTCTATGTGTTTTGATTAGTAAGATTAATCTTGTTCTTCTATCAATTATTTTTTTATAAAAAACAAAAACTAAACAAGTAGTCTAATTTATTATTATTTTTTTCTCAATCACAATCAAAATATATAGGTAAACTATAGCAAATGCTACATTTCTTATTTTAGGATCCTATAATAATAACTTAGGGCATGGGACTAAGACTACCGCTGTGAATTGAAAATTGATTCCAATTTGATGCGATAGTTACCAAGAATCGAGCTTAATTCTCATCGATCTCCTCTCAAGTCTTTTGAATCGCAATCACAAAGTCTTTTTTGTTGTTGCGATTAAGTGTCTTGTTGATATGGGAGATTGCAATGCGATCGCAATCGCAAGTCGCATATGTCAATCGCAAATATTTTAATCGCCCTCCGCTCAAGCCAAGGTCCACGGGAGCACTGGTCCCATAGACCACGCGGCAGCAATGTATTAAATCGCAAGTTTTATTATTATGGCCCGATTGTATTGCTAAGTTCCGGACCCGACCTCTTTTATAAGGCAGATTTGATTGTTTATCGTGCGTTCAAATGGACCCATACCCGAAACCCAAATCCGAACGCGATGTCATTTTATCCACGTTATTTGATAAATCATCGCGCGCACATTTGATTACGTGAGGACTCCATTTTTGTAACGCGAAATGGTTGAATGCATTTTGGTTAATTTCCTTTTGAAGTTCGGGCTCCAGGGCGAAAGGTTTGATAAGTTGTGTTTGTAATGTTTTTACGTTATAAACGTTTTAAAGTTTGTTTTAATGTTTTATTGTTTTACATTGCGCGACGAAGTATTGTTATAACATGTATATGTTTTAACATATATATATGCGCTTTGTAATAGGGCCCCACAGACTTTAGTTTAATTTTTAGTTTTATATAGTTTTATTTTTATTTTAAAAGTTTTGTTATGTTTTATATGTTATGGCATATATAAACTAATAAGGCTCGAAGGCAATGTTTTGTTTTTATTATTGCACAGCAGTGGGAAGTTTTAAAACACAGCACCCGAAACCCAAATCCGGATGCGATGTCATTTTATCCATGCCATTTGATAAATCATCGCACGCACATTTGATGACGTCAGGACTTCATTTTTGTAACGCAAAATGGTTGAATGCATTTTGGTTAATTTCCTTTTGAAGTCCGAGCTCCAGGGCGAAAGGTTTGATAAGTTGTGTTTGTAATGTTTTTACATTATAAACGTTTTAAAGTTTGTTTTAATGTTTTATTGTTTTACATTGCGCGATGGAGTATTGTTATAACATGTATATGTTTTAACATATATATATGCGCTTTGTAATAGGGCCCCACAGACTTTAGTCTAAGTTTTAGTTTTATATAGTTTTATTTTTATTTTAAAAGTTTTGTTATGTTTTATATGTTACGACATATATAAACTAGAAAGGCCCGAAGGCAATGTTTTGTTTTTATTATTGCACAACAGTGCGAAGTTTTAAAACACAACAGTGTAGTTTTTGAAGAGACAAAGTATTTTTGTTTTTTAAACAGAGAATAGAGAGTGTTTGTTTTTTGGCACTGTGTCTTGTAACAGTCCAGCATTTTGTAATCTCTCTTAGAGGAAGAAGTTTTATTGCAATAGATTTTTTTTCAGTAAATGGAATAGAAGTTTTAAAGTGTTGAATCTCTGTCTCCTGAAGAAAATTTTTTAAATTTCTCTGTGTTAAGAAGGAGAGTATTATTCTCTCTATAATTTGTTCTGGAATTCTCAGAAATTCCAACAAGTTCAACACTGTGAATTGAAAATCGATTCCAATTTGATGTACCTGTCCATTTTATTTTAAAAACAGAGCCTTTGTACATTCAAAACAAAGCTTTCATTTTTAAAAGAAAAACACAATATTTGATTGTTGAACGCGGCAGTTTGTTTTATGTGAAGACCTGTGGTCCCCACTAGTCTTTTGAAGCTCAATCGCAAAGTATTTTTTGTTGTTGCGATTAAGTGTCTTGTTGATATGGGAGATTGCGATGCGATCGCAATCGCAAGTCGCATATGTTACCACTGCTTTTTGTTATGCCACCGTTGAAATGTTGCGATGCGATTGGCGCGATCGCGCAACCGCAATCGCAAATATTTTAATCACCCTCCGCTCAAGCCAAGTTCCATGGGAGCAGTGGTCCCACAGACCACGCGGCATCGATGTATTAAATCGCAAGTTTTATTATTATGGCCCGATTGTAATGTTAAGTTCCAGACCCGACCTCTTTTATAAGGTGGATTTGATTGTTTATCGCGCATTCAAATGGACACGTACACGAAACCCAAATCCGGACGCGATGTCATTTTATTCACGCGATTTCATCAGCGCGCGCACATTTGATGACATCAGGACTCCATTTTTGTAACGCAAAATGGTTGAATGCATTTTGGTTAATTTCCTTTTCAAGTCCGGGCTCCACGGCGAAAGGTTTGATAAGTTGTGTTTGTAATGTTTTTACGTTATAAACGTTTTAAAGTTTGTTTTAATGTTTTATTGTTTTACATTGCATGACGGAGTATTGTTATACCATATATATGTTTTAACATACCAAGAAGCGAACCAAATCCAGCTAGTACCTCGTCTTAATAAATTGGACTGATAAGCATTTAATTGATAAGCCACAGTTGAAGTGGAAATCCATGTCGGCTGGATTTGACGGTTTTAAATGGCGATAAGATTTTGGGATAAATAGTTCCATTATAAAATGGAGTCAAAGTTAAGGTTAGTCTTATAATAAGCATTCATACGAAAAATGATGAAGACGAAATATTAATCGAAGGTGTTTTAAACATTGTATGCCATAAAAATTAACGCAGGTTCAGAACTTCGTCATTCAATTGTACAAGCATTCAATTGTAGAACCGCCTCGTACAACCGCCAGCAGATTTTAAACCTTGCTCCATATCCAACAGCTCTATATCGAACAGCAGCCGCCTATTCAATAAATGAAAGGGCGTGAATTGCAATGCATTTTTCAATAACAAGTTGAAAATATTAACCAATAAAAAGTTAGAAAAACAAATGAAAATAATTAAAATAAATAAACAATAATAAATCTTATAGTTGAACCATGGAAAAAATAAAAAAGAAATTGAAAACATATGTCTAATCAAAGTGAATTAATGTCACAATAAAAAAAAACCTGATGCGTAGTGACCAGTGGCAGGTACACTAACATGGTCTGCGTTCTTTTATTAATTTTTCACTACTAAAACACATTGGATATTTCAATCGATCACGAGACAGCTCAATAAAACTAAACTATGAAAGCATAATTATGGCATGACTAGGTACCTCGAGGTAATGAGTGCGATAGATTTATGTAATTCTGTTGCATAACTTTTGCTACGATGCCGTGGTAATTAATGGTTTTATATTTGTTTTTTTATAGTTTTCGTGTTATCCTTTTTTCATCATTCACATTACTATAAATAAATTTTTTTTCTAGTTAGTTATGAATTTTATTATTTAATAATGATGAGAGTTGAATCTTCAGCTTATTTTAAAAAAAAAATAGTTTTTTATTAATAAAATTAATTATATTAAGAAATAGTTTTTATTATTTAATATAAAAATATATATAATTTTTTTTTTTAATTTAAAGTTAATATGATATTAAAAAAATATTAACAAATTTGAAGAAAGATATATACTTTAAAGATTTTGATTATAATCATTTGATGAATCTGAATTATCTAATTCATAGCTATTTGAGAGGGGTGACTCAATTACTTACACAATACAACAATATTGTCTTCTTTTAATTAAACTTGTGAGTAGTTGTTGTTGTTATTATTATTACTCATTATGTTATTAAGTGGCATCACTCTATACATTTCTTGTGACTGACAATGCCACTTGTTATTACAAGTTACCTTTTATTGGTTGATGCTTTTGTTGGGCATGGCTTCCTCGCATGAACCACATGGTGGCAATGTGAAAAAATGAAAGATGTATAAGTGTTGATATCCACCTTTTGGAATGTATTCCTAAACACTACATAGGACTGAGGTCACCATGCATTGATTCTTATACAATGTATTTATTATTTTACATTTACTTCCTTGTATTGTATTTATTAATATTGCATTTATTAATTTGCATGGAATTTATTTCTTTGTTTTGTTATTTCTCTGGCTCTTTCTATTTATCACTGTGATTTGGTGTTCCTTTAGTTTTTTTTAATAGTGGTTGTTTTTATGTTTGATCATTTAGTTTTCTTTTCCTTTTCTATGTTGTGTTTGGTTGTTCATTCATTTTTTTGTGGTGGTTTTGAGTTTGGTGCTATTTATTTTGGTTGTGCTTTGAGTTTTTTCTAAGTTTAGTTTATTGCTTCACATTTTTGATATTCTATTGCATATTTAGTCTCCAACCATCTAGCAGACATAATCTTAATTCATTGTGTAGTTCAGTCTTGGTGGTTATGGGTTCTCTTTTCCAAGATTTTTATTTCCTAATAGGGGATATAAGACATTGCAAGGAAGTGAGGCTAGGAAAGTTGGTGGAAGCATGAATTTCTTTTTTTTTGTTCATTTTCCACATGGTTAAAATATGGGTGGCTTGTTTTAGGTTTTTTTGGGTGTGGTTATTATAGGTTTGGTGTTTTGTCTCATGTTTTTGCATGTGGTGGTTATTTTGGCATTAGTTTGTTTTTTATTTTGGTGCTTTTTGTTTTCTATTTAGCCTCATATTCTAGGTGTTCTAGTGGTATCTATCCTTTGGTTTATATAGATTAAGGTGGTCATTTTGGTGGTTGTTTATCTATTCTTCTAATGTTTTAGATTTTGTTTTTCTCACATTCTAGGAAATTGCATTGTTCATGGTCAAATGGTGTGGATGAGGATTTCACAATGAAGGGAATTTGTGTTTTGAAGTCCTCTCATCTTATAAATTCAAGTGATAAGAATTATTGTGTGTAAACTAAATACATATTTTAGAATGTAGATTGTAAAAGGCAAAAACTCAATATTTTTTTAAGGCCCATTTTATTGTAAAATTGTGTTTTAACACTCATTTGTTCATTATTAATCATTTCTTCACTATCATTTCCCCAAATTTATATATTGTTATTATTATTTCTTATATTCAATTAATATGTTGATACCCACTTGGTTTCTCAAGCCTAAAAACATGATATAGATAAAAATGATGTTTGAATGGATTATTAAACAACCCCGCTGGTCAGCTCTACGAAAGAGAGTCTGAACCAGGAGAGTCTGGATTCTGCAGAACGCTCTTCATTCTCCATAAAATTCAAGCATTATATAGCACACAAGATCTAGGGAAGTTAGAACCATACCCTAAGAAATAGAAACTAATTCCTATCCTAAGGTCTCGTGAACCAACTCACTAAAATAGGAGATTCTCCATTATCTTCAACACTCCCACTAAATGGAGAAGGGGTTCACAAATATGCCTAACATCTCCCTAAACATTACAAACTTAATTTTGCCAAGAGGCTTAGTGAAAATGTCTGCAACATTATCACATGTTTTACAATATACAAGATGAATTTCTTTTGGTGAACTTTCTCCCTGAAAAAGTGGAATTGTGTATCAATGTGTTTAGTGTTCTTTTGAAACACTGGATTATTAGCAAGTTTGATTGAACTATGGTTGTCGCATCTGATTGTTTTTGCATCTCTTTGTTCTTCCCCGACGTCCTGGAGAAGTCTCCGCAACCAAACTGCCTCACATGTTGCTGCACACATGGCTTGATACTCTGCTTCCACTAAAGACAAGGAAATTGTGTTATGTTTCTTACTGCACCATGTAATCACCCCAGATCCAATGTTGAATGCATAGCTTGTTATGGATCTTTGGTCGTCGACATTTCCAGCCCAGTCAGAATCTGAAAATCCTGTCAATCTAACATCATAAGAATTAGTATAAATAATACCATAATCTACAATTCCTTGTAGGTACCTTAAAACACCTTTTGCTGCATTCCAATGACTCTCAAGTGGTTTTGACATGTATTGACTTATCACACTAACTGCATAAGCCAAATCAGGTCTAGTAGTGGTTAGGTAGATTAAGCTTCCAACCAGCTGTCTATAAAGTGTCGCATCTGCCTCTTTAGAGCCATCCTAACTTTGAAGTTTAATGTTCTGCTGTAGTGGTACTATTGCAGCCTTGCACTGATCCATCCTGAATATTTCTAGTAGACCTCTAACATACTTACCCTGGGATAGAAAATTTTGTCCTGAATCTCTCCATATCTCGAGACCTAAATCGTATCTTAATTCACCAAGGTCTTTCATTTTGAAAATCTGTGACATTTGCTGCTTGATTTCTTTGATTAGATCAACATCATCACTTGTAATAATTAGATCATCTACATACAAATAAATCAACACTGTGCGCCCCTTTTCATCTTTCATGGTATACAAATTAGGATCGTTTTTGCTTCTATTGTAACCATGTTGCAGAAAAAATGAATCAATCTTTTCATACCATGATCTAGGTGCTTGTTTTAGTCCATATAGAGCTTGACTCAGTAAGCGTGCCATCATAACGCTTTTCTTTGCTTATTATTGTCTTCATGTCTAAGTTTCCCTGTTTTGTTTCCTGTAATAAAATAATCTCTGGTTTCTCTTGATTTATAAGGTCTCTAGGGCTGCTATTTTGGAGGAGTGCCCTATTCCCCTACTATTCCATGAGAGAACTTTCATCATTGCATAAGGCTTGCTCGGAGAGTTGCTCTCCCTCCCTGTTCCTTTTGCCCTGTGTCTTTGCTGTTCTGTCCCAGTATGTAGTTTTCAATGGGATTTTGTGTTCCCAGTGCTATGTCTTTTTGTGCATTTTCATCACGCTATTGCTTCATAGTTCTTCTGCTAGGTCCCTGTTTTTTTTGAGTTTCAAGACTAGCTCCATGCTCCTTAGAAGATTTTCTGGTAATTCTAGTATTAGGTGGATCTTGGGAGGGAGTTACCAGGTCGGGGATAGCAGGAGAGATAAGAGGGGTATCTTGAGAGGAGATGGGTGGAGGAAGGGTTTCATCAGCAGGGGGAAAATGGCTGAGAAGGGATTGGAGAGGTCAAGTGCGTTATTGGGAGGTTGGGAGGAGGCTGTTGGAAGGATCCAGAATCTTGGGTGAAGAGGACAACAAGGTGTTGGGCTTAGGCAGGGGGACAACTTGCAAAGAGGTCTTGGGGTTTGAGATAGTTTTTTTCCTCTTAACAATTTCCCATTGCTGGTCAGTTTCCGGTTTTTCAACATCAATAATTTTTAACAGAGGTTAGCAAAGTGGCCATATTCGTGACATACCTTACATTTGAACGGGATCTGCTCATAGTCGTTCTACTCGATGTGTGTCCATTCATCGAATTTTATTTTTATTGCTTCAGGAAGACCCTTGCCCAAATCCACTTCAACAAAGATCTTGGCGCATGCTTGCATGTTGTCCTTTGGCTCACTTCGATCAATGAATTTCTAGATTGCATTCCCTATGGCTCTAACTGAATCGTCTCCCCAGCAGTGCAGAGGGAGGTGCGGGAGGCGCACCCAGACAGGGACAACATTCGCCACATCAAGTTCAGGATCAAAGTCTGGTGTCCATTTGTTGAGGTACAAACCTCTGGTATCCATGAAATAGGGACCATTTCTAAAGATCAAGTCCTTGTCTTCTTTTTTTTCAAAGTGAAAGGTGTAATATCCCCTTCCACAAAACCTGATTGAGATTTTGCCGTTGATCTTATCTGCCCAGTTTCATTCAATCCATCTCTAAACCGTCTTCGGGAAGGGCCAAGGTCCAGTAAACTGTCCTATCAATCCCTTCTTTGCCAAGGAGAGAGCAGCCATCCGAGGAAGAGTGGGAGGGAGAACGACTTCTTGTAAACCTTCCAGTTTTTTAACAAACTTTGAGACTGTTGGTCTAGGTCTCTATGGATCTAGAGAGCTGATGAGATCCGAAAAATCCTGAGCTTGGATCAGGAAGGCGGCCATCTCCGGGGATGCCTCTGGAGTGGCCATGCAGTGCGCAGCAGGGTCAGCAAAGCTGGAGAAGCTAGCCAGAGCTCAAGGTTGAAGGGTCGCGACCAGTCTCAGGCGCAGGGACACGAGCAGCTCCGCAACAAATTTTACTAAAGACATCACTATTAGAGTCTTTTTATAAATCTTATTTTCTAATAACCAACATTTTATTCATTTTTTTTTATTATTATTATAAACCAAATTAAAATTTGAATATTCAATATCCTCAAAACTATAATCCTATTTCTAGTGTCTTTCATTAACAATTAATTTCTCATTTATTTAAGCTTAAACTGTTTACATCATCAAAGAAATAAAGCACATAAAGCTGAAGCATAATTAATTATAATATATAATAATTATTTTGTATATCACAATAATACTATAAAACTAATAAACTAATAAATTCAATTGTTAAAAAATATATATATAAATATAAATATAAAATAATTTTTTATTAATAATATATATTTATAAATAATTTTGATATTTGCTAAAACCATAATATATCTGATTTAAATAATAATAAATAAATAAATATATTTTTAAATTTTATAATTGCCAAGTCTCTTCTGCATATTTCCTTCATGTAACTTTTTAAATAATACAAAACTTTTCTTAGCATTAGAAAACAAAACTCAAAGCAATGGCAAATTTCATGTTTTTAAATAATACTAAATCCTTTCGAGACAAAACAACATGCAAATAGAAAATATGGAGTAGTCTATACTGTCACTTTTTGAAGGTTTTTATGGTAGTTTTTTTGGGTTTAATTTCTTTAAATTTCGACAGGAATTTATTGAAAATAGAAGTTTGATGGCTAACCTTGCACAATCAAAGTGCCCTAAGAATTTTTTAGAGTGTTGAATCCATATATACAATCAAAAAACCAGTTTAAATAACATAAATCAAAATTTTACCACAAACTTTTTGCCAAATTCCAACACCTAAAACTCCAAAAATATATATGCTTTGGAAATATAGATAACACTCCACCCTTAAAACGTCCTTTGATGTTCATAGCTATAACCTTTACAGCTGAAAGCTATAATCGCAAATTTTGAAATTTAATTTAAAATATGGTATTTTAATTCTTACTAAATAGCCTTCGATGTAATTTAGTATCTCAAAGAATAAAGTGTCTTACATTTTCTACAATCTTAAAAAAAATAATCGAAGTTATTTATTTTTAAAGATATTTAAAAATAATATTTTGATACTTATATTGATTTTTTTGCTGATATAATAAAATATTAAGTAAAATGAAATTTTTTAAAGTTTGTAAATTACAGGAATTTTCTTTAAAGCAATATTGATCTTCCAAGGTAATCTAATTTGTATTACTAATTAAATTATTGAACATTATAATAAAATAATATTTTGACAAGTTTTCAACATTTTTAAAACAAGATATAATGACATTTTAGAATGCATTTAAAGTATTGAAAAACAATTATTTGGATAAAATTCAATGGTATTGGGTTATAATATTGTAAGTTCTTATGATATTGAAATATTATGTTCTTTTAAATTGTCAAACATATATTTATGTTAATTAACTTCAAAATATTTATCATATCATTAACTCTATTAATTTTTGACACAATAAAATTATGGTGATTTGGAAACACTTCTATATATATATATATATATAATAATGTGTTACTTTGTTTAAGACCAATAAACCAGATTAATATTAATCGCCATTTTCATAAGAAAATTATAAACTTATCATAATAAAAATTTTATATTTCCAATTTTACAAATATTTTTTAAAAGGTAAACTTACATAAAATGTAAAACATAGAACACACACTTGATGGGGTAAATCGCAACCACATGTGATATTATGACCCCTGGATCAATCAAATGCATGTCACTTTGTGAGTAGAGAAGGGAGTGACATTCTGGTGAGTGCCATCTCTCATAAGAGAATTGGGATGTTGCTAGTATTAGAAGGCTTTGGCCTGCATTTGTGGACGAGGCATGGGTTGTAGTTGGATTGGAAGTTGGCCAAGCACTCGATGAACTAGATTGGTAAAAGTCAGTTCCTTACAAGTGGGGTTCCGGTAATTTTTACTTTGGAGAATAGAAATTTGGAGACTGGGAAATGGATTGAGAGTTTAGACTCGGAGTATCTTGTAGAGCTCAGAAGCTAGGCCACTGTCAACATCTTTGGTCTTCCAAATGAGGTGTTATCTTCGTGCTTGCAACACTTGGAGCTTGGCTCTCTATTGGATAATAGATACAATGTGTTCACCAATTTTGAGGATGTGAAGAGAAAAAAATGAAACGGTGGTTTTATGTGGAAAAGATGGATGCCCACCTGACCCAAATTGAGCGAAATATACCATATATTGCCACGACGTCGGCTCCCCCAAGTTCTAGCGCAAGAGACCTTGCACTTGTTACTTATATTAACTCCTAGTTTGCTAAATGGTTGCTAATAGTGTTTTGTGGAATGATGATATTGTAGACACTTTGATTATGTTGCAAATGTTACTCTTTTTTACAGTTTTGGACTAATTACTCTATTGAGAAATAGTCAAAATATCTGATTTCCCATTAGATAAATTGAGACCGTCTATGATAAAAAATATTGTTAGTAAATTTATAAACTATCTACTAAAAACTTTGATTTTGTGAAAAATCCCAAATTTAACTTTAAAAAAAATATAAAACACATACACCTTCTCTTATGCTCAAATATATACACACATACACCTTATTATAAACTCAAATATATATGCACATATACTTGTCACGACTCACAGCAAAATTATGAACCGTTTACTTATACTTAAGAAATATGTGGCATGCATGTATACACATACATCTTGTCATATGCTCATGGCTCACAGTGACATTACGAACCATTTGCTTATATACATGACAAGCATGTCATGGTACAGAGATCCACAATTGGTTAGGATATTGACCTAACCAAAGGTAAGAAAGTTTATAAGGAAAGGAAGATAAGAAAGCCGGTATCGATGTACTTATAAAGAAAATAGTCTAATAGGAGTTGAGTTGTTTATCGACACTAAATAGTTAGGATGGTAGTTTTTTTTATAATTTGATAAAATAAAATTCAAAAAATTAAGTAGTTGGAGTGTTTGAATTGCATTTTTTTATGGTGGAAATGAATTTAGCACCATCAAAAATCTTTAGAGCACTCAAAATATCGAATTTTAATGACTATAACCTAGATTTTCAAAAATCTTTGCCTAAATTTTTCATAATCTTACCAAAATTTCTAAATTATTTTGTGCTTTTTTGAGATAGCTAATTTTAATAATCTCTATTGTTAAATTTCTGAAATATATTTTAAGACTGGATAGAATATTTCTAAAATATCTAACGAAGAATGATAAGAATCACAATCACCATATAAAGCATGCAGGTTAAGCTACATAGAACTGCAACCTAAATTTAGATTGTTGTTATGATAAGGATAGGTTTGAGAATCTAATCTTAGACCTCATTTCCTAATATCTAGGGAGTGGTTGAAACCATCCCGTTAGTGTGAAAGACTATATAATTGAGGCTCATCTGACTCAATATTCAGTGCGTGTATGAGTGTTTGTACACTCTCCATGTCTCTCACCTAGAGAGCCATTTAGCTTAATAGTTAATAGAATCGAGTTTTTAACATGGTATCGGAGCTTCAGGTCGAAGCTGTGTGTAGAGATCTAAGTGTGTGAAGTTTAAAGTCATTCGCTGACGACGGGGAAGGAATCGGAAGGGCGTGTTGGAAAGGAACTAGTGTGTGTGCTTGATGTTGCGTCAAGCAATAGAGTCGAGGACGATATAACAACGGGAAGCCCCACTGTCCACAACATTCTAATCGGAGGCCTGCGTCCCTATCATGCTCAGTGAGCTGTTGCGGCGTGGAGGCGATTGTGTGGACTGCGTGCTGAGTGCAGCAGCGTGAAGGCCGAGCATGTAGACAGAAGAGCCCCGTGCGGATCGGATCTCAGAATTTTTTTTCTTCTCATCATTTTTTTTCAAAGGCTACTTGCTTGCTGCGTCGGTGCGCTTCGGCAATAGATATTCAAGATGTTATGGTCTGTTTGGCATTTGACGACATTTACAATGTTATGTTTGGAGTGGATGCAGGTTGTCTCAATCCCGGCCTGCGAGATATTGAGGTCGAGAGAGCGTTTGAGACTGTGAGGAGCTCGAAGCTCATATTTCATTGAGCTCCCTAATAACAATGAGACGAAGAGGCCAGAGTGTTGTCTGCTGAAGAGGTTGTGTTTTTGTGAATGCATCATCCGACAGGGAGGTGTTGTTGCTAGTTATTGGTCGAGCCTGCGTGGAGGTCGTGAAGGCCGAGCATTGTTCCCAGATTGAATAGGCCATGGCAGAGATCTGCGCTCGCGCCACCATCGATTGTTGGAAGAAGGTAGTGCGGCTACTGCGTTTCTGCAAGCTTATGTCCCGCTTGTGGTTGCTGCAAGGGTTTGACTGCTGTTCAAGTCCGAGTGCTGCGATATTATGAATTAAATCGAATTTGGGATCCTATTTACTGGAAACATTTGGTTGTTCTTGCATAATTATATGCGGAGGCCCAATTCCATAGTCTGGTTGGGTGGAAAGTAGTTATTAAAAAAATAATATTAATATATTTGTTGCGTTCTTTCATAAATATGTGTGATATGAGAAATTTCTAATTACATGCATCAGAATTGGATATCAATAATGTTTCCAGCTTGTTGAGAGGTTTTTTGTTGTTCGTTGCAAGAGCCGAGGGCGCTGAGACTTGCATGGCATAGAAGCCATAGTCTACAAGGTTCTACTGTTGAAGAGCTGCCAAAGGGAGAAGTTTCCCGTCTGCATGGTAACGGGGTTGTTAGAGCTCATTAGAGGACGAAGTGGAGTCAAAATCTGTAAACAAGATAAAACGAGAAAAGCTGGACTTTAGCAACATGTCTATCTTTTTATATATTTTTTATTCTGATGATGATGATTTTCTCATGTGGACATTTGGAGGCGTTAGCATGGGTAGTATTTTTTAGTCTGAAGAAATTTCAGAAAAACAATGTGGTTCTATTAATGACCACAAGAATCAAGAAGCGGAGTCTGTTGTGTAAGATCCTGAGATTGAAGAATCACGAGCTGATCTTCAGGAAGAATGTAAAGAGGAACAAATTGGTGAAGATCAATCGGACGAGCCACACAAAACTGATTGCAAAGACATGGCAGAAGAAGACAAAGCTGGAGAGAATTTAAATTGTGATGATCTCATGAATATTTGTATGTGTGCAGGCGTTGGCAACAATAACAAGGAAAAAGCAACGAAGTTTGAAGAAGAATTGAAGTTTCTTGAAGCATGGCTTGAAACACCATGTCTTTATGAAATCAACACAGAAGTTGCATCAATAAATGATGAATACATTATCGCTCACGTTCAGATGGTTGACACCGGAACTAGTGAGAGGGAAAATTCTCCTATCCAACGTGTCATAAGAAGGGCGAGAATAAGAATTCAAGCTTTCCATCACTGGGGAAGAAATGAGGCGAACATACATCACTACCTCACGGCGAGGAAAGTGAAGATGAAGCCTCACCTTGGAATGACCAAGTATGGAGTCACAAGCATAAAGACCAAAATGAAAACCTCTATTACCAAGTTTTTCATATTTTTTATTGTAAGCTTAGCTGAGACTAGCAGGCGTATGTTATTGTTCAGTACCCTTTCTCCATTAAGGGGAAGTGTTGGAAGTAATGGAGAAACCTAAACTTAAATTATTGTTATGATGAGGATGAGTTTGGGAATCTAATCTTAAACCTCATTTCTTAATATCTAGAGAGTGGTTGAAACCATCCCGTTAGTGTGAAAGCCTATATAATTGAGGCTCATGTGACTCAATAGTCAATGCGTGTATGAGTGTTTATACACTCTCTCCAGATATCTCACCTCAAGAACCATTTAGTTTAATAATTAATAAAATCCAATTTTTAACTGAAACAAATACTGCTTGGCCTTTATACAGAGCATGTAGGTTACGCTATAGATGGCTGGGCATTAGAATCACAGATTCATGTATAAGTGAATCACTGGAAAGAAAAAACAACGCACATAATTTAGTACGTCAGGAAGAAGGTAAAAGAAACGACCACCCCGCATTCGGAGCAGCAGCAGCCTACAAAAGATACGACCAGAGAAACGCCAACAGAGTTTTGACACTTTTAACCAGCTCGGTAACTGTTGCCTTTGATTTTTTATTTATATCGAAACACGAGGGATGCGTGTATCGATACCATCTGCGCTTCAGGGTGGGATGTCATCTTCTTTGCAGTAGGTACTCCCAGAATTCAGGATTGCTCAGATTAAGAACGAACAGCGTGCCAAGCCTCGTGAAAGAAAGATGTACATAGCTACAACGCCACACACACGTCTGACAGCATGGAAATAGTCCAGGCTGGCTGTCACGTGCATTTTGGCAAGTAGCCATTATTCATAAGCTAGGGGTAAGGTAGGTTTGAGATATTTATAGTTTTAGATTTAAGATTTTTGTGATCTATAATGTAGATAGATAAATGTTTTTCGGATTAATCATATTATTAAGATTAGGTCTAAATTCTAATGATGTGATTAATCCTAAAGACATTTATCTATTTATATTCATAATTATCAAGTTTGAATTTGAATTTGAATTTGAATTTTGATATGGAAAAAATTAGACCATGTAAAATTTAATTGAAAGTATTCATCTTAATACTATTAAAAATATATTTTTTTAAATTTTATTTTAAAAATCAAAATTAACAATCTTAATATTCAAAAACTCATATACTTCATAAATTGTTTTTAATCACATCATGAAAATTGCAAATAAAATTAGATATTAAAATAAGTAGAAAAAACTCTTTCCTGGAGATGAATGAAATAGAATGAAAAAAAAAAGATAACTATTGATTGAAAAAAAAAAGAAATAACAACTCTCAAAGTTCTCAGATAGTTAATCAATAAACAATAGTTAATAAAATTGTCTTTTTTATAATACGTTAGGATGTAAAACTAATTTAAATGTTTTTTAATTTTCAAAAATATCTAAAAACAAAATAATCAATTTCCCCAACTAACTAAATAAACAAGAGATTGGATTCCAAGCAATGTTACTACAAATAAATAATTAAATAATCCTCACAGTCCATAATGCTATATGAAAAATAAAAATTTAAAATAGTGAAATATTTTGTTTTCAAAAATAACTACTCATAATTTTCACAAAATTCTCATCACTACTCCTTTTTGCATATTTCACTTTCAAATGAAAATTTAAATACCAATCAACAACTTCTTATTCCTTCATTCTTGCTCGCACTAAAATTATGTTTGCACGTTGAATATTCTTGAATGCATAGCTAAAAAGAATAATCTAAGCCTTACGTCAATTTTCATTTCCTCCGATGAATTAGACAACACAGGTCATTTCCTCCGATGAATTTGACAACACATGTGAGAGGAAAAATTTAGCCGATCATTCGGACTTCCAACTTTCAATACACCAGATAACGGATCATAAATCTCCTGTGAAGGGGCAGGTTCCCATACACCCTTCTAAAACCGCGATCCTGACCACGGTGGTCTTGCTCACTCTGGAGTTCGATCTGGTTGTGATGGTGGTCGTGATGGAGGATGATTGGTTCTGAATTTTCTTTTAAACAAATATATTCAGGGTACCGAATTGAATTTGGTAATTATGGAGATATCTATTAGATAGTCGTACAGATGGAAAATTTTAGATTAAACCTTACTAGGTAAACTCTGTTAAATCTCAAAAGTAAGGACAATCAATATTTAAGTCGAAGTCGAAGGCTTTTCTATTCTGGAGTCTATGTTCGTGACACTGTATGTCATCATGCTTTGGATACGCAAAGGCTCACGTTAAATTTATTTTTTAATTTTAGTTTTAATTTAGTTTTAATTTTTTTCTTATTTTTTCAAAGTTTTTAATACAGTTTGAAATAAAAGTTTTTTCAATTTAATTTAAATGAATATCCAAAACCCTTAGGGATCACTCATATTTGAATGGATTAGATAATGAAATTAATTAAATTTAATGGTTATTAATTTATTTTTTAATTTTAATTTAATCGTTTTTTCAATATAAAAGAAAAAAAATTCCAAAAAAAATCTAACTCTTTATATTTATAAAAATTTAACTATGTACATACATTTAAGCATTTTTTGGGAGAGATCCATTCTCTTTCCAGTTTGCGGTCAAAAAAGTTTAGCCTTTTCACATAGCCCCAACCCAGAATAGGTTGTGCAAGTTCAAAATATTCCCTTGGTCAAGGGAAAAATAGAGTAGAATCCACAAAAAGAAAAAACATTTTTTGGGCCTCTTCTTTGGAGGTAAACAACCTGGAAAACAAAAAATATATATCTTGTGATACGCAGCGTAAAGAACTAGGTTCTCGGGCCTCCTCTTATGATGAAAAACAACTCAATCAGGAATGAAACAAACAGTATATAAAGTTTTGTAGAGGAGCTTGAGAGGAACTGATACTCATCCTAGTTTTATGGAACATACATATTATCGTTTTCAGCAACAGAAAGTATGAAAAATCGAAAGTAGCTATATAGTGAACAAACAACTGACAACCACTCAAGAAAGTGGAGGATGGTCCAGATCCACAGAGCCTTCCAACCCTATTTCTCGTGTCTCCAATTGCTCGAATTTTGCTGTAAACCCTCCTTAGAAAGGAGGTCTGCAGCTGCATTCATTTCCCTATAAATATGACATAAATCAATGTGAGTAAAATAGTTCTTCAGTAATCAGCATTCTTCAAGGATAGGACTTAAAACATAATTTGAACAAACAAATTCCTTGTTAAACCATTTGATGATGTTGAGTGAATCCCCAAAAATCTGAACAGCATGAATATGCAAGTGTGTAAGCCAGCATAGGAGGAGGTTTAAAGCTTTTATCTCAACATAGGTTTTAGTGCCCTAGCCAAGTTCGATAGAGGCTTCTAGTCTTCTTGAATGGCTTAGGTGAATAACAATTCAAGCACCTCATTGGTTGGCCTGATCTAATGCTCCGTCAAAGTAAGCCCAAGGGATATCTCCCCTGAATATCTCAAGGGTTATGACCCTTTTCTTTGTTGAAGATTCTTGTACTGGGAGAAGGGAGTAGATGGTTGCACCATTTTGAGCAACGTTGTGGAAATGGGTATCCTCATTCCTGAAAATAGCATGGTTCCTGGCCAACCAAATTCCTCAGGCCATAATCAGAGGGATCGATTTTTGTTTTTCAGTCTACCACCTGTTCCACCAAGATTGCCAGGCCTTCTTAATCGAAGGACCGACACATTGTTGTGTGCAGCCCACTAGGTTTCGGACCCTTTCCCATGCCTTTAGACTGAAAGTACATAAAAGAAATAAATGTGCCACCGATTTAGAGTCCGGTTTGCATAGTGGGCATATCCTCATCCCCTCCCTCCTTTTTTGTAGATTGTCCCACGAGGGGATCTTGTTTTTCAGCAGGCACCAAAAGAAGAGGCGACCTTTTGCAGGGTTGTTCAGCTTCCAGAGGGGTTTATGCCACCATTCGGCCTCCGCCCAGCCTTTCTTCCCCATTAGATGATAATACCCAGATTTTGGTAAGTACATGCATGAGGGCGCAAAGCCCCATCTGAGGGTGTCTAGGTCCTCTCGGATGCATAAATTCGTTCTAAGTAGCTCATTAGTGTATTTCTTCCATGATTCTACCTAAATTGGATCAAGCTGGAGATCGTCCTCATTTTTCCAGCCCTGCGCCCAGATGGACAAGGCTTCTGGCTTTATGGCTTAACTGAGGAACAAAGGACCTTTGTCTGCGAGTTGAGCTCTGCAAACCTCCAGAAGGGAGTAATCTCCATTGCAACCAACTCAAGGGTCCAGCCCCAATCTAATCTGCTGCCCATTTCCAACCTTCCAGACCAGACCTTCCTCTATCAGGTCCATGGCTGCGAGGGTGGCCTGCCAAACCACTGACTCACCCTTAGTGGACTTGACAAGATTCCAGACCCAATCAACAATGTCTCCAGGGTCAATGTTCTCGTGAGGGGCTTGGAGAACTAAAACCAGTTGGAGGGGCCAATATGAGTTTGAGAGTTATTATTTTTTTCTTTTCACTTCGTTACGTGCATTATTGGCCTTGGAGTTAGGGCACAAAATTATACTTCGGATCGATTTGATATTCACTAAAGTGAGAGCGAATTTGTTTGAAAACTTTTTGAACTTTGGTGAATTTCTACTTTCAAACAGAAAATGCACCCATGTGATGATCTATGTGTTATCTCATCTAACTAATTCTTACATTCATTCTTATGAGGTTACATTGTATAACAACTTTTTCATATGTATATTGTATATGAATGATGTGATTTATAGGAAAAAACCGTATTTTAAATTAAAAATATATTTAGCATACAATTGTTGTTTTAAATAAAAAAAAATATTTATTTATCAAAGATGTTTATTGCATTATTTTATTAATTTCAAAATTATTTTTTTGTTAAAATTCTCTTTGTTGGACATTAAGTTTAAAATATTGATTTTATTTCTTATTATTAAGTCCTAGGTTTTTGTATTGTGAGGTTTATCCTCCTGACATTGTTGAGCTTCGTTGTCCCTGGAAAAATCTGAACAATGTCTCTCCCTTGCCCCACTCCCCTCCATTTTTATATAATATTTATTTCCTTCGAAATATCTTTGTACCTTTAGAGACAAATGCTAGTTATAAGTCTATCAAGCTATAAATATTCAAGGCAATATATACTTACTATTATATTGAAACAAATACAATATCTAGCTATAAACATATACTACCAATAATAGCTTAATAACCTAATAAATAAGCTTTGAAAATGTCTTCATTAATGATTCTAAATTCCAGCCGCTAACAAATTGCCAACCTAAAAGCATTCAAAACATTAACTATTAGTATTATGAGTAAGTAAACTCTGTTTTTTATTTTATTTTAATATTTTCATATTGTCATTTAATAGCATGATAAGTCAATCATTTGTTTATTCAATTATTTGTTTATTCTTTTTCCACATAAGTTAATCATTTGTTTATTCTCTTTTTCATATTATCATTTAATTAATAATAAGGTTTTTTTTATGTCAAGAATAATAATAAGTTATTTAGAGAAAATTGTTAGTTTATTGTATAGTGGTTGATATTTTTTTATCTAACAATAATTACAAAATAATTTAGAAAATATCTTAATCATATAATAACTCCCAATTTAACAATATTATAAATATCTAAATTTATAATCACTAAAAATATAAAGATTAAATTTATAATCACTAAAAATATAACTTTATGTGTTTATTATTTTCATATTTAAATTTAAATCATCGCGAATATAATTTAATTTGATATATTTATTGGTTTCATCTAATTGCAATACTTTCACTTAATCTGTTTATTATTGTTCTCTAATTATAGTATTTTTTTATATATATTATTTTTATATTATTTATTTACTAACCTTTAATGTGAATGAAAAGTTATTTGTCCACACTGCCATCAAGGTTATACTAAGGCAGGAAATTTTTTATCTTCCCATTTTCCAATTTATATTTCTTTGTACAACCGTTTCGAAGGGAAACCATAACAATTCCTTTTTAAATAGGGTACTCCCAATTAGACACTTAATTGACGTTCCATATAGTTATGGAAATATTAACTGGTTTAAACATTATTTTAAACCTTATTATGCCATTTTCGTTAGGGAGTGATATCTAATGATCGGGTTGGAGCATTATTTTGGACCATACCTCAATTTTTTTATTGATTTCCATAGTTAAACTTTGTTTTATGCAAGTTTTCCCGGGCTGACGTAATTTTGCCGCCCCTGCCAGGGCTACGGTCCTCGAGGCAATACGTCTTTGTTTTTCCAACCATCCAATAATTCGGGCAATAGGAAGGGCAGTCCTGAAACTACAACATATAGTGAGTCTTTATTAAATTTGACATGCCTTTCCCACAAGCGATGTAGATGTTAATATATTTCTCATGGTTTTACATAGGAGTTTTTCCAGCACCACTAGGGACAACCTGGTGTGTAATAAATGATATAAATTTGTAATATAGCATTAAATGTTTTATATTATAAATAAATAATTTATTAATATTATTTTTTAAATTCTTAATAAATTATATGGATTTAAGATTTTTCAATTAATAATTAAACATTAGTAAAAGTCTATGGCTTCTGTATCAAATTTACATTTGTATCTATGGACTTTAGAAAGGCTTTCGATACGGTTCCTAGAAATAACCTATGGAATAAATTAGAAGAGCTAAATGTTCCTTTCGAGCTAAGAGCGGCGACTATAAGGTTATACGAGAATGTAATTACCAAGTTAAAGAGCAATAAGGGGTGGTTGAAAGATATTAAGTGTAATATCGGAGTTAAACAAGGTTGCCCCCTCTCCCTACCCTATTTGGCATTTACATCGACAAGCTAGAAGGTTGTTTAGAGGAAGCAGGATGTGCTGGCACGATCTTAGCTGGGATAGTCATCATCCTTCTTCTCTATGCTGACGATATTGTTCTTCTCGCAAGGTGCCTATCTGATCTTGATAAGCAACTTAGACTTCTTAAGGATTTATGCTCTACCATGGGTATGTTTGTTAACACTAACAAAACAAAAGTTATGATTATCAAATCCAAGAAGGACACATACGCTAATTTTATGTATGACAATAGTAACTTGGAGGAAGTGTCTTCTTACAAGTACCTAGGAATTGATATTCATCACAAGCTCAACTGGAACTATAGCATTTAGAAAAGGATTAATGGGGGTGGAAAGCTTATTTTGGTCTTGAAAATAATTGTAAAACGACAAACCTCATAATGTGGGATAGAAAGAAGTTCCTCTTTGAAACTTTAGTCACTCCTGTTATCTTATATGGATGTGAGGTTTGGGGTTGCAGCATCTCTAGAGAATCCTGAAGAAATATTGAGCAAATCCAGAAGCGTTTTATAACGTATAACCTTAAAATTAAAAGCAATACACCATATCCTATTCTCCTTATAGAAGTGGTTCTTTCCCCTATCGAGAGCCTAGCTATGACTAAGCTTCTGTTGTACAAGCACAAGCTCAATAGCATAGGAGACCATAAACTTCCTAAGCTAGCTTTAAATTCCAACCAAAACCACCTAAGGCTTAAACGAGGTTGGTATAAAGACACCAGGGCTTGGTTAACCATTGGGAGATCGACGAGAATGTTGCATTGCAAAACAACAATAACATTAAAAAAATTGTTACTTCTAAGTTCAAAGAAAAAATGTGGTGTGAGAAAGATCTAGCAGCTAAAAGAAAATTAAGGTATTATAAGGAGGTCATCAACCCCACCTTAGAAGATCAAAAGTATCTCTCTATTTTAACTAGCTCAAAGAAGAAAATTAATATAGCCAAGATTAGAACGAACTCTGATGAGCTCCATAGTGAAATAGGTCATTGGACAGTTCCTAAAACACCATGGATGGAAAGGATTTGCCATCTCTATGAGAATAGGAACATCGAGGATGAAAATCACTTCCTCTTAGAGTGCCCTGCGTACAACCACATTAGAGCTCAATTTCATAATCTTTGTTGCAATACTGACCTTCCTAGCCTTTTAAGATGTCAAAATTATAGTGAGCTTGGGAGACTTCTCTCCAAGCTTTTTGAGCATAGGAATAAAATCTTAAATCAAATTAAATAACTCTTTTCTTTAGGTCCGATAGACCAAGGATTGGTCTCAGTAGACGTTAACCATCATCATCATCATCATATTATTATTATTATTTAATTTTAAGGTGATATTAGGAATTTGGCTTCTGTGATCCATAAAATGTATATAAGAAATTTTCGGTGAAAATCACATGTAAGAAATTTTTGTCGACGCGTTTCAAACCAGCGAGCGTGGTTCATCATCACAACAAACCAATATCAAATTGATGTATGAGAATTTTTTGTTTATGGGATAAAATACTTACCTTTGCACAATCATTTGACTTCTAAATTTAGGAAAGCATACATATTCTATTGAACTAATGATTAAAAAAAACACATATTTTTAACCATTAAACCCATTCAAAATATATATACTTAACTTTTATAAAAAATAATATTTAAATACATATTCAAATTCATAAAGAAAATGAACATTGTTAGCATGCAGATTGATTCAAGAAAACAAATGCAATACGACAACAATTAAAAAAAAGGAAAAAGAAAGAAAGAAGCATAAGCGTTGATCCGATGGTAAAACAAGGCTACAAGGTAGCTACTACCTGCCGCTTAGTTTAAATGTAGTAATGTTGCAATGTGATCTCGATGCATAGAAACTTCATGAATTTGTTAAAAAGTAACGAGATTTGTAGAACCTAACAACTTTATCAAATTCGAGTGGTATTGCCCATTCAAGGGCGAGATCGCCCAAATCAGGAGTCCATGGGTTCCATGATTAATATTTCATCGGTTATGATTTAAAAACAGAGTGCATCATCGAAGAGAATTGGACTTTCTATTTGCACTATATAGTTTAAAACTTTAAACAATGAAGCATTTAATTTATATGCGATGTTGAAGTTCATTGTGCATTGCTTATGTCTATTTCGAAGATAGAAATTCATATTTAATACTTGATTGAGCTTGTCTATGCTGTAGAATATAATTTTGATAGATTTGTCATTAAATGAGAAATCCTATACTTTTTCCTGTCAATTTTTGGATATATTATGTGAAAATCCAAGTTTCGTTGAGTCACTGAGTTGACTTTTTGTGGTGGTTTCGCTAAGTTGTTGACAAGGCCAAGCACTGTGAAATACTCTGTCTCTTCAAAAACTACACTGCTGTGTTTTAAAACTTTGCATTGCTGTGCAATAATAAAAACAAAACATTGCGTTCGGGCCTTTTTATTTTATATATGCCGTAACATATAAAACATAAAAAAACTTTTAAAATAAAAATAAAACTATATAAAACTAAAACTTAAACTAAAGTCTGTGGGGCCGTATTACAAAGTTAAAACATACATATGTTATAAAAATACTCCGTTGCGCAATGTAAAACAATAAAGCATTAAAACAAACTTTAAAATGTTTATAACGTAAAAACATTACAAACACAACTTATCAAACCTTTCGCCCTGGAGCCCGGAATTCAAAAGGAAATTAACCAAAATGCCTTCAACCATTTCGCGTTACAAAAATGGAGTCCTGACGTCATCAAATGTGCACGCGATGATTTATCAAATTGCGTGGATAAAATGACATCGCGTCCGGATTTGGGTTTCAATACAATCGGGCCATAATAATAAAACTTACGATTTAATACATTGCTGCCACGTGGTCTGTGGGACCAACATTTCAACGGTGGCATAACATAAAGCGGTGTTAACATATGCGACTTGCAATCGCAATCTCCCATATCAACAAGACACTTAATCGCAACAACAAAAAAGACTTCGCGATTGCGATTCAAAAGAGGAAATCCAATGACCAACAACAGAAAATATAAAGAGCAGAAATAAAAATGACAATGGATCAAGCAAAATAACAACTGCAAAGTAGAAACTTGGACAAGTTCCATACTTGCAGAGATTCTGTAAAAGAAATAAACCTTGCAAGATGTGAATCTAAACAAAAAAATCAATAACTCTTGTCCTTATTACAGACTTGCCTGAACAAGATGCCATACACATAATTAAATGTTAATAATGGAACCATAAACATTATTAATGTTGTAAATTTTTCTGAATTGAAAACAACATAGATGCCAGACAGGGTAGATAGTAGCTGACACCAGTATGCTACACAACAATCTGCGACTTGAGATTGAAGAGAGATTTTAACTAAACTGCATGCCTAATTCCAGAATGAATTTCAAGTGTGTTGAAGAGATAATGTTAAAAAAATCAACAAATAAATAATTGTAAAATAACATTACACCCAAGGCAAGTCAAATCTAATTCGACAACAGTTAAATCAATTCCTATAGAAGAAAATCGTTGTCATTGGCATTATAAATACATTCAGGAGATCTTTAAATAGATTTATAATATTTATATATATAATGTCAGATTGTAAAGACAGGTTCTATTCATTAAACATATATGTATAAAGTCTGAAAATATTTGTAAAGGCCTAATGGAAAAGCTATATTCCTTAAATATACATATATTAAGTCTGAAAGTATCTGCAAATAGCTAGAAGAAAGACTATAAATATAACTAGTGATTTTTGTTCCTAATTTCTCTGTGAAAACTTTTCTGTCATATGTGCATTTGTATGATTTCTTGTTCTAGCAAAATGTTGCAGAGATGCTGCACTTTGAGAGAGGAGGATCTAAGCAGTAAAATCTGGTACAAAAATTGAGAAGAGCTTTGGACTGATTTCTGGATTACTATGTGTTCTTGTTGTAGCCAATGTTTGTAGAAGTGCTGGGGCTGCAAAGAAGAGGGAAAAAATAGTACAAATCTTGCTATTTTGGATAGCATAATTTAAAGTGCATATATCTGATTTTTACTTGAAAGATGAAGAATAATTACAAGAGTACCTAGCTTTGGTAGGGATTCTGTTGTTGTCAACAGATTGGATCTCGTTGTCTTAGTTGATTGTAAATGTACCATTTATTTTGAAATTGTGTAGCATATACATGGTTGCTTGTTTCTTTTGAACATAGTCTTGAAAATACATTCGTGCTAGGTTGAGAAGTAACTGTTTCAAGAGAAATTTGTTTCTGATGCAATATTGCAAGTTGGTGTTGTTAGACTTGATTATGCAATTAAGACACTGTGAATAGGAAAAGGATGAATTTTTATTGCACTTAAGGCAATTAACTGTTGTCTCTTCTATCATTGTAGAGGTTGGTATTGGTGAATTGCATGCAAGACAAACTGGTTCAAATGGCGTAGAATAAATGCTTCCAGTTGTCAATGTTCCTTTTATCTGTTCATAGAGGAGGACAAGTAGTATATGTCAAAATGGAAAGAGATGAACAAACAATTGCATATTGAGAAGTAGAGGTACTGTTTCATTTGTACTTACAGAGAATGTTGGAGGGTTCAATTTTCTAAGTTCTTCTGCTGCTTCTGCATTCAATTTTTTGATGAATGTAGCTTGCGTTGTTCGAAGTGTTCTCTCCTTGAGTTCTTTCCTGTTTGTTATGTTTTTGAATAACATAATTGGAAAATGGCCTTTTTTCAATTCTTGTTCAATTTCACTGTAGAGTGGTGCAAATGTTTCAAATAACTGCAACTGCAATAGAAGACAAAATGTATATTTTTTTTTCAAAGGGAATTGAAATGTAGGATGGAACTAGCAATATAAAAACAATGCAAAGTAATTTATGTTACGGTTTCTCTATTTTCATCGAAATTTCCATCTTTAATTTGCAATGTATATTGCAAACCAATTTTCCGTGCAGCTGTCACAACTGCAGCAATTGTTCCAATTGGATATGTTTCTGTATTTTTTCTAAGGTGTTTTACTGTTGTATCTGGAATGAATTTGTAATCTTTGCAAATTGGTGGTATGTTCTGTACGATGCTTAGTTCAGTTAGCAGCAGAATCCAATCACAATCACCAAGGTCATAATTTGTTTTAGGAAGAACTTTAAAATTTGTAATAGATATTGCTTTTCCTGGTGATATTTTTTGTTCATGTTCTTCAATGAGCTCAGTTGGTATGGACAATGTGATTCTCATGATTCCTTCAACATCTGTCAAATTTGCATGTAGTATTTGTCGTGTTTTGTGGACTTTATCAAGGTATGTGCCATAAATGACCATAACATCTCCATTGAACATTTGGCTTCTGAATAACATAAAATTATTCATCTCTTTAGTCTGGAATTTGGACTTGGCCAAATAAAAAACTTGGAAAAAATTATCTACAGAAATAAATAAATCATTGAACATATCTGGTTCGTGTTCAAATCGAGCAATTGAAACAGAAGTGGTAAAATCAAATGCCACCTTCCTTGGGTCATATTGTCTCCTCGGGATTGTTGAAAGCTTGAGATTGGTTATCTTGCCAACTTCTTTCTCAGCATGAACAAAATTATTGAGAGTGTAATCTCCACATTTAAAAGGGAAAGTAGGCCACATTAGCTTCTTGTTGTTCTTCAAAGTCCTGGACATGCCTTCTACTGTCAGCTGATATGAAATTTCCTGTGCTAACAGTTTATCTGGAACCTTCAAAGGAAGAATGTGTGGCTCTACAATAGTTCTGAAAACTCTGATATATGCGAATTTTTCTTCTCCAAACCAATCCCCAATCGAGGATAAATCAATTTTAGCCTTCTCAGAAAGTCTAGGAGGGAATCGGCCAAAAATAGTTTGATAAACCGGGATAATAAAACCGTGACAAACTCTGTAAAGATGGCTTTTAAAATGCCCCTTCCACAAGAACTTATGATATATATGAATAGGAGCGGAATCTTTAGGGGTTAATTTCCACCCTAACATGGGAAATTCAGAATTGAAGCATAGGGCATCTAGAATATAAGCACAAAAATAAAAAGGAGTAGTATTTCCTGTGTTTTTGTCTTTCCTATACTCAAGAATCCTATTGGCTATTTTATCAGAAAGAATGACAGCCCAGTCCATTATCTCGGAATTTATAGCAGAGTGTATTAATGGCACCATTTGTATAGAAAACCTAGCTGAATTATCATTCCCAAACAATCTGCACATCATTGCTGCGGCATAATAGTATGGAGGCGAAAGAGACTCCACAGAGTACATACCTGATGCCTCTTGTTTGTGCTTTTCGGGAGCCCTTCTCCATTCTCTAATCGGCTTTGACTGATTTTCATTATTCGCAGCAAATTCCTTGATGAAGTCTTTCTTGTAGATTTTCTGCGGGTCCAGAAGGTGGTACATTGCTTTAATGTCCTCTGCTTTGAACGACCCGAATGTTTCTCCAGAAGATGAAACAAAGGTTCTGTTTTAGATGGCCACATTGTCAATCACCCACCGAATCACATCATAATATGGAAAAATGTTCGCCCGAGCTGCAATTCGGTGCAGAAAAGAATTAGCCAGTGCTTGAAGGGCAGTTTCTGAATCTGACTCTGAATCGTTCTCGTCAGGAACTGTTTCTTTTGCCACAATTACCTTAGGCTTTTCCCTTTCAATGAGGTTATATACCTCTTCCCAGGATAATTTACTAAGACCTTGGCACGACGTGTCTGTAATCAGCTTAATCTTAGCTGTTTTCTCTTTAGGTGCCATGGTGAAAACAAGGGCTTTTGCTGCGACATCAACTTTTGCTTTCCTGGATCTCTTTGACATTTCAGTATCTGGTAATATTTCCCTCGCTCTGCGAATGAAAGGGTTGGATGTTCTTTGGTTCTGCAAAGGAAAAACAATTCAATCGTGGTGAAAACGCAAATAAGGAGAACAACTGTATAAAAAATATATTCATTGATTTCCATTTATTATCTCCGTGTTTAAAACTTAAATGCCCTATAAAGAGTCACACTCATGCATTGATAATAGAATAAGTCGTCATTATGCATTTGATTTTCTATTTAATAGTAAAAGTACAATCAGAGATCGGTGGTTTTAAAATGAGACATAAAACTTTCCCTTTGAATTATGTGACTGCGATTAATATATAATAGATGCGCAATATAAAAATATAAATATTAAACATTAATCGCATCGGGAATTTTCAAAAGGGACAACAAACAAGATTTTGTGATTTGCGCCGATTTCCGATTGCGACGATGGTGTATCGCATTGGGATTTAAATATCATGAGTGAATGTAACTTGTTTCTCTGAAATGTGATTGCTATTGATTGCATCGCATTGGAGTTGTGAAACTGATCGAATAAGCAGATTGCATTTGCGATTTGCGATTTTCAATAGCGGCGGGGCCCATCGCATCGGAGATTTATAAACAAGTGCATTCAATACTAGTCTTCCGAAATGCGATTGCGATCAATCGCATTGCATCGAAATATATATGAAAGTTTAAGATCATTGCGATTTGCGATTTCGATTGATTCAATCACATCAGAATTTTTGAAAAACAAATATACAACTTATGATATTTCCGATTTGCGATTGCGATTATTGTTATCGGACTTTTTCCTTTTAAATACTTTGTTGTGATAAAGTATTTATATTACATCGGATCGGAAATTCTTTCAATGTTGCATTTGTTTATACACACTTGTTAATAAAGATATGCAATTTTTTTTTTTTTAACAATGAATCCTTATTTCTAATTCAAAAATGATCGGATTGCTTCTAAATCTTTATTTCTATCTAAAAAGAAAGATAAAAAAGGGGACCTATTTCTAAATTAAGTTTATTCTAAACATTTAAAAATGGGGAGGGTTGTTGTACAGTACAACACAAGGACAAAATTTTTTCATTTATTGAGTCATCTAGCAAAGTAATTGGTTCAAGAATCCTTGTTTTTTTCATTGGTGGCATTGGAAATTTGAATCTACAATGTGATGCTTTTCTTTTTTTACAACTTTTGGTATGAGGATGTTCATGTATATTTGCGAGTTCTGGATCAAGGTGATCTGTACTACAAGTTATATAGTTGTCCAAGAAGTTTTCAATTTCTAAGTTACTATTAATTCCATATACTAGAGCATTTTCTATCCATATAAGAGCATGTTCATGTGCACTACCTCTATTTTGGAACTCAGTTACAAAGTAGTAATCTAATATTTTGCCAAAAAATGTATTATCCTGAGAGATCAATTTCTTCAGTGCATTTGTCTTATGTCTATAGCAATGTTTACATGTTACTGGGTCCTTTCTGACAAGATAATCAATGTTGTATTCCTCAATTGTTTCAATGTGTTTCTTTTTATTTCTATTGCTATGCAATTTAGTAAGAGTTTCTACTAGTGGACTCTAATGTGCTCTGCACTTGTAAATGTAACAAAGAAAGTTGGAGGACCTAATTGTCGTATCATTGAAAATATATGTTTTTGCATTTGTCGATGGTAATCAGGAGAAATTCTTATGTGTTTGAAATCTATGTATGCAATGTGAATTTTTAGTAACTTTTCTAAGTTGGGCTTGTACTTAACATCTTTTGCTAACAACTTTCTTCCTTGTAGTTTTCCTTTTCTTATTCGTACTAAAATGCATGACATGCCCTTTTCAATGAATATTCGCGTTGTCTTGAAGAACAAATTTGTGATGTGATAGGAAAAGTGACCACTGCAATGCATTAGTTCCCACTTTACTATTTCTTGGTAACGAAATATTTGTACTATATCATTGTGACGTGGTTCTCCAAAGAATAGTGTTGGGAAACTCATTTCTTCTGCATGTTTGTCTTTGAATATCCCAAGTGGTCGTTGTCCCTCAACTGATGCTATTTCAATGATCTTGTCTTGTAAATCATGAATTCGTTGTGAAGCTATTAATCCATGTACTAAGGTTTCAGTTGGTCTTTCACTTTTCAAAATGCTATCTGTTTCACTTTTTCTATCAATGTTGTCATCCTCAGATGTATTATATTTATTGTACAATTCAAGGATATGATTCCAATTGCTATTAATGGAAATGTTTTCAATTTTATATAAATTTCGAGAACATAGTTCTTTAAGTTCTCTCATGACAGTATGCACATGCACTTTTCCTGTTTGATATGCATTCTTGTATTCTAGTCATCTTTTTAATGCAATAGCAATTGTCATTGTATTGTTTATGAATTGTGGCAATGCTCATTGGAAAATGTCCATCTGGATAGGTACATTGATTATTGAACCAGTTAAGCCCATTTGTGATCGCTTGTTGCGACATTGTCTTATTTGTGCAAAAGGAATTCTTAATGCAACAAGTCTTTCCTCAAGCTCTGAAAGTGTTGTTACAGTTCACAATGACTTATTACATCTTATTTGTTCAGGTGTTGCAAAGCGAGGCAAATTTGCATTGGAAAGTGCTGTTTTGCAAGCTCTAAAGATGATATTTAAATGAAATGTCTTCTGTTTTCCAGATAAGTGTATGTACATTTTTTCTAATTCAAGTCCAATGCTTGAGATGTTCTTTCGAAATTGCAACCTCTTACATATTGGACATTTGGTTTTTGGTGTGTCTTCAATTTGTTGTTTGTAAATTTCTATGGGAGTACACTTTCGTGATGAACAATTTTTATTCGTTATTTTATTTCTATTTTCTCCAATTTTATTTGGGTTATTTGTACGTATCATTTGTTTCAATTTGCGCAAGTTTATTCTATTCTTGGTGTTTTCATGCATTTGTACTATTCTATGTTGTAGATTGCACTGATTTGTATTTTGATTTGATAGTAGTGGTTCATAATGAATGTGTGATGTACTTGTTTCGAATGATAATATGTTGTACGTTTGATTGAATTTTTTATTTGATGAGCAGTAACTGACAATGGTTTTACTAGTAAATGACCATATTTGTATGTTTACATTGAATATGATCGATGTCCATTGGAAGCAAAATGATGTTCCCTCAACTCTTCATTTTTCATATGGCATTGCCATATTAATTAGGTATTGTTGCCAGCCTGCAACCATTGTTTGACTTTGTATAGTTTCATTTGTTAAGTGTTTTTCTATACAATTTAATGCGTCTTCGTTCCTACCCATCAGTGCATTGCAAAAATATTGGACAATGTAGAGTCTGAAAGACTGTTTATCAAATTCAGGTGCTATTAAATGACAAATTGCACTGAACATGCTATTGGCACATTTTGACATAACTGTTTTTGCTATGTGCAATCCATGAATTTTCATTTCATGAACAACGGATTCATAATGCTTTTCAAGATATTTACAAAGCGGCGACAAGGAATAATTTGGGACAAATTTTCATCTAGGTAATCTTTTGTGTAATATAGGTTCAAAATGTCCACTAATAGGATCTGTATCACAAAACAAAATGTTTAGTGGAATTGTATCTAGATCATGGTTGAAGAAAAAATACCTTTTTTTCATTATCAGTGACCAGACTCCAATTGGTATGTTCAACCACTTTGATAGCCATTGTATGCAAAATGTGTCTCCCCATAGGCCTCTTTCCTGAGATTGGAAATCGCTATTAGAAGCTGAAAAACGGATTTTATGAAGGTATGTATCAACATCGTGAATTCCATGAAGTTGATATAACATGACAGGATCTAGTTCATATTGGTATGATTCTTTTGCCTATGTGTCATTTTGCTGTAGAAAATTGAGAAATTGGTCTATTATTCCATTGTGCAGTTCAATGGACGAGTAACGAAAGTGCAGAAGCACTTCAAATGCATTGAACAAACAATCTTCAACAGTATATGCAAATCACTGTAGTCTGAAGAGACTATGCTTCATTAAAACGATATCAATATTAGCATCTATGCGATGTTTTTTTGCTGAATGGTAGTTTTCAATGTCTATGATTTCAACCATTTTTTGTATGTATTTATTTTTCAGATTCGTATGCTGATTTGTTTACTAACTACTATGTATGTTAGATTTTTTTTTCTCAAAGATGAGAGAAGGTTCTACAATATTTTTTTGCTTTATTGAATATATGTCTATGATAATGTTTACTAGCACAAAACACTAATTTTACTTTTATATTGTATGTTTGATTTCAAACAGTAAAATAAGGGAAGAAAAGTTGCAAGTAACTAGCTCCTATTTTGCACCTCTCTGTATTTTAAAAGTATCACTGCAAAACAAACAACATGCAACATTGATTATTGTCTCTGAAGACATGAATCTCACATACAAGCTATGTATTCTAGAAATGACTGAATTTTGTATACAATAGAAAGCATGAAATACAGATTCTATGTGTCTTGATTAGTAAGATTAATCTTGTTCTACTATCAATTATTTTTTTATAAAAAACAAAAACTAAACAACAAGTTTAATTTATTATTATTATTTTCTCAATCACAATCAAAATATATAGGTAAACTATAGCAAATGCTACATTTTCCAATTTAGGATCCTATAATAATAACTTAGGGCATGGGACTAAGACTACCGCTGTGAATTGAAAATCGATTCCAATTTGATGCGATAGTTACCAAGAATCGAGCTTAATTCTCATCGATCTCCTCTCAAGTCTTTTGAATCGCAATCGCAAAGTCTTTTTTGTTGTTGTGATTAAGTTTCTTGTTGATATGGGAGATTGCGATGCGATCACAATCGCAAGTCGCATATGTCAATCGCAAATATTTTAATCGCCCTCCGCTCAAGCCAAGGTCCATGGGAGCAGTGGTCCCACAGACCACGCGGCAACAATGTATTAAATCGAAAGTTTTATTATTATGGCCCGATTGTATTGCTAAGTTCTGGACCCGACCTCTTTTATAAGGCATATTTGATTGTTTATCGTGCGTTCAAATGGACCCGTACCCGAAACCCAAATCCGAACGCGATGTCATTTTATCCACGTTATTTGATAAATCATCACGCGCACATTTGATGACGTGAGGACTCCATTTTTGTAACGCGAAATGGTTGAATGCATTTTGGTTAATTTCCTTTTGAAGTCCGGGCTCCAGGGCGAAAGGTTTGATAAGTTGTGTTTGTAATGTTTTTATGTTATAAACGTTTTAAATTTTGTTTTAATGTTTTATTGTTTTACATTGCGCGACGGAGTATTGTTATAACATGTATATGTTTTAACATATATATATGCACTTTGTAATAGGGCCCCACAGACTTTAGTTTAATTTTTAGTTTTATATAGTTTAATTTTTATTTTAAAAGTTTTGTTATGTTTTATATGTTACAGCATAAATAAACTAATAAGGCCCGAAGGCAATGTTTTGTTTTTATTATTGCACAGCAGTGCGAAGTTTTAAAACACAGCACCCGAAACCCAAATCCGGATGCGATGTCATTTTATCCATGCCATTTGATAAATCATCGCGCGCACATTTGATGATGTCAGGACTTCATTTTTGTAATGCGAAATGGTTGAATGCATTTTGGTTAATTTCCTTTTGAAGTCCGGGCTCCAGGGCGAAAGGTTTGATAAGTTGTGTTTGTAATGTTTTTACGTTATAAATGTTTTAAAGTTTTTTTTAATGTTTTATTGTTTTACATTGCGCGACGGAGTATTGTTATAACATGTATATGTTTTAACATATATATATGCGCTTTGTAATAGGGCCCCACAGACTTTAGTCTAAGTTTTAGTTTTATATAGTTTTATTTTTATTTAAAAAGTTTTGTTATGTTTTATATGTTACGGCATATATAAACTAGAAAGGCCCGAAGGCAATGTTTTGTTTTTATTATTGCACAACAGTGCGAAGTTTTAAAACACAGCAGTGTAGTTTTTGAAGAGACAAAGTATTTTTGTTTTTTAGACAGAGAATAGAGAGTGTTTGTTTTTTGGCACTATGTCTTGTAGGAGTCCAGCATTTTGTAATCTCTCTTAGAGGAAGAAGTTTTATTTCAATAGATTTTTTTTCAGTAAATGGAATAGAAGTTTTAAAGTGTTGAATCTCTGTCTCCTGAAGCAAAATTTTATAATTTCTCTGTGTTAAGAAGGAGAGTATTATTATCTCTATAATTTGTTCTGGAATTCTTAGAAATTCCAACAAGTTCAACGCTGTGAATTGAAAATCGATTCCAATTTGATGTGCATGTCCATTTTATTTTAAAAATAGAGCCTTTGTACATTCAAAACAAAGCTTTCATTTTTAAAAGAAAAACACAACATTTGATTGTTGAACGCGGCAGTTTGTTTTATGTGAAGACCTGTGGTCCCCACTAGTCTTTTGAATCTCAATCGCAAAGTCTTTTTTGTTGTTGCGATTAAGTGTCTTGTTGATATGGGAGATTGCGATGCGATTGGCGCGATCACGCAACCGCAATCGCAAATATTTTAATCGTCCTCCGCTCAAGCCAAGGTCCATGGGAGCAGTGGCCCCACAGACCACGCGGCAGCAATGTATTAAATCGCAAGTTTTATTATTATGGCCCGATTGTAATGTCAAGTTCTGGACCCGACCTCTTTTATAAGACGGATTTGATTGTTTATCGCGCATTCAAATGGACCCGTACCCGAAACCCAAATCCGGACGCGATGTCATTTTATCCACGCGATTTGATAAATCATCGCACGCACATTTGATGACGTCAGGACTCCATTTTTGTAACGCGAAATGGTTGGATGCATTTTGGTTAATTTCCTTTTCAAGTCCGGGCTCCACGGCGAAAGGTTTGATAAGTTGTGTTTGTAATGTTTTTACGTTATAAACGTTTTAAAGTTTGTTTTAATGTTTTATTTTTTTACATTGCACGACGAAGTATTGTTATAACATATATATGTTTTAACATACCAAGAAGTGAACCAAATCCAGCTAGTACCTCATCTTAATAAATTGGACTCATAAGCATTTAATTGATAAGCCACAGTTGAAGTGGAAATCCATGTCGGCTAGATTTGACAGTTTTAAATGGCGATAAGATTTTGGGATAAATAGTTCCATTATAAAATGGAGTCAAAGTTAAGGTGAGTCTTATAATAAGCATTCATACGAAAAATGATGAAGAAGAAATATTAATCGAAGGTGTTTTAAACATTGTATGCCATAAAAATTAACGCAGGTTCAGAACTTCGTCATTCAATTGTACAAGCATTCAATTGTAGAACCGCCTCATACAACCGCCGGCAGATTTTAAACCTTGCTCCATATCCAACAGCTCTATATCGAACAGTAGCCACCTATTCAATAAATGAAAGAGCGTGAATTGCAATGCATTTTGCAATAACAAATTGAAAATATTAACCAATAAAAAGTTGGAAAAACAAATTAAAATAATTAAAATAAATAAACAATAATAAATCTTATAGTTGAACCATTGCAAAAATAAAATAAAAATTGAAAACATATGTCTAATCAAAGTGAATTAATATCACAATCAGAAAAAATCTGATACGTAGTGACCAATGGCACAATAACATGGTCTGCTTTCTTTTATTAATTTTTCACTAGTAAAACGCATTGGATATTTCAATCGATCACGAGACAACTCAATAAAACTAAACTATGAAAGCATAATTATGGCATTCAATCGATCACGAGACAACTCGAGGTAATGAGTGCGATAGATTTATGTAACTCTGTTGCATAACTTTTGCTACGATGCCGTGGTAATTAATGGTTTTATATTTTTTTTTTTTAGTTTTCGTGGTATCTTTTTTTCATCATTCACATTACTATAAATAAATTTTTTTGCTAGTTAGTTATGAATTTTATTATTTAATAATGATGAGAGTTGAATCTTCAGCTTATTTTAAAAAAAAATAGTTTTTTTATTAATAAAATTAATTATATTAAGAAATAGTTTTTATTATTTAATATAAAAAAATATATAATTTTTTTTTTTTTAATTTAAAGTTAATATATGATATTAAAAAAATATTAACAAAACAATATTTGAATGTTAGTGATAAATTTGAAGAAAGATATACACTTTAAAGGTTTTGATTATAATCATTAACTTATAATCATTTGATGAATCTGAATTATCTAATTCATAGCTATTTGAGAGGGGTGACTCAATTACCTACACAATACAACAATATTGTCTTCTTTTAATTAAACTTGTGAGTAGTAGTAGTTGTTGTTGTTATTATTATTACTCATTATGTTAGTAAGTGGCATCACTCTATACATTTCTTGTGACTGACAATGCCACTTGTTATTACAAGTTACCGTTTATTGGTTGATGCTTTTGTTGGGCATGGCTTCCTCGCATGAACCACATGGTGGCAATGTGCAAAAATGAAAGATGTATAAGTGTTGATATCCACCTTTTGGAATGTATTCCTAAACACTACATAGGACTGAGGTCACCATGCATTGATTCTTATACAATGTATTTATTATTTTACATTTACTTCCTTGTATTGTATTTATTAATATTGCATTTATTAATTTGCATGGAATTTATTTCTTTGTTTTGTTATTTCTCTGGCTCTTTCTATTTATCATTGTGTTTTGGTGTTCCTTTAGTTTTTTTAATAGTGGTTGTTTTTATGTTTGATCATTTAGTTTTCTTTGCCTTTTCCGTGTTGTGTTTGGTTGTTCATTCATTTTTTTTGTGGTGGTTTTGAGTTTGGTGCTATTTATTTTGGTTGTGCTTTGAGTTTTTTATAAGTTTAGTTTATTGCTTCACATTTTTGATATTCTATTGCATATTTAGTCTCCAACCATCTAGCAGACATAATCTTAATTCATTGTGTAGTTCATTCTTGGTGGTTATGGGTTCTCCTTTCCAAGATTTTTATTTCCTGATAGGGGATCTAAGACATTGCAAGGAAGTGAGGCTAGGAAAGTTGGTGAAAGCATGAGTTTCTTTTTTTTTGTTCATTTTCCACATGGTTAAAATATGGATGGCTTGTTTTAGGTTTTTTTGGGTGTGGCTATTATAGGTTTGGTGTTTTGTCTCATGTTTTTGCATGTGGTGGTTATTTTGGCATTAGTTTTTTTTTTTTTTGGTGCTTTTTGTTTTCTATTTAGCCTCATATTCTAGGTGTTCTAATGGTATCTATCCTTTGGTTTATATAGATTATGGTGGTCATTTTGGTGGTTGTTTATCGATTCTTCTAATGTTTTAGATTTGGTTTTTCTCACATTCTAGGAAATTGCATTGTTCATGGTCAAATGGTGTGGATGAGGATTTCACAATGAAGGGAATTTGTGTTTTGAAGTCCTCTCATCTTATAAATTCAAGTGATAAGAATTATTTTGTGTAAACTAAATACATATTTTAGAATGTAGATTGTAAAAGGCAAAAACTCAATATTTTTTAAGGCCCATTTTATTGTAAAATTGTGTTTTAACACTCATTTGTTCATTATTAATCATTTCTTCACTATCATTTCCCCAAATTTATATATTGTTATTATTATTTCTTATATTCAATTAATATGTTGATACCCACTTGGTTTCTCAAGCCTAAAAACATGATATAGACAAAAATGATGTTTGAATGGATTATTAAACAACCCCACTGGTCAGCTCTACGAAAGAGAGTCTGAACCAGGAGAGTCTGGCTTCTTCAGAACGCTCTTAATTCTCCATACAATTCAGGCATTATATAGCACACAAGATCTAGGGAAGTTAGAACTGTACCCTAAGAAATATAAACTAATTCCTATCCTAAGGTCTCGTGAACCAACTCACTAAAATAGGAGATTCTCCATTATCTTCAACACTCCCCCTTAATGGAGAAGGGGTTCACAAATATGCCTAACATCTCCCTAAACATTGCAAACTTAATTTTGCCAAGAGGCTTAGTGAAAATGTCTGCAACATTATCACCCGTTTTACAATATACAAGATGAATTTATTTTGATTGAACTTTCTCCCTGACAAAGTGGAATTGTGTATCAATGTGTTTAGTGTTCTTGTGAAACATCGGATTATTAGCAAGTTTGATTGAACTCTGGTTGTCACATTTGATTGTTGTTGCATCTCTCTATTCTTCCTCGACGTCCTGGAGAAGTCTCCACAACCAAACTGCCTCGCATGTTGATACTTTGCTTCCGCTAAAGACAAGGAAATTGTGTTATGTTTCTTACTGCACCATGTAATCACCCTGAATCCAATGTTGAATGCATAACCTGTTATGGATCTTCGGTCGTCGACATTTCCAGCCCAGTCAGAATCTGAAAATCCTGTCAATCTAACATTAGAAGAATCAATATAAATAATATCATAATATACAGCTCCTTGTAGGTACCTTAAAACACCTTTTGTTGCATTCTAATGACTCTCAAGTGGTTTGGACATGTATTGACTTAACACACTGACTGCATAAGCCAAATCAGGTCTGGTAGTGGTTAGGTAGATTAAGCTTCCAACCAGTTGTCTATAAAGTGTCGCATCTGCCTCTTTAGAGCCATCCTCACTCTGAATTTTAGTGTTCTGTTGTAGCGGTACTGCTGCAGCCTTGCACTGATCTATCCTGAATCTTTCCAGTAGACCTCTGACATACTTACCCCGGGACATAAAAGTTTGTCCTGAATCTCTCCATATCTCGAAACCCAAACAATATCTTAATTCACCAAGGTCTTTCATTTCGAACATATGTGAAATTTTCTGCTTGATTTCTTTAATTAGATCAACAACATCACCTGTAATAATTAGATCATCTACATACAAAGAAATCAACACTATGCACCCTTTTTCATCTTTCATGGTATCCAAATTAGGATCGTTTTTGCTTCTATTGTAACCATGTTGCAGAAAAAATGAATCAATCTTTTCATACCATGATCTAGGTGCTTGTTTTAGTCCATATAGACCTTTCTTTAATCTACAAACTAAATTTTCTTTCCCTTTCTGGACAAACCCCTCAGGTTGCTCTAAGTAGACCTCCTCTTTCAATTCCCCATATAGAAATGCAGATTTTATATCTAGTTGATGAATCATCCAACGTTTCTTAGTGGCTGAAAAAATCAACATTCTAATAGTATTTAGTTTAGCTACAGCGGCGAAGGTTTCTTCATAGTCAATACCTTCTTTCTGTGAATACCCCTTTGCTACCAATCTAGCTTTTAATTTATCTATGGTTCCATCTGCATTAATCTTTGGTTTATACAACCATTTACACCCTATGGTATGTTCCCTTCAGGAAGTTCAACTAGCTCTCAAGTGTTGTTTTTGAGGATAGATTCATATTCCTGTTCCATAGTTGTTTTCCGTTCTCTACATTGATTTGCTTCTCTATAACTAGAAGGTTCAACAACATTCATCATATTAGTTATAAAGACATTTTCTTTGTATCTAGTAGGCAATTGAATCTGCCTACCTGATCTTTTGAGCATTGGTGTAGCTTCCAACCCATTCTGACTTTCCTTTGACGGACTTGGATTGATTGTTGTATCTGGATTCTCTGCTTCTGCCTCCTTCTTCTGATCCTGGCTGTTACCTGTTTCTTCACTTTCTTCCACCAAAAACAGAATATCCCATTCCTCATTGCGCTTATTAGATTCATCACAAACCTTCTCATGGAATATGACATCTCTACTAACAAAAATATTGTGAGTAGAGGGATTAAATAATCTATAAGCTTTAAATTGTGAAAAATACCCTACAAAGGTACATCTGATGGATTTAGAATCTAGTTTTCTTCTGTCTTCCTTTGGAATGTGGGAAAATGCTTTAGACCCAAATACTCTTAGATGTTTTACTGCAGGTTTAAATCCATATAATGCTTCAAAAGGAGTTTTAAACTTGAGACTTCTTGTAGGACTCCTATTTTTCAAATAAACTGCAGTATTCAATGCTTCAGCCCAAAAACCATTCGAAAGATCCTTACCTTTCAACATGCTCCTAGCACACTCCACCAATGTTTTGTTCTTTCTTTCCGCTACTCCATTCTGTTGAGGAGTATGGGGTACTGTGAATTGCTGTAATATCCCATGGTCTTTACAATACTTGGTAAGTTCCTCCTTCCTGTATTCTCCCCCTTGATCGGAGTGGAGAATTTTTATGTGCTTCCCTGTTTGCTTTTCAATCATATACCTGAACTACTTAAAGTATTCAAAGGTGTGGCTTTTCTTACTCATGAAATATACCCAAGAAAACTTCTGCAGTCATCAAAAAACAGTAAAAAATACAACGCGTCTCCCAATGACTTTGTTTGCATGGGTCCACAAAGGTCTGTGTGCACTAATTCAAGTATGTCTCTCTCTTTCCTTTCTACTCGAACAGGGAATTCTTCTCTATGCATCTTTCCTAATGCACAAGCATCACAATCAGTATGCACTTGTTTTAATATAGGAATATCTCTTACCATTTCCTTTTTCTGAAGTAACAACAAGTTGTTGTAGTTGATATGACCAAGTCTTTGGTGCCACAACTCTTTTGTAGTCAAACTTGATGTTGTTAAATCTCGATCTGGTGTTGTCTTCACATCCAATTTTTACAGACCTCCTGTTCGAATACCTGGAGCAATAGTCTTCATGCCATCCAACATATATTTAATATAATAGTTAGATTTAAAAAATTCAACCTTGAGATCCTGATCTGTAATCATGGATACAGAAATCATATTCTTTGTCAATCTGGGCACATACATTACCTTATGAATATATCTGACATTACCATTAGGTAAAATAATAGAAATTTTCCTGCACCCTTTGAACTGATGACATCTATCATCACCAAGGTAGATTTGTGCTCCGTTGTTGATTTCTTTAAAATCTTCGAACCATTGTCTGTTCCCCGTCATATGTGTGGATGCTCCCGAATCTACATACCAGGTGTCTGCATCGACATTCTCAGCAAAGTCCGCCATGAACAATCTGAAGTCCTGAACATGGTCATCATTTTTAAAATGACCTATATGTCTTTTATGCTTCTGATGTTCTTCATGAAATTTCTTCTTCCTGCACTCCTTAGAAATATGACCGATTTTTCTGCAATAAAAACATTTAATTACAGAGTTGTTTTTATTTGGATGCATACCTTGAGTTTGATTCGGTCTTTTTTGTGGGTTTCCTCTGTTTTTCTGTGATGGATTTCCTTTTCCTCTGAAGAATTTCTTCTTCACCATTAGCACCAGATCTGCACTCTGGGGTTTCAGAGTCAATCTTCTTTCTTCTTCCTACATTAATATTCCTGTAAGTTCTTCAAACTTTGGGATTTTCTCTCTCACACTTATCCCAGTGATAAACATTTGGTAATCATCAATCATACCATTCATGGTAATCGTGACCAAATCTGCATCTGCAACTACCTCACTGATGTCTGACAATTTGTTATTTAGGTCTTTGATCTGTGATATGAAAGAAGAAACTGTTTCATTCTCCTCCATCTTTATGGACAAAATCTTACTCTTCAAGAACAAAAGACGACTTGTATTCCTGATCTCATACAAATCCTTCAACACGGTCCAAATTTCGTTTGCTGATTTTCATTCTCTGATATGCAGTATGATGCAGTCTTTCACTGACATTTTCGTCACCGTCTTTGCTTTACCTTCTTGCTTCTCCCAATCTGGGACTGATGTTGTTCCTGCTGCTGGCTTCGGCTCATCCCCATTTGCAATCGTTCAGGCATTATATATTTCTAACAACGTCTGCATCTTAAATTTCCAATTTGAGTAATTGGAGCCATCAAGTTTGTTACTCTCGTTCAAGTATGATTCGATTAATTGATTATTCATCTTGATGATTAAAGAGTCCCTTGGCTAAGATCTATCTCAGATCTCTTCGGCACTTAAAAAAATACCTTTCTTCTTAAGCGGATCAACAATCATCCCTTTTAAAAAATTTCAAAAAAAACCTTTTAAGGACCTTTAAAACTCCACCCATAACAAAAAAAATTATTGTCGAATTCCTTTCAAAAAACTTTTGAAATTTTTCTTTATCTTTTCAATAGTCCATTAACAACTCTCACAATTTATATTGGAACTTTTCTTTTCACAAACATATTGGAACTTTGGAAAAGTTTTAAGAGTGTACGAAGACCAAATTTGGTATTTACCAAGGCTGCGCTATGTCGGGGGAGTCCATGGGAAGTGTTCCTTTTCTGTGCTGTGTTCCGTTTCAGTGCACGGGCAACATTGGATGGTCGCGTTCTGTCTCTAACGACAATGTTCTTCTCTACCGATTCAGGTAGGTAGCGCTAGGATGGCAACGTTGAAGGCAGGAGCAACAACGTTCCTGTATGTGGCAGAAGGCAACCTTTTTTTCTTCGCTCCTCCTCTTACAGCAGCAGTGTTCAACAATGTTCCTTCCCTCTCGAGCGCTCTTCCTCCTCGCAGGCTCCTCCTCCTACAGCTCAGCTCTCCTTCTCATGCTGGCAGCGTTCTTGGGTGTTGGATGACGCTGGCTCATTACTACGTTCAAAATTTATAGCCTAGTCCACGCAGGCTCAGGATGGTGGCAATGGTGACAACGGTGGCCGCGCTCAACACTCCTTCTGTTCGTCCACGCTGAACCAAAACAGATGGCAGCGTACGCAGGAGTAGCCCAATTGTGACTCAGTGCTCTGGCATCGCTCAAGCAGCACGATCACCAAGGTAGGCAACGCTCCTCAGTGCCGTTGCGGTGCAGCAAATCAAGCATCAAATAAAAAACAGGCGGGCAATGCAAGGCTCCTCCTCACACAACAACTTCGATACCAAGATAAAAATGATGTTTGAATGTATTATTAAACAATCTCACTGGTCAGCTTTACAAAAGAGAGTCTGAACCAGCAGAGTCTAGCTTCTGCAAAACGCTCTACATTCTCCATACAATTCAGGATTGTATAGCACACAAGATTTAAGGAAGTTAGAACCGTACCCTAAGAATAGAAACTAATTCCTATCCTAAGGTCTCGTGAACCAACTCACATTAAAATAGGAGATTCTCCATTATCTTCAACATTTCCTTGCGACTACAACTTATGGATAGAGTTCAAATTTCACCCTATTCCAACATAGGGATAAAGTTCAAAGCAGGGAAAATTTTAAGAATGTAAATTTATTTTAAAGTCTAGAAACCTTGGCAAATCTTAGTATTCCCCAACATGCAATCTATATAATCTTTGATGATATATTTGTAAAAAATATTCAAATTTCTAATAATCTTATATAACATGTACATAATTTTGAAGATTTTTAAAGTAAAATAGTTTTATCTTGTAAAATTTGGACGAATCATTAAAAAAATGATAATTGGCAATTTTTTTTTTTTTTAAAAAACATGAAAAATTAACTTATTTGCTAATAGTAACCCCTAAAATTTTCCCTAGTTTAAAGTTCACCCTCACTTTCGTTTAGTCTTTTTGCACCCTATAGCAAAAAGACATCCTCTACAATCTCCGGACGTTGCTCCTTTGTGGCTTTGGCTTCACTTCCTTTTAGTCTTTTTGCACCCTATAGCTAAAGACATCTTTTAATCGGACGCTATCCCCGCAGACTGTTATTCTATTAAAACCGGACTGTGCAGCCTTGCAAACTGAAATTGCAGAATGATTGAATGTTTACTTTATTAGCTGACTGCAACAAAAAATAGCCTTCATTATCGTAACGTTGCCTACTCTAACAAATGATGGAGTGGCATTGTGTGGAGATGTGGGGTATCGAACCCCGTACCGCTCGCGCTCTCTACCGTTGGAGATACATCCCCGATATAAGTTAAACGCTTTAAGATACTTATAGTTTCATAAGAGAATCATTGAGCTAAAATTTGAGCATGTCAGCGTTTTTACGCCCAGCTTTCAGCTAAAATTGGATACTTCTATGTAATACTAGTTTAAATGTTTTTGTTTTATTAATTAAATTTTGGTTATTAGTAAATTTGGGTTTTTTTATTATTAAATATTTAAGATTTTTTTGAATTTTGGGTTCTTTGATAAATAGATATTTTTCATAAATCTTTGGGTGATAATTATATGAGACAAAGCTTTGTTATTAAGAAGATACTTAATTTTCTCCAAAGATCCCTGAAAAATATTTAAGAATTAAGATCTTTGAAAAATATTTAAGAATATGTTAAATAATAGATTTGAGTTATAAAATTTGTGTAAATATAATATTATTAGAATTCTATAAATTTATATATTAAAAAAAAAATTAACAATAAAAAAGAAAATTTCACCAAACATTTAAATTTCAAACCAAAAAACAAAAACTTATAATAATTAAATTAAATTGCACTATATTTTACATTGTTGGAAAAACCTCCAAAAACCATGTAAATACAATACTCCTCTCAATCCTCCTCTCCTCTTTAAAGAGTAATATTACTAGCAATTGCACCAAGAGGTGCAAGGGAACGCCGAAAGGAGGAGGCTAAAATCGGTTATTGTATTATAAGTTGGGTGCTAAGGTTCAAAACTCATTACACATCACATAAATATTAAAAACTCATCCAAAAGCCTAAAGAAAAAGATTCAATCTGTAACATATGCAGTAGCAAATTCACCCAACAATCTACAGAGGAGAATGGCAATTTGAAAACATATACCCACCAGCTCATTTTAAATAATAATTAAAATTGAAAATAAATAGAGAAGTGCATAACTTGAAAAACCAGTAAGTGCAAAGCTGACTCTTGTCCAACTTGAATGAGTTTAGTTCTATGGAAATGTTTGTTCAACTCCTCAAATCAATGTAGTTCAAGTCATGATCTCTGGTAAGAAAGACCTCATTCTGATAAATGCCACCCTAATAATTTTAATTCAGTTTATCTTTGCAACAAGTATTTCTGAATGCTTTGTTTAAGTAGCAGCAAAATTACATAGAATGGGCAATACTAAGCCCATTCATGACATTTTTTAAAATCTAAACTTAAACATAGCATGAAATCTAGCTTCAGCTTAAATGCATAAATTCTACTAATATAGTACATAGAATGGGCAATACAATATTGAGCCTATTCATGACATTTTTTTTTAATCTAAACTTGAACATAGCTTGAAATCTAGCTTGAGCTTAAATGCATATATTCTACTAATACAGTTAAACATGGTGTACTACATATACAATTGATTACAATTTTTACTTTTGAAGAAGATGGTAAGATGGAGGTAGTACCTCATTCAAGAGGAGGACACAATGCTCAAAAGAAAACCATCAAACACACCACTATTGCCCTGCAAATTTATTTGACCACGTACAGGGAAATTTTTCTTCTATCACAGTTTGATTTTTTGCCAAAATAACAAAGAAAAAGTTACCCTACTTAAACCTGTGATGTAACTTCTTCTCATGAGAATGTGTTAAATATCTAAATCTCAATAACCAATTGGCATGCTCATGAGTGGTTTGGCATGTTGTCATATTCTTTAGAAACATAATCCTCCCCCATGCTAGGCAGCTCTGCCTTCTTCTCCTTCACTAGTGTTTACAGTGGTATTGACTCCCTTTATACGTCCTTGGAAAAATCCACTCCATACAGAGAAAAATTATGAGGGAAATTATTGTTTGGAAGTGAAGAAAAGTTGATCTAAACAAACTCGAGAGAGGATTGACAATGGAAAATCAGTGTCATTAAGTTCATTTTGAGAAAGCCTACTAAATTTTGGATTAGAAATAAATGAATATACTCATTATGAAAATGTCACTGATTCAATTTCCCTATGATAAAAACAAAAATGAATTGAACAATGATTTGGATGAAATCAATACCATGTTATTTTGTTCCATAAACCTGCAAAAGCAGATTTTTTTTTTTTATGTTCACAACGTCTCCAGTTGTTTGGAATGGAGTTCTTGTTCCCAGCATGCCCACATATAAGTATGGGATGGATAAATAATGTTTTATGATGTCACATCTTTGTACATGAGGAGGAGGTTATCTCAACATCACGGTCATTCAAGCGCCTTTCACCATTATAAGAAATTAAGATTGATAATTTGTCGATAGGTTTGACTAGCAAGAAGATCATAAACAACTGCAAATTGGTTAATTTTTCAACAATGCAGGGACTAGCTGATTTGTAGAAATCTGGCTTGTTTTAATATTCATGCCAGCAAACTGTGCATATAAAAGCCTTAACGCATACACACTACTTTTTTAAAAGATGAATGTAGGAATTTACAGACATAGATCTGTATCTGATACGTGTTGTGATGCAATGCGAGGAGGCGCTATGGACATCACCCAAAACCTTAGGGGTGGCTATTATTCCATTCTTGAAAGCATGGAGGCAACTCAACATCAAAGAAATCAGATCTCTTAAGTGTATGATGGTTCAAATATTCGTAGCATAATATGATGTCATTCATTGCCACGCACACGCAATCGTAAGAAAAATGATAATGTCTGGAAGTTTTCATTCCGTGTACCTGACATTAGGATTCAACCTCCAGAATCAAATAAGGTCCTTCTGAAAGACTGTGCCTTTCACTAGTAGTAGCATTTCCTTCGCCTATTTCATCTCTCGTAGTGGCAATTCCTTTTCCCTTAACATCTCTCGTACTGGTTCCATTACTGGCAATTACTTTTCCCTTAGCATCTCTCTTAATGGCAATTTGTTTTCTCTTAGGAGCTCCCGTACTAGTTCTAGTAGTGGCAGCTTTTTTTCCCTTACCATCTCTCTTGCGTTTGCGTACATTATGTAATTCTGGTTTCCCCTTCTCCACTTCCCCAGTGTCTGTATTATTTTCTTTTTCTTCAGCTGTTGAAGGTGACGATTGTGGTGGTGCTGCTAGTGATTCTGGTATTGGCACAGGATCCAAGCCAACAACTTCCCCCATATTCACATCAGGTTCAGTGGGTTTTCGGCCTCGACCTGGGGGTCGGCCTCGGTTGCGTTGCTGCGGTTAATGGAGAGGTTGAACAGGGCAGAAACTACGTCCCGTTTGCCATGGGGATTCCATCCCGGAGCAGCTCGATGAGCGCTGTAATGGCGTCCGGCATCTCTCCGATGAGTTTCTTGTAGTCGTTCATGGAAAAAAGGCTGAAGAGCGTCGCGGCCGCATTCTCCTTCGCTTCAACGCTATGACCAAACTTGAGGACTTGGATTATCGAGTCCAGAAAATCAGCTGCTTCGATGATCACAGCTTTGTTGTTCTCATAGATGGAAAGATTCAATAGAGACGTAATGACGTTTTCCTGCGTACTAGGGTCTTCAGATGAGAGCATCGGTCACTACTACATAAAGGGGGGTTTTAAGACAATATTTAAGACAATTTTTGGGTAAATTGTCTTAATTTGAGACAAAAGAAAACTTGTGTATTGTCTTAAATATTGTCTTTAAGCGGGTGTCTCAAACTAAATCGTCTTAAAAATAAATCGTCTTAAAATATTGTCTCTATAAAGACAATATATATCACAATCATTTTTGTCTCTCAAGAGACAATTTCATTTTTGTCTCTCCAAAGACAATAGTTGCACTACAACACAAAGGGGAGTTTTAAGACAATTTCTGGGTAAATTGTCTTAACTTGAGACAATTTAATTTTTGTCTCTCCAAAGACAATAGTTGGAATTAAAGACATATTGTCTTTATGGAGACAATGTCTTTAATCTTATCTATTGTCTCTGTAGAGACAATATAAAACAATGAATCCAGAAAAATATCTCACCATTAAAATAAATCAATATAAAAAATTTAATTAAAAAAATCAACAATATCATTGAATAATTCATGTTAGGGTACAGTGGAATCGAACCACCAACCTCCTGCATGGCAGGTGCTCTTCCAATGAGCTAGCACCCTTTAAAGAATTATGTGTGGAGTTACAAGTCATGACAAGTATAGGACCAGGAGGCCAAGAATCTGCCATCAATAAGAGCTCCAACATCTTTACACCCACATAAGAATTCCATGTTTATTCCATGGCCAGGCACACATATGCAGAAAAAAATAGGTCTAGAAAACTCAACAGAGATTTTCAATTTTTGCAGTTATTATGCACCCAATTAGGCAATTTCAATATGGGTATAATAGAATAGTGATCATAAGAGATAAATGAAATTCTGCTAGGAGAACTTATGACTCTTGGAGCAGCATGCACAGAGCACAGAAAATCGGAAATACTTCAAAATGACAACCTAACATCAAGATTGGGTAACCAAGGCACCCTAAACTAGTATAACTAAAGATAAAACACGTCAGCAAACAATAGTTAGGCATATAAAATTGGAAATTAAAAAGGCAAAACCAAGAAGCACATAAATTAAGAATTGATATGCAAGTGACCGTTAAAGTGACAAACTTACTCCTGCTTAAATGAATACACATCCATATCTTATCATGGTTTATCTTTGGATTTTAATAGTTTTCATATGGACAAGCAGAAAAAGGTGGATAACACTTGCCATAAAATAAGTTTGACTTTGTCTTGGGCCTAAAAGATTGGGGCTGATGTGCAGATCGATTATAACACTTAAAAATGAACTTCCGAGGCAATTAACAGTTTTCTGCATCTATCAAATATATCTCCAATTGTAAATGAAAACTGATAAGTTTCTCAGTTTTGAGCTCAGCATTTTATTAGAAGGAAATGCAGGAATGCCTTACACTTGCCATAAGCTAAGCGAACAAGTTTGAAAAAGCATAATACCTAAGCATTCAAGTACTGAAATGGAAGGAATAAAGGAAGCTCAGTGATCTGTAAATGTTTCAAAGTCATAACCACAAAAGAAGCATCAACCTGTGTATTGCATTTCTACTCCAACCATTGCCCATTCCAAATAAAAAATGTGAGATGCCATCTATTACTTTTCTCATAATTTTGTCAAACCACATCAAAAGAGCAGGCCAACACATCGGAGGATAACATTGTATTTGTCTTGTAATCAAGAAACATAACAAGTCAGCTCATTTTACTCCCCAACAATAAGACCACACTGTATGCAGTATGTCTGGTTGAAAGACTGTCTCAATAAATTACAAATGCATGATATCAGTAGTTAGGCATAACAATAGGTCATGCTGCAGAGTCATGTTAATGGGAAAAGGGATATATAGAGAGAGAGAGATGTGGGGCCATTTCTCATACTGTTCATTGATTCTGTGAATAATTTGACCCTTTGGTTCCACTGAATAGTGATTTTGAACCAAGATAAAAACAAAAGATATGAAATATTTTTTTTCTTGATGACCGCCTCAATGGATCAAACTAGAAAATTAAAGCAGAATGTCCAATAGATGCAGCCAAAAAGCCTTAATGAATGTATACACTTCTAGGAGTTGAAACTAGCATACAATATATAGGCTATAGCCTGTCAACCAATTCCATTAATTTTACCAAACCAGGTATATGCATCATCTAAAATCAACTTACCATATCAAACTAAAACGTTGATATTTGTGTCATCCACAAGGTCAATATCACTCGTATCAGTAAATGGAACATCAGTCAGGAGTTGATCTCATAAGAGAAATAAGAGCAAAAAAATTATTTTGGAAGTTGCTTTGAAATACATGCAATGAAGACATTCTTCAGATCCAGATCCAATGGTTGGACTGAAGGGTATCTATTTCACAAAATCGCCCAGATCCAATGGTAATACTAAAGGCTATCTATTTGGAAAAATCACCCAAAGACTTGCACCCATCTCATACCTTTTTTGCCATCACATTCAGGTGAGGCAAACAAGGCAAACTGTAGAGGGAATGGAAACCTGATGGATGACATAATATTCCGTTGACCTCACTTCTGAACCAAGGCCCCAGTGGTGAATTAGTGAGAAACTGTAGCATATAACAGATTATTGTAGTTCTCACACAAATAAATTAACATTATTGGGAGATATTTTCCTAATTCATAGAGTAACTCTTCATCACTCTTATCTATAGTACAATTTAGGTTCTAATATAGTTTTAAAGAACGGTAAAAAATAGTAATTTCACATAAATTGCAAATAACTTTTGATTGACTGAACATAATTCTGTGATATCTGATGCTATGGAAATAACACACTTGAGGCTACCAAAAGATAAAATTTCACAGTATTTGGTATGAAATTCTTAAAGCTACAATCCATACAAGTTTGACTTCTAAGAATGGTCAGTAATTATAGGTCTCTATATATTATGTACAACTCCAGTTTCATTTATCCAAATTAAGTGTGATTAGGAAGACATTTTAGAGTGTTTCTGGTGGAAATTTCGTAGGAATTGACATAGAAATTGGAGATTTACTATTAATAAATGCCGGCTACTTATCTAGAAATGTTATAAACAATACATCAGCGTAAATTAGCTATAGTTTTGATTGGAATATCCAAATTAAGTGATTCAAAGAATATTTTGACTGAATATTCTCATGTGTGTCAGCTGCTTGTCCAGTCATTGAAGACTTGTAAGCAATACGTCATCTTAAATTATGTCTACATTTTGAATGGGATTATCCAAATCAAATTATTTAAATTATGTTTGGAATAGGACACACATGAGAATATTCAGTCAAAAACTTGGACCATTTTGTATGGAAATTACAACGATAATTTGAGGAACCTATTACAAAATGTGACAACCTAACATCAATACCAGACCATGGTTTTTATAAGTCATGACAAGTATAGGACCAGGAGGCAAAGAATCTGTCGTCAATAAGAGCTTAAACATATTTACACCCACATAAGATTTCCCTGTTTATTCCATGGCGAGGCACACATATGCAGAAAAAAAATAGGTCTAGAAAACTCAATAGAGATTGTCAATTTCTGCAGTTGTTATGCACCCAATTAGACAATTTCAATATGGATCTAATAGAATAGTGCTCATAAGAGAAAAATAAAATTCTGCTAGGAGAACTTATGACTCTTGGAGCAGCATGCACAGAGCACAGAAAATCGAAAATACTTCAAAATGACAACCTAACATGAAGATTGGGTAACCAAGGCACCCTAAACTAGTAGAACTAAAGATAAATCATGTCAGCAAACAATAGTTAGGCATATAAAATTGGAAATTAAAAAGGCAAAACCAAGAAACACATAAATGAAGAGTTGATATGCAAGTGACCGTTAAAGTGACAAACTTTCTCCTGCTTAAATGAATACACATCCAGATGTTATCATGGTTTATCGTTGGATTTTAATAGTTTGAATATGGACAAGAAGAAAAAGGATGATAACACCTTCCATAAAATAAGTTCTACTTTGTCTAGGGCCTAAAAGATTAGGGCTGATGTGTAGATCGATTATACCACTTAAAAATGAACTTCTGAGGCAATTAACAGTTTTCTGCATCTATCAAATATATCTCCAATTGTAAATGAAAACTGATAGGTTTCTCAGTTTTGAGCTCAACATTTTATTAGAAGGAAATGCAGGAACACCTTACACTTGCCATAAGCTAAGCGCACAAGTTTGACAAAGCATAATATCTAAGCATTCAAGTACTGAAATGGAAGGAGAAAAGGAAGCTCAGTGATTTGTAAATGTTTCAAAATCATAAACACAAAAGAAGCATCAACCTGTATATTGCATTTCTACTCCAACCATTGCCCATCCCAAATAAAAAATGTGAGATGCCATGGTACAAAAACCTACAATGCCAGTGTGATATAAGGTGGAAAAATTAAGAAAATTGTTATATCCACATATTAAACAGGTTTTGAGCATCTACTCAAATATATCAAAGCAGATGAATAAGAGACAACATACGAAAACTGTTCACAGAAGATATTCAAACATGTTCATGTAAAGACACAGATTAGATTATTTAATATCTAACAGAGAATGCAACCATACTTGCCATCGAAAGGGTAGAAACAACAATATGTAAAAGGAAAGCTAGTTTGTGCATTTTAGGAGGTTCTGTTTTTTCTGTTGATATTGAACACTGTAATGGAAAAATTGAAATTCAGATGAATTCACAACGTCATTGGAATTTATACACTAAAAGTGTCACTAAAACTTTATCCATTTCTTTGGAAAACTGACCCTGGTCTGGAATGCCAAAATGTAAGTCGCATATGTCTAGCAGCAGATGTAAAAGTTACTCCAACAATCAGCATCACTACTGCCAACAATGAATCATGGGAACTCTAAAAATAATAATTAATTGATGTCATTATTTAATAAAGTAAACACAAACTCCACTTAACCATGCCCTAACATAAACCAGAGAAGATTTGCAGCAAAATGAAACAAGGGAACAGAATGTTAGTCAACTAACGATTACAATAATTCCTGCACTTATCAAATGAATAATATGCAAGGCATATGTTATAACTTGTTACTTTCAGTTCATAATGGACAAGAGGATAAAAACTGCAACCAGCAGTAGTATCTAGTCTCATATATGGTACTAAGTCTAGATGTTACTAGAAAGCACATGACCCCACTGAAGGTAGCTTCAGTGATGACCACAAGGGACACTGGCTTTCTTGCAGATACTATCTAAGATAAAACTAACTTCTGGTCCTTAAGTAATACCTCAAACTTCTTCTGACTTGCTAAGAACTCGTTCTCCTCAGACATGAGGAAACAGGTTTAGACCCTATTACCCCTTTTTTTAGCAGGGGTACCCATAGTAAAAATTTTGCATTATCACTTGTTTTCTGATGAACATGGTAGATTGGTGACTTATAGTAGTATTACTTGATAGGTTGGTTGAGTTCTGATCTTTTGCCACTTTCACATTTCCAAAGCAATTTCAGGTTGTTTGAGGCACTGATCACACCTCCCGAGGCAGTTTTGGGTCTGTTTGTGGACAATTGGACACCTCCTATGCATGCCATGCAGAATATCCTTTAGCACTGTTCTAGTTGTCACTTTATAAGTTGATGTGTCATATATTGAGGGCTAATTTGCACCTACAGCACATGTGACAAAAAATTTGGGTACTTTTGATGACTTGGAGGGGTTGTATGGATGATGTGTTAGTCTCTTAGTGTGCTTGGATGATGTGGATGTCACTTGGGAAAGATATCTTGAAGAACAAGCAAGTTCAAATAAGGATTAATTCAGAAATACAGAGTTTTATGAAAAACTCTGATTTTTGTGTTTCAGGATGGTGAGGGGGCTTTTTTATTTGCAAAAGTTTGGGGTTTAGGTTTCCATTCCTTTTTACATTAAAAAAAAAAAAACTTTTATGTTTTCATTTGTTTATATATTATTTTTTAGAGGATGTGATGGCATGACATTTCTGACAAGCTACAAATTGATCTTGAGAAAAACCTCCAGTGCTTCCAAACTGAAATGTATCCCATGTGGATCTGGATCTATGGAAATGTTGATCCTGGATCCTCCACAAGTGGATCTTGTAACATAGGCTTTTAATGCTTAGTATGACAAGGCTGAATGCAACTGCCATTCAACCACTTATAATGAGAGAAACATGCTGGGCCTACTTAGTACCAAGGTTAGGCAGTTGCAATCCATTTACTTAGTGACAACAACCATACTAAATATCTATGACCTCTGATATGTGGCATTGACCTTTCCCTGTTAAGCTTCAATTGTCCTTTATGGTAATTTTGGTTGCAAGGATTTGTATTTACATTGCAACTGAACTTAAACGAAATGTAAAACATAAAATCATATGCAAACCACATAATAAAGCTACTATATAAATTGTATAGACACGAAACAGTGTTGGAGACAACAGGTTATAATAAATTATGGTTTATGGCATATGCACCTTTATTTAGTTATATTGTTAAGTACAAATGTGAAACACATTTAAAAATAAACCGGTAGTATACACTGAGATGTAAGGATGGTAATCCTGCATATCTCTTTATTTTGATTGTTCACTTTGCTCAACCTCTGTTATACCCAAGTTACAGGAATGGGAGACAGGGATTGAATTTCTAGCATGGCTGGGAGATTTCCCCCCAGTATTCGTTGGTTTGGAGAATGGTAATGGAAATAAACCCTTTTTGCTCTTCCCCCCACCTTGCAAGTCATACACTTGTTGACTGGAAAAAAAACAAAAAGTACATCCTTAATACTTCCCTCTAAAGCTTAAATAGATCGACGAGGGTAATCATACTCTGGTTAGGCACAGGAGACAACCTCATCTAGATTCTATAATTCTATCCCCTGAATCAGACAGGTTTATAAAAATGCAGAAAATTATGACTATCCCAGCATGAGTTTTACAAAAACCAAAAACATAGAAAAAATATGGGCTGAGCCAGAATTGAAAGATACAGTTCCATAATAAATGTATTGATAAAGTCAAGCAATAATTGAACCAAACCATGTAAATAGGGTGTTCCAAATGGCAGAGTTTGAATCGAAAGATACAGTGCAAGAATTGCATTTAGGAATCTTTCAATATCGAGCTAATGTTACTCAAGCCCTTATGTTAGCATCCATGGAAAGCAAGGATTTGCATTTAAACAAGTTCATAAAGCTTGACATAGCAAATGAAGAAAGGGTAATCATTGTGAGTATTCAAAAAAACATCGCGAAACCTGATTTGTTCATACCTGAGATTTAGAGAGTAGAACGGGGGAATCCAGCAAGGTAGTAGGGCTGAGACCAGGGGGATGGTCAAATAAGAAGATCTCACCCCACCAGGTGAAGAAACAGACGGTAAGCACTTAAACCGATCTGTATTCAATCTGGGTGCATTGAATCCCCCTCGGGTAGCCAATCTCTCTACAAAATTTCCGCTACCAGTCCTCGTAGGCGGTTTATGGTCTGCCCAAAACCTCTCGTCGACACCAATCCAGCCGTAAACTGCTTGAAATACTAAAAGGATCATTATCCTTACCGCTCATGCTGCTGCTGCCATTAAAGCCTGTAGGTGATGAGGGCTTCAGGTTTTGTTCTTGGCCCTGCAAGGTTTCAATATGCGGTCCTGCGAGAAGCTGAGAGAAGGACCGAGAACTAAATTCCTTTGCCATCATAGAGGCAATAAGCATTGTTGGCCTAGTCAAGCGACCCCAATCTAGAAACCCCATCTGTTATTTTCTTCATTCCTTCCATTTTGCCCAAAATTTGGCTTTTATTACAAGTTTCCCTCCATTTACTCCAAATTATCTAAAGTTACCCCAATAACATTAAATAATGGGTTTCCCCCTTTACAAATGGCTATATCCTACGGTGTTGAATAGGCTACTTTGTCAGACATCCTCCCTTGGCAATACAAATTTAGTTAGAAGAGGACATTACAGGATGTATGCTTTTAGTCCCATTGCCCTACTTTTATGGTCATTTGTTGGAAATAAATAAGATTATTTTATCATATCTTCTTGCTTAGAGTAGTACCTTTTTTTCTTTATTCTCTATGGCTTCAACATGTAATAATTCAAGATGAAATTTTTGTCAAAAGTTGTCCAAGCCTAAAATATATGAAATTTAGTAAGGAACTTGCAATGTCTCCATTCAAGTGCATCATGGTTTTAACTGGGTCTAAGTCTCTAAATGGACCCAGTTCACATTAAAAGTGGAACCCAAGTAGTTGACTCCTAAGTTTCTAATTTTTTTGAATTGGAGATTTATAGCATAATACTGTTTATTTAATATTGCTGGTATTCTGTTAAACTAATTTCTTTCTCAATTCAAAAAGAAAGTATAAATGGGAGATAAACAGGCTGTTGATGAAAATAGTTGATTATAAGAAAAAGAAAACCATTATTTAGAAGAAGAGTTTGTTTGTTGTACATTTCTTAGAAGTAGGAGACTCGAGCTTGTCTTGACCATACTTTGTAATTGTTTTGTTGATTTTTGGGGATGGATTTTATAGTAGAAATTGAATTGTCTTTTAACATGTAATGTTGTATTTAATTGCTTTGTTGGTTCTGTACATATTTGAGTGATGCTTCATGAATTCAGAACAAGTATTTAACTCTACATTCAACTCTGTCAGATGAGAGTAACAGTTTCCAATATTATGCTTTTCTCCTGCATAGGAGATGCAGTGTTGCATATATGTTTGCATACTCATTCTGAAATACATTCAGGGATCCTATTATGACATGCATTATTAGCAATGCTGCCTGTGCCTTTTGACCACTCTTTTTATTGTTTCTTGCTGTGTCACAAGGTTCCCTCAACTTCAATCTCGAGGTTCAAAATTCAGTGAGCCTCAAGCTCATGGCTATTGACCAAGTCTATAGCTCAAGTGCATAACCTCATGTCACAGATCAAGCTTGTAATCTATCCTTTGTGTGTCCAAGTCCATTATAGCATTCCTTATGTTTATTGATGTTGATTTTTACTTTATATATGTCATATTAAAGTTAATATATCTATATATATAGAAAATTTATATAGACAAACCTAGTGGTGAACCTTATCCGAACCTCATCAAAAAACTCGAACCAAATCTAATCATTGCATTACCTGAACCTGAACCCAAACTTTGTGACTTAGGTTTCTTGCTGATGTTTTGTTGTGGCCTAGATGTTTCAATTTTATATTTCTGCTACGTCAATTTATTTGGCTTACGTGTGTTTACTTGAGGAAATATTTGTCTTATTCCATTTGTGCAGACTGGAAAGTCTAGGAATTTGTTCTCATTTAAGTAAAATGATTCTTTTGTCTGCTCTTGTGTTGCATTGTTACAGTTCTGCAGGGGCATCTTCTCCTGCTGTACCAGTGAATATTGGTGCAGACCACTCTGGATTGGGGCAGGGTCCAAAGGGAGGTAGTTTATCAGAGGCTGGTTCTTGGTTACCATGGACTTCTGTAAGCACAAGTGTAGGAGAGTCAGCTCTGGGATCATCACAGCTTTCATGCAGGCCTTGAGAACGAGCAGATTTACTGAAACGACTGGCCACATTCAAGCCTGCAAATTGGTCTGGGAAACCTAAGGTTTGTTTCCTTATCTTTTGCAACCATATTTTTTGCGGCCATGATATTTTTCCTCGAGAGGCATGAGGACTTTTGAACAACATATATTTTATGTTTTGGAATATGGATTAATATATCTAAGGTTTCGACCCTCGTACTAGGGCATCTCCCAAAACGACTTGATATCATGAAGCCAATCTAGGTGGCGGCAAGGAATTTTCTTTCAAATAGACATCATAAAGCCCAAAGTTCGGACCCTCTTTATAATGGTAAAGATGGGAGTCACTCTAGTGAATCTGGCAGTGACTTTACAACTACCCTATCATGTGGCAATGTAAATTATTAACGATAGTAATTCGGTGGTTGAAGAACTATCTCCAACATAATCTCAAGCCTCTACATAGTAGTGATGTCTTTTACAGAACAGGAATTGTGATGACCCAAGATCTGTATTTGCATGATTATGCTTGAATCTGTCTCACCATTCTAGAAATATGAAGGCACAATTTTGAGCATAATTCTCCTGCTAACAAAAGATAGAGGGACCTGTTCTTTATGTGGCACATCTTCTGCATGAGCTGAAGTATTTATCCTAGAGTTTTTAAGATTATGGAAGCTTGACCTTTGAGGAGTAATATCTATCATGCTGGTGACCCTGTTATACATTCTGATGCATGACAGAGATTCCATAACAGTGACCTGAGTTTGTTACAATATTTTTGGCAAAGTCATTAACATATCTGACTCTGATCTAATTTGATCTTGGATATCTATACCTCTGTTAAATCACCAGATCGTCTTCAAAATCTTCATCGTTCAGATGAAGTAGAACTTAGAAGTACTCATATCAAGGCTTCCATAAGACTTGTAATCATGAACTAATATTTCTATTTGGAATCTCATTGTTAAAAATCCTTAAGTGAACGATAATGTTGTGTACTGTTATTGTTAATTTTCTTTGAAGTGTTTGATGCACTGGTTGAAACTTTCAACACTAAGATATTAGGCAGAGCCTCAATTATTGAGCAGAGCATGTAAGACAAAATGTTAATGGATGCAAGTTTCTTAGGAAAATCTAAGGACTTATTGCATAAATTAGGCAGATCTAAGGATGTTAATGGATGGGTTTAATTATTGGTTGCACAAATCTCAATTTTTGGTGGGTTGGTGGGACCAGTACTATAAAAATTACTGGTCCGTGCACAGCGTCCATGCACAACATTAGACATCTCTGCCCTATCCAATGATAAACATATACATTATACAACCCTGCATTAATAATTTAACATCACCACTATAAATATTGGCACTGCCGCCTGACCTCTTTTTTTTATGGTAGGTGAAATAAAAGCACAGAACATGCAGGCATGAATGCCGATGGAATGGACCACATGCCACGACTTTGTACTGGCCGACATAACATAATACCTCCATGAATTCCCATGCCCATCGAATGGACCACTGACCAGATGCCACGATTATTTACTTAGCGACACAAGACAGCTTATATTGGCCACTGAGCTGAGCTCCACTGTATATACCAATATATGTGGTCACAACACCACCAATTTACATTACAGTAAGCAAAGACTCCAATAGGTTTCAGGTTTCTCATTTTTGCATTGATCTCATTAAGCATCCAAATCTAGAGAGCATATTTACTCGCATGCAGTACTCACCAGATCTCATATAGCTCTGCTGGAATAACATTCCCCACTCCATCCTCCCTCACTGGATTCCAATAAAGAAGTTAAGGGTTTTGCAAGTGACAGGGGAACAACCATTACAAACATTTTGGCAAAGTGAAAGTGAGGTACATCTGCATTTTAAAGCACAGTTTTGTGTTTATTTCTCAATGTTCCAAATTAAATTATCTGCTTGTACCAGCAAGCACACAATTAGCGGGGAGGTAGCCAGGTTTTCTGAATGAAAATAATCATATCTGAGAGTTAAGATTAATACCCACTCCGTCCTCCCTCACTGGCTTCCAATAAATAAGTTAAGGGTTTTGCAAGTGATAGGAGAACAACCATTACAAACATTTTGGCAAAGTGAAACTGAGGCACATCTGCATTTTAAAGAAAAGCTTTGTGTCTATTTTTCAATGTTCCAAATTAAATTCTCTGCTTGTACCAGCAAGCACAAAATTAGTGGGGAGGTAGCCAGGTTTTCTAAATGAAAATAATGATATCTGAGAGTTAATATTAATATCCTTGTAGGCACCAATGCAGTTGAGGGAGTTGATTGTTAATGTTCCCATTTCACAGTTTCCTAAGTCTATGTGACAGTTGTAGCACCTAGAAAAGATTGAACTGAGAGATCAAAGAAACATGATATTTCTGCCAGACTCGTTTGGCAATCTTACAAACCTCCAATATATTGACTTGTCTGGGAGCTACAGTTTGCAAATGCTGCCTTTCATTTGGGAATTTAATTAGACTAGAGCATCTCTGTCTGGAAAATTGCTCCAAGTTGCAAAAGCTGCCACATTCATTTGGAAATTTAATTAGACTTAAGCATCTGTCTGGCAGATTGCTCCAAATTGCAAGAGCTATCACTTGGGAATTTTATTCGACTTGAGCATCTCTGTTTGGAAAGCTCCTCCGAGTTGAGAATCCCTCAAGGAATGCTTGGAAATATCACCACACTTGTATCATTCGACCTTTCATTTTGTCTGAAAATGAAGGTATTTCCTCCTCAAGTAGCAATCCAATGATCCTTAGAAGACCTAAATTTGTTGGGCACAAGCTTAGAAGAGCTACAAAGAGATCATATCAGAGATCTAGGCCATTTGAAAACATTAAAATTGGGAAGCCCTTTTTTGAAAAAGCTACCTCCTTCACTCCGTGATCTAACGACATTAAAGGAACTCACTCCCCTTGACCGCAAGAGTTTGGAATGTTTGCCCTATTCAGTTTAACAGTTGAAACAGAGGAAAATTTAGAAATAGGAACGGAGATATCAACAGAGTCTTTCATTAACAACTGCATGGTTTGGCTTGAAAACTTACATCTTTACGAAACTCGGGTATTAGAGCTATCAATTGTTGAAGGTATTTTCCCCAACATTCAACACCTGAAGATTGAGTATTGTAATTATCTGGTGGAGATTGGAGCATTGCCAGCATCAGTAATAATGCTACAGATGCAGTTCTTTGGTGTATTGAGAAAAATAGGAGGGCCTTTTGGTCTTGCAAAGCTTCAACAACTGGACATAAGTGGTTGTCAGCAACTAGAGTAGCTGCCAAGCCTGGAGACATTGACATCTTTGGAGGAGTTGTATGCACATGAATGCAAACAGCTCAGGAACATATGAGGGTTGGTGCAGCTGGTGAAGCTTCGGGTATTATATGTTCAGGAGTGCTCTGAGATGGAAGAATTGGCGGGTATCGAAAATTTGAGGTTGGCGCTGAAGGAGTTTCATTACTCAGGGTGTCCGAAATTGCAGGCATGTGGAAAAATACTAGACCTGCCACGCCTAGGCGTAGCACAAGAGAAAGCCCCAAATAAATTGTAGGCATGTGGAAAAATACAAGAGCTGCCACTCATAGGCATAGCAGAGGAGAAAGCCCCACTACTTGAGTATCCCAATAATTGTGGATTTTCATCTGATGCTACCAAGGATCACCTTATCAAATTGGAATCTGACCGCCTCAAAATCCTCAAATTCATGGAAGAAACTTGGAGACTCAAAGGCCGGGCCATATGGTTAAAAGTAGGGGATGAAAATACTAAATTCTTTAAGAAATATGCCAGAGGTAGACGGTCCATCAATACCATTTGGGAACTTGAAAATGTGGATGGTACTTCAGCTACATCCTTTGAACAGCTGGCCAACTTGGGCACTTCACACTTCAGGAACCTCTTTAAAGCCCCTCATGGAGCCACACTGGTAGAAACCATCAAGGTCGTTGGATACTTCCCTAGGTTTGTGGACCGGGACTCTGCAAAGGAACTTTTCAATCCAGTCACGATGGGAGAACTTGAGGAAGTTCTCAAATGGCTAAAGAAGGACAAAAGCCCTGGCCCTTATGGATGGTCAGTGGAATTTTACCTAGCTTTCTTTGATCTTCTGGGACAAGAGCTACTGGAGGTGGTGGAAGAAGCCAAGAGTACAGGTCACCTATATGATGCATTTAACTCTACTTTCATTGCCCTCATCCCTAAGTATGACCATCCCTCCTCCTTTAAGGACTTTCGCCCTATTTCCCTGTGTAACTGCATTTACAAGATCATGGCCAAAATTATTGCCAGCAGACTCAAGACCATTCTATCTGAACATATCTCCCCTGAACAATTTGCATTTCTGGAAAATAGACAAATTCATGAGGCTATCGGGGTTGCACAAGAGGGACTTCACTCTATGCACACTAAGAAGATCAAAGGCATGATTCTTAAGATTTACCTTGCAAAATCCTTTGACTAGACTAGCTGGCTCTATATTAGAATGCTCCCCACTCACCTTGGCTTCCCCGTTTCGGTTATCAACTGGATCATGTGTTGCATCACCTCTGTCTCCTATAGTGTTCTCATTAATGGAGCAACAACCAAATTCTTCCATACAGAGAGGGGCCTCAGATATGGATGCCCACTCTCCCCTCTACTATTTCTACTTGTTATGGAAGGCCTGAGCAGGTGCCTGATTGATGAAAGGGAAAGGGGTAGGCTGAAAGGTATCAAAATCACAGAAAATTGTATATTAACACATCTGCTCTATGTGGACTATGTCTTCATATTTATGAATGGCTCCCTAGGTGACATAATAGTTGTCAACTCAATACTACAATTGTTCTGCAAAGAAACAGGTATGTCTTGTAATAACTCCAAATCTACTATTACCATTCATGGATGCTCCCCACACAAGATTCACTATGCTTTGCAGCAGTTCCCCTTCAATTCTATTAGACTTGAGGATGGTCTAAAATATCTAGGGTTTTACCTAAAACCAGCCAACTACAGAATTGTTGATTGGACCTGGCTGATTGCAAAAATTGATAAGAGGCTTAATGCATGGCACCACAGATGGCTCTCTCGGGTTGGTCGACTTGTACTTATTAAATCTATCCTGGAGGCCATTCCGGTTTACTGGATGTCATTGGCTTGGATACCTAAGGGTATTCTCAATAGGATTCAGAGAACCTGCTGAAGGTTTGTGTGGAATGGGCTCAAAGGAGGGCACGCTTATGCTTGTGCTAGATGGGATCTCATTGCCCTCCCTAAAAATTGGGGGGGTTGGGGCATTAAACACCTGAACTCTTTCTCCATGGCGTTGGCTGCAAAATTGGGGTGGAAGATCCTAACTGTCCACAGTATTTGGACCAAGGTTGTCACACATAAATATATCCATCCACTACAACTGATTGAATGGACCAAAGGGGGACTTTGGCTGAGAACTAATATCTCAACAATATGGAGAGCAATCTTGAACTCCATAGAACACATTAGAATTGGACTTGCATGGCAATTTGGCTCTAGTAGACTGGTCTGTATTGGTTGTGACCCATGGTATGGTTGTGGAAATGCCCATCTGCTCCCACCTAAATTCATCCTCGCATTGAACAATGCTGGATTTTATACCCTTGATCAGGTGGCTGACCCAGAAAACACAACATTTTCTCTCAAATTTGGTTGAACTACCGTGACCTAGCCAGATAACTAGAGGCCTTATGAAGCCATCTTGGGGAGCTCGAGGAACAAAATAATCTATTGATGACTAAGCTTAGGGACAGAAACAATTACATCTAGATTCAAGGAAGAGCACGACCTTGATATTAACATGCCATTCATTGGGAAGGACACCATCTATCATTAAAATATGTTACAATCTAAATTTTTATTTTTACTAGTAGAAATAGTTTGAATTTTGATATAACTTGCAATTTTGTAACCATTTCATTGGCTCTCTTTAGCCTTATAAACCTATAAGAGGATACTCTCCTATATATGCCATGAAGAGGAATAGGCTTTAAAAAAAAATCTTAGAAATAAAAAATAACACATAAATCAATAATTTAAATAATTCCTAAAATCTATATGTTTTCAATAATTCCATGAAATTTTAAAATTCTAAGTCCCATGATCCATCAGAAAACAAACTTGGCTTTGTTAAATTGAACTTCCAATGTGTCCTTCATTGATCTCGAGAATTTATAAATGGAATAGAAACCACAATAACACGCTTATTTTTTTAATGAAAAAATTAGCATTAAGTCAATAAATTATATTTTGTGAAAGATTCATCCACAAAATGATTTATCCAATTTGGATGAGGCAGTGTCCAATGAAATTTTTGATAAGAATTTTTTTAAGAAATTTAATTTTGGAATTGTATTTTATTATTGAAATTGATTCAGTGTTATCAAAAGTTGAGGTAATTCAATGGAATTTTATAGTTGTAACCCAGATTAAAGTTTGTAATTGAGATTTCTAAAATTTTCTCACAAAAACCCCAAAAATTCCATTATTTTCTAAAAGAAATTGTAGCATTAATTACATTTGTGAAATTGCGTCCTCGTTAGACTGCAGATTTGGATGATGGTGGTGTTGGGAGCCAGCCATCGAAGAGGGCTTTATAAATTCAATTTTATAAAGGTAAGTCCACAGTTGTGGCTTCAAAATTATAACTAGCTCCCCAAGATGGCTTCAAAATTTGAAGGTTTTGCATTTAGGTGTGCATTGAACAGCCAAGGCTTTACAGAGGCTATAATAATGAGGCTTGATAGGGGTAATTCTTCATTAATTTCACAGTTAGGCCACGGGATAGGTCACATATTTTCATACTGCCTCACTCCTGCAAATTCTATTGAATACAGCCCAATGTTTTTTGGAAAACATGTAGCTTGCAAGGGTAAGTATGTGGTAAACACACATCTCATATAGATGAAACGAACGCAGGTGTGAATTTTTATTATTTGGCTACCTAGAAAATAATCCATGGTACCCATTTTAACCAAATGGCCTTCTAGGCTGAATCCATTGATAACAAAAAGCACATTCATGATTCCAATCAGATTGTTATGCTGAACATAGACTACTCTTCCTCTGTCTATCATGGAATAAGGAGAAGACCTCTTTTCTCCAAAGTGTATGACTGCCTCGGGTTCAAAGAACTCGAAAGCCTCTACAAGGAAATCAAAATCACAAAGAGGTCAAGCTGTTTGCTAGAGACTTACTTCCATCTCTTTTGAATTGAGACAATGGAAGTTAGAGAGTAGATCCCAAGCTACTGGTCAAACAACAATGGAAGTTAGAGAGTCGATCCCAAGCTAGTGGTCAAACAACCTGCAGACAAGGCTATCCACAACCGCAACCTAGTATCCTCTATTTGAAAGATGCAAAGTTGTCACCCATCCACAGTAACCATCCCCTCCTACAACCATTACTTTATTCCCCTTGCCGCAGGGGATGTTGTTTTCACTTATTTCTCCTTCATGACAACGAGCATTTTTTACATGTTCCAGTACAAAAAATAAGATTTGTCTTGAGAGATATGGTCATTTGAATTTCTTTCATCGTGATGATCAGTATGCCATAAAAACAAGAAAGTATCAGTTTTTGTGAGGAAGATTTGGTAGGAAAGCAACATCAGCTTAAGTTTGAAGACAACAGGGCAAGATCCATGCACCCTCATTCCTCACATTCCCTCTGTCACATTCCTCACTCTCATCTGAAGGAGACGCACAGAAGTATGTGCTTGATAAGTGCCATGGAGAGTAGCCCCCTTTTTGCTCGCAGGGGGAGAAAACAGAAGATGCCTGCCCCTACCCTGGAACAGCTCCAGGAGGAAATAATACCTCTGTAGCAGAATTTAGGCTCGTGCCTACAAGCTGTGGAGAAATCAGTTAAAAATAGTAGAATCAATATTGGAAAAAAATGGAGAGAAACAGAGAAAAATGGGATCAGGTAATTATAGGGATGCAAAACACTGAGCTCAAGCTGGAACTGTTATCAAAATCTGAAAAAGAAGATCTGAGCGACCTGGAATTCAAGATGGATGATCAGAGAAAAAAACTGAATACCGACCTGTGTAACATCTGTAGCCAACTCTATTGGCAAAGGCATTGATAGTGCCATTCTAAGGCAACTGCAGGGTGAATTGTCCATCCTGAAAGCCTAACCGCTACCTGATGACGGCAAACCAGTGGCAGGAGCCACAGGAGAAGAGAGACACTCAGAATCATATGAGAGCTATCCCTGTGGCCCAAATAATGGCTCTGCCCCCTGGATTATACACACTGTATTTTCAGTAGAGACTATGAGTCTCTGGTTAAAATGGTCAGTTCTCTGTTTTGTAAAGATTTGCGAGTATTTTCGAATTTAAATTTTTTGTAAATGAGGAGCTATGATGAATAGAGACAACCTGTATAAATGAGATTATAATTACATCAATGTCGATGGTACAGGGTTCTGTCACAAGGGCATCTACAAACTATGAGAAACTTCTATGAATCTATGCAAAACTGTATGTATCAGTTTGCAACAGAGGCTTTAGGAAAATACAGCTATTCTTATACAACATTAGAGGAAAAATAAAATCTGAATAACTAATAAAAACATCCATCAAAACAAAAAAGAGCCATGATCCAAACACAGGAACTGTCCCGGTCCTGAAAATTTTCGGGTAAAATACAGGCCAGGAAATTTTCAGACATGATCATGCTGAGGTTTACTTCACTTAATGTCGTAAAGACCGGCAGGAAGAGCATTAGAATGTGTATGGAGACTTACTGGGTATGAGAGATAGGAGAGCTGAGAAGTGCAAATGCATAATCTCTGCCTGTCTGGGGATGACCCACATGCTTTTTCAACGCCTGCTCATTATTTTCATCCTTCCGAGCTGTTGCCAACATCTTTACAACTCTAACTAAGAGAGCTCAAAGAACTGTATCAGAATGGTTGCCGCCCAAAACTCAGATCAATAACTCGGAATCATAACTCAGAACTGTTGCTATGCACATTGCTCTTCTGCCAAGAAAACCCCAAATTCTCTAACAGTTTCCGCCAAAAAAAAACCCAAATGCTCAAACAGAAATGAAATAATGGTCATTCACGCCCCTTTTTCTTTTCGAGACCTTTACAAATTTTGTTAATTTTTTTCTATTTATTTAATGAGCCCTATGTTTGGGTATGAATTTCGTGTGAAGATTCACGAAAAACCTTTTTCTTCGATTTACAGATGGATTCATTTTTATTTTCAGTTTAAAACTCGTTAACATAAAATCAAGGATTAAAATAAGTTTTTTTGAAATATATTCATTTTTTTATGAATATATTCCATTTTTTTAATAAATATATTAAAAAGTTTCAGCCATATTCTAAAATCTAAAATCTATTGAAATATATTATAAATTTACATAAAGTGAAGCTTTGAAAATTTTGCACACCTCATTTGCTGTAGCATCATTGAAATTTTTGTCATTTTCTAAATACCCAATATTCAAGTTTAAGTTTGCAACAGGAGTAACATTATGAGAAGTCGTGGTTGCATTTTATACTATGCCACATATTATAAGAATGATGATTGACTTATATCATGCATTGATTGAAGTTGAAACTCAATGGACATGCTAAAAAATAGAAATCCTCATGTGAATAACATTTCTATTTGCAGTAACATAATCCATGTTGTTTGTTTTTTTTAGATTTGCGTGCAAGTAATGTCATGAATCGTCTTTTGTGGTTGGGATATTTTAGAAGTACCATTATAGTTCTTATTTAATAATTATTTAATATAATTCGTATTTAATGATTATTTAATAATATGAGCAATAATTAAATCGAATTATACTTAGATTATTAAATCTCAAACTTTAAATTTGGTTGGACTATAATTTTTTCTACTAATTGTATATGTTTTTTCATAAATTTCTTTATATTTATTTGAATTGCAATTATTATTACATTATTATTTTAAGTATCTTTTATACAATATTAATTCATCATAGTTCTCTTTGTGGGTGTATTATTTTTAGTGGTATGCTTTTGGAATCACAAACCAATAATAATATAATTTTTTATACAATTTCAATAAGCTTTGAGTTTTGGTGTCTTTGCTATAGTTTCAAGTGACACGTGCATTGTCCTTAAAAAACTTGGGATACAAAACACTTTAATAGATGGTTACAATTTTTGCTTTAAATTGTACTCCATATATTTAATGATTTTTCCCATGTGAAATTCCATCTATTTAATTAAAATTAAAGTTTTTAAATAAATTTAAAAACTTTCATTAAAGAGAATTTTACAACCTAATTTATGGTTAGAGTTATCCATATGCTTATATTTTTTGGTTTAAATATATATAGATTTCCACCAGCATATAATAGGTTTTGTTTTAAATTTACATAACAAAACAAAAAGTATTTACTTCTTTCATTCTATTATTTTTTTTCACTTATTTCATCATTTTGGATATTAGATGAAAAACCATATATTTTCAATTGAAATATTTAAGTTTATCTTAGATATAAAATATATTAAAATTTTATTAATTTTTTTCACTTTTTCTAATAAATAGGAAACATATCATGTTGTATATTAATTTATAATGTATATTTAAAAAAAACAAAAAAGACAATTGAAAATATATTTAAAGGAAAAAATAAATAAATTACTGATATATAATATGATGAACATGTGTACACGTTGGAAGAAATGAAATATTATATATTTTTTTATTTTTAAAGATACCTTATAAACAAAATACACATTAATATACAACATGATATGTTGCCTAGAAGTTGGAAAAAGTATTTAAAAAAATAGAAATAATTTATATAATTTATATCTTACATAAATTTACAATATTTAAATGACAATCCAGCCAGATGTAAATTTGTTTCTCCTCCGTAAGTGAAATACAAATGCATAAAAAGGGTTGTCATGACTGAAAAGGATCAAACCCTTCAAACGAAGGGTTTCAAAAATAACCTTGTATTTTAAGTCATCTAAACTAATTAGTAATCCAGGCAAGAAGATTTTTCCAATATTTTATGATTAGCTTGAGTTGAGTCACTAATACATGTGATGGAAATTTCACACACTTATACACATTCTCAGTGTTAAAATTTCATTAATAATATTTCTTCACAACATTAATAGTTTCTATACCCACATAAAGTTGTCCTCCAGCTTTATAGCGAGGGAATTTATGAGCATAACCTCAAATTTCTTCTGAATCTAGCAAAAATGAGCCCTTTTAGGCATCAAAAATCAATGAAGACAAAGGGTATTTGCTAAGGAAAATGAGTAAGAGGTTACATGTCAAGAATAACTTAAGTAATATTAAGATAACTATAAGTTTCCTCCATATAGAAGCTTCAAGTGTACTCATCTCCCTTGCAACGTGACCCCATCCTAACCTTTTAGGACCTGGAACTATTTCTAACACACATGTTGCGTCACTTCGCCATGCATTTTGGCAAACCATTCACCATAAATCATTATTTTTTATCAACTCATAAAAGAACTTTCAAACTAATCCAAGAGATGCAACATCTCTAAGCGTCAACCACAACAAAAAATTTATGCTTAAACCTCATCACTCAGCTGGAAAATCCCATAGATTTCATAGTAGAAATATCCTTGTCCAATTACATTTGGCATGTATAGGAAAGGATCAAACAATGACTTATATGCACATCTAGTAGATGTATCCTTGTAAAAGGGTAATGACATAGGACTCAATTCAAAATTTTCTTTAGTGAAAAACTGAATTCATATAATGTGTGTGATCATCCCATAATCACTATGAATTGGAGTCAAGCAGAGCTTATTCATCAAGAGAGTCCCATCCCTTCTAAATTTCAACAACTCACCTTGAAATTCGACACCTTCATCAAGACACCTTCTGATTTCTGAAACCACCGTGGAGTCTACCATGGGATTCCTTCTTAACGCTAATGGGCCTATGTAATGTAGAAACCAGCTGAAAGACAAAAACAACAATGAACATCAACTATTTTTGTTAATATCCCACTCTAATCACCAACTCTTTTTTTTAATATCCCACTCAAGGCATTTTACATGTGTCAAGGATGTATGAAAAACATACGGTGGAGACATAATCACCAACTCTTTTTGTTAATATCCCACTCAAGGAACTTTACATGTGTCAAGGATGTGTGACAAAAATACGGTGGAGACATTAACCAGAGAAGCCCGGACATGAACAGAGACCTTCACTCTAATAAAGCAATGGTGAGCCTGGACTTGAACTGAAAAACTTTGCTCCAGCAAAGTGGACATGAATAGAGACCTTCACTCTAATAAAGCAATGGTGTGCCCAGACTTGAACCAAAGAACTTTACTCCAGCAAATTAGAGGCATTGCCCGGACTTGAACAAGAGACCTTAACTCTAATAAAGCAATGGCGCCACCGAGACTTGAACTAGAGAAATTTAGTGTGTTAGAACATGATACCAGACACTTTACACGTGTCAAGGATGTATGACAAACATACAGTGGAGACATTAACCAAAGAAGCCCGAAAATGAACAAATACCTTCACTCTGATAAAGCAATGGTGAGCCCGGACTTGAACCGAAAAACTTTACTCCAACAAAGTGGACATGAACAAAGACCTTCACTCTAATAAAGAAATGGTGCACCCAGACTTGAACCAGAAAACTTTACTCTAGAAAAGTAGAGGCATTATCCGGACTTGAACAAGAGACCTTGACTCTGATAAAGCAATGGTGCCACCCAGACTTGAACCAGAGAACTTCAGTGTGTTAGACTGAGGATTTAATAACAAACTACACGGCACCAATTTATTTAAACTATGAACTTTAAAATCATTAAGCATTATCCTGCATTCAGCAGAGGACAAAAATTAACATAAATGAGACTAGTTGATTCGAATAGCAGACTCAGCTATGTTGGCCACCGACTGTGCAGTATATCTTGTAACAGAAATGGAAAATCTGCAACGACAATTGTTGGAAATAGGATGCAGAGTGTTGTCCTTGATGGCAACCCACTGAATGAAGATGAAGACATGTGACAGTTGACATGTGTTGTCCTTGATGGCAATACACCTGATGAAGTTATGCTTGACTTGATGGTCTTGGTAATCGATGTAAATCTGATGTGATATGATGCTAGTTAGCAAGATGATGCTAAGTGTTGTCATTGAATGACAACTCACTTGATGAAGTTGTGATTGATAGAACATGTTCTTGATGAAGTAAATTTGATGTATCAGCAGTGTGTACAGAAGGCAGTGAAGAAAAGAAGTCAGCAAGTGCTAAATCTATGTTGAAAAAGAGTATGTCTCTTGGTATACGCGGATTGGCCTAGGTGAAGTCGCGTATACACGCGGAAAATAACGTTTCAAGTCGCGTATGGGCAAAAGCGCTCAAAAGTGCAAACCCAAGAGTAACCACCATGGTATTAATCCATTGTATTGGGTAATGATCCGCCTAATTGACCCCGTCCAAGTAGTTTTGGGCTTATGGTATTGTTTTGGTCCATGGTATTGAAAAAGGGGCTCATGGTATTGACAAAGGGTAATCATATAAAAGGAGAAGAAATTCATTGTGCAAAAAGGGAGTGTGAGTGCAAGATGTCTGAGCTTGAATGAATACTTCTCTCTGAAGTATATCTGAATGGAAAGGGTTACACTTGAATGATAAATCTGAATGTATGATGCACCAATGATGAAGAAGGAGATCTAGATCTGAATTGCTCTTGTATTTGCTAGATCTGATTATGGAAGGCTTAGATCTGTGATGAGGCGAACATCGTGAACATCACAATAAAGTATTAAAGGGTTAGATCTGAGGCAGATAATAGATCTGATGAAGTATCTTGACTTTCTTTGTAATGATTTATTACGATTCTTCACGCATGTTTACTGCTTATTGAATATCTGATGAATAAATGAAGGAATGATTTGAGTGAAGAATTAATGACATAAATAGATATCTGTGTATACGCGAGTTTCGTAAAGGGTATCCGCGTATATACGCAAGTCTGGTTCAGGAAAGTAGCGTATGCATTTTAGAAGCAAGAAAAAGTTAAAGTTTTGAATATGCAGTAAATACTGATTCACCCCCCCCTCTCAGTATTTTTCCCAACAATTGGTTTCAGAGCTGGTCCTTGTGCAGAAGCTTGATCGCTTAAAGGAGATCCGTCGCAATGGGAAGTCAAGAAGGAGTAATGTCTATTAAGCCACCTCTATTCAATGGAAGCAATCTGATATGCTGGAAGGTACGTACAAAAGCATATCTGCAAAGTCTTGGTGCAGATGTATGGGCAATCGTGGAAGAAGGTTATCAATACCCGGCAAGTATTCCTACTGATGCAGCTGAAAGAAAGAAGTATGAAATCAATGCCAAAGCAGTGAATGTCTTATTGGGAAGCATTTCTGAATCAGAATTTGCTAAAGTGATGCAACTACATTCGGAAAAAGACATATGGGACAAAATCATTCTAAGCTATGAAGGAGACACAAAGGTAAAAAGTGCAAAACTCCAAACTCTTAGAATTGAATATGAAAATTTGAAGATGCATAGTGATGAAAGTGTTGCCAATTTCTTTCTTCGTCTAGATGATATTGTAAATCGGATGAGAAATTTGGGTGAAACCATGGCTGATACTACTCTGGTAGAAAAGGTCTTAAGATCTTTGACTTCAAAATTTGACTCTAAAGTGTCAGCTATTGAAGAAAGGCAAGATCTGCAATCGCTTACTATTGTTCAATTACATGGTACTCTGACTGCTTTTGAAATGAGACAAGGAGGTCCTTCTCAAGTAAGAGAAGCTGCTTTTAAGGCATCTACAAAAGGAAAGGAAAAGGAAGTTGTCAAAGAATCCAGCTATATATCCGATGAAGAAGAAGCAAATTTAGTGAGAAAGCTCCAACTAGGTACTGGAAGATTCAAAGGTAAGCTTCCCTTCAAATGTTTTGAGTGTGGAAAAGTTGGTCATTATGCTGCTAAATGTCCTTGTAGAGAAAAGCATGGTAAAGGGAAACAATTTGAGAAGAGAAAGAGTTATTATGCAAAAGAAGATGATGATGAAGTGTCCAGTGAAGATGAAGAAGATTCTGACCAAGATCTAAAAGTGCTCATGGCTAAGAAGCAAAAGAAGAAGGTTACTCGAGGAAAGGAGATACCTCATAAATCATGTATAGCAAAAATTGAAGAAGATGAAACAGATTCTGACGAAGATCTACAAGCACTCATGGCAAAGAAGAAAAAGGAGAAGGCCACTTGTAATACTCTTCTTTGTGCAAACAATAGTGAAAGTAAAGTTGTGGATCTAGAAGAAGCTCTCAAGATTAAAGAAGAACAACTACAAAGTTCATACAATAAGCAAGAAACTATCTATAAAGAGATGATCTCACAAATGAAAGATCAAATAGAAATGCTAAATGAACAGATGGACAAGTATCAAAGGTTTCATACTTATGCATCCAATCGAATTAAAGATCTAGAAGCAGATCTGGAAAAATCAAGCAAGAAGAATGAAGGACTTGAAGCTGCTATCATCTTTCTGCAAGCAGAGCTAGAAGCATCAAGTAAGGAGAATAAGGAACCTCTACAATCCTTTGAAAAGGAAGGCCTTGAAGCAGAAATTATCTCTCTCAAAGAAGATCTGGAAAAATCAAACAAGAAGAATGAAGAGCTGCAACAACCTTGTGAAGGAAATGAAGATTGGTTGAAAGAAGAGATTCTAAATCTGAAGGATCAAGTTGAAGATGGAAGAAGAAAAGAAGAAAGCATGACAAAGCAATGTCAAGCCTTGGAGGTTGAGGTAAATATTCTCAAAGGTAAATTAGAAGAAAAGGTTAAGCTTTTGAGGTTTCATGATAGTACTAACATTTTGGACAATATTCTGAGTAATCAAAGGTCTCCTGCTATCAAACATGGTCTTGGTTTCCATGAAACTGTTAAAGGAGAATCTAGCTCACAAGGAAGTGCCAAAAATTCAGAGGATGTCAATGCAAAAACTGAAGTGTTGAAAGAGACAAAAGCTCAACCAACAATCATGAATTCTCAAAGGAATTCATTCAAGAATGTTGAATGTTTTAAATGTCATAATTATGGACATGTTGCAGCAAATTGCGGGAGCAGATCATTTCAGCCTCAAACAAACAGTTCCTACACAGAAAGGTACTCTGGTTTCTTCAAGGGATATTGTTTTTCATGTAACAAGTATGGACACAAAGCAGCTGATTATAAAAGGAGGAAGAATAGAAATACTCATTATGATTCTTATGCTTATTTTTTTGGACACATGAGATGTTATTCTTGTAACAAGTATGGACATATAAGAAAGGAATGCAGGTCGAACAGATATGAGAAATTTCAGCACACAAATAGAAAACAAATCTGGAAGAAGATGGAGGGATGGAATAAGAAACAATCTAGAGAAGAAAAGGATGTTTTTGTTGATGCTCTAGAAGACAATGATTTTCTTGAAGAAAACACTCAATTCAAGATGAAGGTCCGATCAGAAGCGTAGGGAATTATGACCCTACTGCAGTCATCCGCTTCTGAAGCTGACTTTTCTTGTTGACTGCAGGAATGATGTGAGATACATTATGAGATCTAGTAATGTATCGTCACAAGAGGAGCAATGCATGATGACTCTCATGGTTGATTTGATTATACTGGTTATGTTTACCTCTGACAGCGCATCTGATGTGGAAAGGACAGGTACAGGAGGTACAAGCTCTGGAAGAAATGAAGGAAGATGAAATTTTCTATGCTTCACTTTCCATACGCAGGTTCCATTAACTAAAGTCGCGTATACACGCGCGTTCCAGAAGACGCAGTCGCGTATGCATTGATGATAAGAAAATTTATCTGATAGCTGAAGATCTGAAGCAGAGGTCCAGGGGGAGCATCAGTCTGACTGCTCATGATTGCACTGTTAGCATCATTCTAGTTATACTCATGATAATGAAATGATGCATGGGTTCTTGTGTTGAATATTATGGATGAAGCCTGGTTGCTTTATGATGAAGAGCATTCATTGTTGAGATGAAAGTCTTATAGTTCAGAGATGAGGACAGATCATGCAGAGATTGTTATTGATGACTTGTTGTTGAAGGTATCTCAGATTGCAGAAGTTAAGGAAGAAGCACTGGTTTAGGGGGAGTAGCAGGTTGAATTCTAATGGTTGCATTGTTGGAAATATGACTGCTTATTCTTTGGTCTTGGTGTTACTCATGCTCAAATGATGATGATTTGGTACATGGATTATTATGATAAGATTTTGAGCCCTAGTTGCTGATAAGTATCTTTGTGTGGATGAGTTGGATATCATTTGTTTTAGATCATATAGAGTTTGGTTGCTATGGTTGAGATCTTTTGCCTACATATGTTACTTCATGTTACATCTTGAAGATCATGGTGATTTTGGACCACATGGATGATTGCTTGACACATATCTGAAGATGCTGTTCTGATATGATAATCTTTTTTGGAAAGAATGTATTGATGCTGCAAAGGATCCGAAGGCTTAGTTACTAATGGGCTTATGCTACAACCATTGGATGACGCTTGAAGACACAACTACACTATTCTGTTATATCTGTAGTCCAGGGAAGCAGTCAAATATCTCAGAAAAAAGGCTGAACACTGTCTTTGCCTTACAAAGAATCAGATCTGGTTGAAATTTAGAAGGTGTCTTAGGATACGCGGGTTTCCTGAAACACAGTCGCGTATGTACGCAAGTTACTGCACATAAAACCGCGTATGGTTGGTTTCTGACAATTCTTGGTTGGTTCAGCTCTCTTCAGCACAGCTGCAGTGCTGTTTGGTATCTCTGTTGGTGTTCCAGTTCTCATAAATCTGTTTCTAATGTTTTGATGAAGATGCCTTGATGATTTGTTGGTGAAAATGTTGAAAATGTTCAGGATGCGCAAACTAAGGGGGAACCTTAGTCATATGGAAAAGATGCTTGGATGCACAGATTTAGGGGCAGCACTAGCCTTGCTAAGTATAATGCATTGTTGGCATTATGATGGTTCTGAAATATGTTCTTTTTCTTGAAGTCTTTTTGGTGTTGGTCATAAATGGTCATATTTGTAATTTGATGAAAAGGTCTTGTTGAGACCCATGATGTAAAATTACTGTTCAGTGTATAGACTTATCATTATAAACCCATAGTTGAAATTGGTAAGTCAATTGCATAAACCCACTTGGTTGGGTAGTTGAGTCTCATATGTAAATCCACTTGGATGGATAATTGATGTAAGTATGAGTCTTTGGTGATAGGAAGTTCATAAGAGTCATGTACTTCATTGACAAATATGTTTGAAGATTCAGCATGAACTCAGGGGGAGCTTGGCCACTTCAGCACATATCAGATCTGCAGAATGTTTCTTCCACATGAGGAGAAAAGGAGGAGAGTGTTGGTTTTTGATCCGCCCTTTGCCCTTGATGTCAAAGGGGGAGAGTGACATGGTGTTTTAATGAAGAGAAGTGTTTTAATGAAGAGAAGATAATGATGTCAAATATTTTGGAGAGTGACATATTTGGAAGAGTGATATGGTACCTAAACTATCTGTTGTAGTAACCAAACACCATCATAGTTGCCATCAAGTCCAAAGGGGGAGATTGTTGGAAATAGGATGCAGAGTGTTGTCCTTGATGGCAACCCACTGAATGAAGATGAAGACATGTGACAGTTGACATGTGTTGTCCTTGATGGCAATACACCTGATGAAGTTATTCTTGACTTGATGGTCTTGGTAATCGATGTAAATCTGATGTGATATGATGCTAGTTAGCAAGATGATGCTAAGTGTTGTCATTGAATGACAACTCAGTTGATGAAGTTGTGATTGATAGAATATGTTCTTGATGAAGTAAATTTGATGTATCAGCAGTGTGTACAGAAGGCAGTGAAGAAAAGAAGTCAGCAAGTGCTAAATCTATGTTGAAAAAGAGTATGTCTCTTGGTATACGCGGATTGGCCTAGGGGAAGTCGCGTATGCACGCGGAAAATAACGTTCCAAGTCGCGTATGGGCAAAAGCGCTCAAAAAGTGAAAACCCAAGGGTAACCACCATGGTATTAACCCATTGTATTGGGTAATGATCCGCCTAATTGACCCCGTCCAGGTAGTTTTGGGCTTATGGTATTGTTTTGGTCCATGGTATTGAAAAGGGGGCTCATGGTATTGAAAAGGGTAAACCTATATAAGGAGAAGAAATTCATTGTGCAAATCAGGAATGAGGGTGCAAGATGTCTGAGCTTGAATGAGTACTTCTCTCTGAAGTATATCTGAAATGGAAAGGGTTACACTTGAATGATAAATCTGAATGTATGATGCACCAATGATGAAGAAGGAGATCTAGATCTGAATTGCTCTTGTATTTGCTAGATCTGATTATGGAAGGCTTAGATCAGTGATGAGGCGAACATCTAGGCGAACATCTGTCTGAAGTAAAGGGTTGAATCTGAGGTGAATGTCTGATCTGATGAAGTATGCAGCTCTGTAATGATTTATTCTGTTCTTACTGCACATGTTTACTGCTTATTGAATATCTGATGAATAAATGAAGGAATGATTTGAGTGATGAATTAATGACATATATAGATATCTGTGTATACGCTAGTTTCGTAAAGGGTATCCGCGTATATACGCAAGTCTGGTTCAGGAAAGTAGCGTATGCGTTTTAGAAGCAGAAAAAGTGAAAGTTTTGAATATGCAGTAAATACTGATTCACCCCCCCCCTCTCAGTATTTTTCCCAACACTCCGACAATATTTACACCGATTGCACAGCATATCTTGCAATGGAAATGGAGAATCTTCAATGGAAGCTCCGAAAAAATTTACATAAATGGCGTTGCCTAGACTCGAAGAGGAGACCTTCAGGGGTGTTGAACTGACGTGATATCCAACTACACCACGGTACCAACCAACTGCGCGACAAGTTTCAACTTAATTGTGGAAATCAAAACATGCTTAGGAACACATTTTTCCATATTCTGTCTGTGCATTTTCGGTTCGAAACAATGGGCAAGTTTTGTTTATTTATGTTATTATATTAGTTTTTTAGGTGTTATTTTTTTAAAACAAATTCAGAAGCTGTTAGAGAAACTTATGTTGCACCTCCAATAATGTCGTCATATTCGGCATTATCTTCCCAACCAAAAGACTTCTTGATGTGAAGATTATCTTCCTTGGTTAGATGAGATTTAGAATTTCTATTCGATGTTTTAAATAAACTCTCTGCAACTTTTCGGACACTTTTACACCTAAAGGAAAACCTTTCAGTGAGAGAATCCCCAGTAGATGAAATAGATCCTTTCATGGATGGAGAAAGTGCAAGCGAACCAGGCTACTCCAAAGAAGTCTTTTCAGCTAAATTTGGAAAACAACTGTAGGAATTTGTCAACTTCACTGATTGAGACCTTATCAATCTTGTGGCATGCATCATTTCTATGGGAACCTTTTCAAAAGGTATTGTAGTAATTTCTCGTGCCTTATAAAAAATGGATTTATCCTTGTCATCCACTCCTTTTCCAAAGAAATCTCAAATAAACTTTCAGCAACCATTGGTGTTTGGAGAGAGTTGCATTGAGCAGACCTTGGAATTTTCACTTTATTTGTTCCCCCAGGTGGCTCTTTGGCACACTGACAAATCTCTTTGTACACTGTATTTTTGTCATTTTGTTTGCATGTTTCTTCCATATATCTTCAATTTGACCATTAGAAACCACTACACTGCAAAGACATCAGATATATTCAACAATTATTTACCTACTCCAAAAAATATAGAAATTTCTTTAGATAAATGAAAAACTCGACTTACTAAAGCGTGCATTTTTCTATAAATTAATCCGGCTAGCATAATGACGGATCTATAGAAATTAGTATACAATAACCATGCATACATCCAGATTCCCCTGATTTCACAATATTTAACTTCTTGCAAAATACAGAATCATTCCACTATTAATCTTTTGCGGAAAATTAATTGCACACACATGTGAAACATAAAACAATCACACATAACATGGTTGTTTAACGGGAAAGCCTGAAGCTGAAAACCCCAACTATATATTATGTATCATGGAGATCATGTAACAATCTCATACAAAGCTTAGTACATCAAGCTCTTAGTACAATCAATCATCACACACTAACATAGAAGAAATTTGCAAATCCATGCACCAATCTCTGCTCTCCTGCTAGCCTGTCTCCACTGCGCAATCCAAGCTGATTACAAAGACCAATTCGATGTAATCCCACTCTCCTTGACACGTTTATCCTCATTGGCATCTCCACTGAGTGTGTGATGCAATCAATGCATCACTATAGTCACAACAGATAGTCTATCTTGCCCTTTCACCTATCTCTCCATTGATCTCCACTGAAACTGCCATGCACTGTAGTTAACTGATGTATTATTTAGTTGATTAATGAGTTATTATTTGTGAATTAATTAACTAATTAATTCACTCCACTTTCACTAGTGTATCAATCAGTTAGACTAGATACAACTAGCTCAACTGAGTCTAACTAAGTTAAACTAAATACAACTCCATGACTACTTCTTCCAACTGTGTCATAACTCTGCCACCTGAGTTCTAACTCAGTCCTCCATGCATTAGCTCCAGTAAACCCTTAGGAATAGCGTAATTCCTTCTGTCAGTTGATGTGCCACATTTGTGCACTGAACTGAAGTGCTCCAAGAGAATAAGTTGTTTTTTAGAGTCTGATTATTATTAAGAGCTAATAATAATCGACATGCATCTATTTTTAGATTGACGATCTATAAATAGACTTCACCCAATATTCTAAAAATAGAATTTCAACTATTTTTCCAACTTGATCAACCATCCACAAATAGCCTCCTGCTACATATAGAATATGCTCACCATGTCTAAAAATAGACATACACCTAAAAATAGCCTATGTGGGCCCCACCTAGTTTAGGTGATTCTTTTCCAACTAAGATCAAGGATGATGTTTCAGGATGCCTCCTTCACTGTTTCTTGTTGCAAACTTCAACAAGATCGAAGCATATGTAACTGTCAAGGCACTTGTTAAAACAAATGCTTATTATTTGAAATCAAATTACAACAACTTCAAATTAATACTTCATGTTAATACTCCTATTGACCTCTCTTTGCACCTTCTGGGGCAACTACTAGTTTAAAAGCTTTTAAATTAGTGTACATATATGTTAATTTATTTATGATATTATTATTTATTTGTTTTATTAAAAAATTTAAATGTTGTTATAGCGAATTATAGAGAAATATAGATGAGATGCTTAATTTAATTTTAATATATTACAATTTTATACTCATGAACATGTTATTTTTAAACCATAGTTCATTTTCTCTTTTACCCATGATTTTTTCTCTTGTTGATTCATCCTTTTTAGAGAAAGATCTAAGAGCGAAGGGAGTGTGAATTCTTCTTGCATCCCTCTCTTTGAAGGAAATAGCCTTCAAGGTCCTTGCTTCTTCTCTTCAACATTTACCTATGCTTAAATCCATTACATTATGTTTTTTTGAGAAAACTCTTGATAACCCTATGGTGAATCACCCCAGGCAATTTCTATCTTAAAGCCTTTGCTTTGGTGGAACATGGTTTAGTTCGGCAATTTATTGGACCATGGCCAATTCTAATATCAAAATACTTGTGGAGAGTGAAGAATTGGAAGGTTGTGGTTCAAGTTCATCTCTTTCATTATTTTTGTGGTTGAGGACTCTATGCCTTCTTGTTTGGGGAAAAAGAAAAGTGAGAGATTTGATTTTTCACAATAGACCCTATTCCATGGGGTTGGGAAACACATACATAACTCAATGGACTTTAGAATTTGACCTAGAAGTGGATGTGCCCTCAGTTTTCCCAGTCTAGGTTCGTCTTCCTCACATGCCTTTTCACTAATAAAGTGATGATGCCCTAGTTACAATTGGTAACTATCTTGGAAAATTTATTGATAAATTCAAGCTTAATGTAGACGTATGGTGATAGAATTGCAACCGCTCAAGAAATTTAATCTAAATCAAGAGACACAATTCTACTCTACTACTCTACAGAAATTAATTCACAATTTAGAACAACAATTGCAAACATGCATCAATCACATACACAAGTACACAGATTTATCTAGGGGAAACAAACTTGTAAAAACCCCTTAAGCTTGCTTGCATTAATCAAATAAATAGAGAATCTATTACAATTGGTATCTCACTCTGAGCTCAACTTGCAAAATAATAATTGTTCTCTCTATTCAATGAGAAGCTATGACCTAGAATTAATCATTTTATCCCTCCACTTAAGCTCCTTATATTTCCTTGCGCAAATCCTAAGGAAATTGGCCCCTATTTTTTAAGAATTTCCTCCAAATTGATTGTGTAATTCTCAAGGATTGATCTCTGATTGCATGCAACACCTGTACACTCAAGACTAATCTACAACTGATGTTACATTGGCTTGGAATCTCCACCACACTTGAGCAATTCAAATTCCTTGCATGCATGATCTATTTTTGGTTGATTGATCAATTAACTCGATGATCCTTAATTAAGTTAGCATTTAAGGATTTTAGGGGTTAAGGCTCGTTAGGAGTTAATGGGGTAAGGGTTTAGGGGTTAAATGGGTTAGGGGTTGGGAACTAGTGTTTAAGGGGTTAGGGATTAAGGGTTAGAGGTTTAAGGTTTATGGGGTTAAATGGGTTAGGGGTTTAGAGGTTTAGGGGGTGTAGGGGATTTAACAGTTAAGAATTTAGGGGTTAGGGGTTAAGGGTTAACAGGTTAGAGGTTTAGGGTTTAGGGGGTTAAATGGGTTATGGGTTTAGAGGTTTATGGGGTTAGGGGATTTAGCAGTTAAGGATTTTAGGGGTTCGAGGTTAGGGATTAATGGGGTTAGGGTTTAGGGGGTTAAATGGGTTTTAGGGGTTTAAGGGGTTAAGGTTTAGGGGGTTAAATGGGTTAGGGTTTTAGGGGTTTAGGGGTTTAAATGGGTTAGGGGTGAAGGGTTTAAGCATTAGGGGTTAAGGGTTTAGAGGTTTAGGGTTTATGGTTTAAAAGGGTTAGGGTTTAGAGGTTTAGGGTTTAGGGGGTTAAATGGGTTAGGGGTTTAGGGGTATAGGGGGTTAAATGGGTTAGGGGTTGGAAATTAGGGTTTAATGGGTTAGGGTTAAGGGGTTAGAGGTTTAGGGTTTAGGGGTTAAATGGGTTAGTGGTTTAGGGGTTTAGGGGATTAAATGGGTTAGGGGTTAGGGGTTAATGGTTTAGAGTTTAAGGGTTTAGGGGTTTAGAGGTTTAGGGGGTTAAATGGGTTAGGGGTTGGGAATTAATGTTTAAGGGGTTAAGGGTTAAGGGTTTAGAGGTTTAGGGTTTAGGGGGTTAAATGGGTTAGGGGTTTAGGGGTATATGGGGTTAAATGGTTAGGGTTTAAGGGGTTAGAGGTTTAGGGGTTTAGGGGGTTAAATGGGTTAGGGGTTGGGACTTGGGGTTTAAGGGGTTAAGGGGTTAGAGGTTTAAGGTTTAGGGGGTTAAATGGGTTATGGCCAGTTTAGAGGTTTAGGGAGTAAGGGGATATAGCAGTTAAGGATTTTAAGGGTTAGGGGTTAATGGTGTTAGGGTTTAGGGGGTTAAATGGGTTAGGTTTTTAAGGGTTTAGGGTGTTGAATTTGTTGGGGGTTGGGAATTAGGGTTTAAGGGGTTAGGGTTTAAGGGTTTAGAGGTTCAGGTTTTAGGGAGTTGAATTTGTTAGGGGGTTGGGAATTAGGGTTTAAGGGGTTAGGGCTTAAGGGTTTAGAGGTTTAGGGTTTAGGGGGTTAAATGGGTTAGGGGTTTAGAGGTTTAGGGGGTTACAGGATTTAGCAGTTAAGGATTTTATGGCTTAGGGGTTAATGGGGTTAGGGTTTAGGGGGTTAAATGGGTTAGGGGTTTATGGGTTAAATGGGTTAGCGGTTGTGAATTATGGTTTAAGGGGTTATAGGTTCACGGTTTAGGGGGTTAAATGGGTTAGGAGTTTAGAGGTTTCCCTGTCATATCCATATTTGTTTAATTTCATGATTAATTAGGCATTTTTAATGTCTCACTACTTAGTTAATTAAGATTAAGTAATGATGCAACTAAAGGATCAACTAAAGATCTATTTATAATATTGGATTTGTGAGCCATCTTTGAGTCTAGAAACCCATCTCTTATATCGTCAAGGCATGCAAGGAGTTTGTCCATGTCAATTTTTAGTGCATACAGTAACAATTTGAAAAAAAAAATAAACGTTGGCCCCATGCATAGGTCATTCTTGGCTTATAAAGATAATGGTGTAGGGTAATATCATGTGATGAGTGACCTAATGTTTTCTAGCAATTTCGGCGCTGCAATAATCTGAGAACAATGATGACATTCACGATGATGCAAATAAAGATGAATGAGCTTCTCTTGGTTTCAAGAGTAATTTATTCTCTACTAAACAGGGCCAACCATGTGAAGGTGGAGATAAGCTCTTAAATCAGCATTCATCCAATCAAAGGAGATAAGCTTTGAAATATTATGGAAATGATTGACAAGTGCCCCGATAACAAACCCGTCCATGTCCCCCAACCTTGACAGCCAGAGCTTCTTAAGTTAACACCGCTGGCACTCTGCAATCCTGCCTATATGTTCATCAAAGTAGATAACATTACCAAAAAATACCTTATGTAGTAGTGTCTGAAGAAAACTCGATAAAATATGTAAACAAGGAAAATTAATGTCACTTATAAATTATAGACCCCACTTGATGTATATCATCACCAGCTCAATCCACTAGGACACCCCTTCAAATACAATAGATTGTTGAATCATCGTTGACTAATATCCTTTAGAAAATCTCATCAAGCACACAATTGACAAAGATCTTCAATGACAATACAAACCATTAATGGATTGTCCCTCATATAATTAATGAACAACTTGGAAAATAAATATCCCCCTAGACCAATTAATGACCCCAAAAGACTCCTTTGTGATCAAATTCAAAATTCAAATATGTTGCCAAATCCACCAACCAAAATGAATGCATTTACATAGCTGTAAAGATCCTTAGAAATCCCCTGATCAACCAATCCCAAACCAAAGAGAAGCATGAAGATCCAAAGGAGAAAAGGTTCGAAAGAAATACCACATAAAACAACCAGCTAGTGCATCTCAAATAGACCACAAAGAAGACCAACAGGTAGTAGCTAAGATCCTCGGAAATCCCCCGATCGACCAATCCCAAACCAAAGAAGGAGCAGGAAGATCCACAGGAGCAAAGGTTCAGAATAAAGACCACGTTAACAACCAGCCAATGCGTCTAAAATAGACCACAGAGTAAACCAATAGCTAGAGTGGAAAACAAATTGTTATTAGTGTGCCTTGAAACAAAAAACTAGTAGAGATATTTGAGATCATCTAGAAGCAACATAAAAACTAAATCTAGCTCAGATAATTATGCTTAGTCATATTTCACCCAACAACACTAGCAATTGCACCAACGAAGGCTAAATTTAATCCATCTACCTCCACACCTCTAGCCAAAATTAATACCCTTGTGATTTTTATGACTAATGCTTCCATAATCCAATCTTTTATCCTCGGTGTTTTCTTCTCGAAAAAGTTGTTGTAGATATTTTGAAGTGGCCATATTGTCTACTAACAGATATTCTATAATTTTTCTCCACCATCCTTGTAGAAATTATGGTGTAGATTGCAACTACTCATGAAGTTTTAATCAAAATCACAACACAAACCTACTATGCTGCTTTGCGAAAGTTACTTCACAATTTAGAACAAAAATTTCAGACATGCAATAAGAAATAACACACATCCACACAATATTTTTCTTGGGGAAATATATCTTCTAAAAAATACAATCTCTGCTTGCATTAATCTGATGAATAGAGATGAATGGATATCTGGTCATATGTTTACAAGATACATGAGTGAACCCACTAGCTGTCGATAAATGATAGCATCAACTCCTTCACCCAAAGCGGCATCCTCCTTCCTCTAGTTGTTCACTAGAGATGTCTTCATGGGTTTACAACTCTCCATGTAGAATCTCTGCAGTATCTCATCTGCATACTTGCCTTGAGAAACAAACAGGTCCCCATTGCCTTGCCATATTTCCAACCCGAGGAAGTAGTGCATGAGACCCATGTCCTTCATTTCAAATGCTATTCCATTTTTTTAACTCTTGGAAATATTATATACGCTCTTGAGAGAATTTCAACCTTTTAAATAAAATTACAAACAAATGTACATTCATGCGATAATTACTAATTGATTTTGGGGTGACTCAACAAATTGTAGCATGTTGTCTTGTTGAATTTGTTAGTAAGTTAGGGTTTGATAAATTTGTAAGCTTTAGTCGAATTTATTGCAATTGTATGTGTTTTAGAGAAGATAGTTTGGAGTGGTGGTTGTGCTTCCTTAATTGAATTTGATTTCCTTGGTTCTTCTTCTTGTGCATGCCCACTATGGTATCTTATCGTTTGCAAATATTTTCTTATTCTGTAGAGAAAAAATTCTTGTTCCATCCTTGAAAAAGTTGCACAATTTTCCTGATTTATCTTTGCAATACCTTGAGTTGTCTCACTTCTTTCAATTGGGATGGAATTTTCCACCTCAAGAGGGTTGTTAGTTGTTTTCTAACTAAATTGTTACAACATTTTTTCTTGTTTTATTTATTTATTTTTTCTTCAAGGAGGTGTTTCCTTTAAACTCTAGAAGAAGCATTGCAAGTGGCCTGATTATAGTAGTGATCAGAAAATTCCTGTGATCATAGGCAAGACAACCCTCAGAGGGTGAAAATTGTGTATGTTATACCTATGGAAAACTTTGGCTAACATCCAATTAGATATGTTATATGTAGTTCACAATTAGGAGATCGCAGACCATACTGTTGCACATAAAAATACACTACTCCTCAAATATCAGGGTAAGTGCAAGAGTATTTATTGAATATTGTTTAGTCACATGATACAACTATCCCACAACTCTACAGTAGAGAGACCAACATGGAACAACAAACTTAAAATCAATCAATGCACTCACTCTCATGAGAAGTTCATGAACATTTTTATTTTCTTATATAATGCACTTTTACCCACATCTAGAGATCACACGAAAATGGCATTCATAATAAAGTTTTCTGGGTGAAGCAATTCATTTTTCCTGCAAAATCGGGTTATGTAGCTATAATGTCTCGTGTTTTTCCATACATTCGACCGGAAACATATCTTGCAGCAATTTTGAAGGAAAACCCACTCAAATTATCAGAGAATCTCCAGGTGATCTCATTAAAAAAGTATGTTTCTCCTTATATGTTGATTAGTCTTTCTCTTCACATCCTCTTTTATATAAATTCATTTCAATTCATTCATATCATATATACTTTGGCTATCGATTCCGATTTAAAGGTCGAGTTCTCAACATTGTTTGTTGTTCTTTATTTGGAAAGTGCTTGTGGTTTGAAGAGATCACAAGAGATGGGAATCTCAAATAGTTGTTGACCGGGCTAATGCAAGTTTTATAGGTAGAATGTGCGGCTTCAATCCTCGATGTCTTAGATTTGGCCGCACATTCAGGAGCTAGAATGGTCATCCTTCACCCACATCTATCACGAGCTCAATCAACTAACAGATAAGCTCTCCGAGAAGGCATTCGGGTATCCATCTGATGAGCTATCAGCAAGATCAAGGTTGTGGCACACCCAAAAAAAAAGGCAACTCACAAAATTTAAGCTAACAACAACCCCTACTCCTGAAGCTAACAACTTGTCACCCTCAAGGGCCAATGCCTTCTCCTTCATCAAGCAATAATTCCTCAACAACTCACTCAACTGCATCATTTCTATACCCCCAACAATCTATTTATGTTATTGTGCCCATAATTTTTTTCGAATAATCCGATGTTTCATATCAGTGAATGTCAAATTCCAATTTACTATTTGAAAACCAAATTTTCATCTCTTGTACCTAATGATCCTCCTTCGTTGAATATTTTCTTGAATGGCATTTTGTTTATTAATTTTTATCATTTAATGATTTCTTATATGTCAAGATTCTTCTCTATTTCATGCCTTACAATGTTTCCTTTGCAAGATCTGGTGCAATTGCTAGTTTAAATTTTTTCACATATTTTAAAAAATAAGCAATTTTAGTTCATGGAATATAACTCAATTGACAATCACCTTGTTATGAAGTATTATATTAAAACACGAGATTCAAAGTTCAAATCCCCTTGAGTGGCCAACCAAAAAATAATATATATATATTTTTATCTATTTATTTATTATATTTTTAAATCTGGTTTAATGAAAAAAGAAAAATATAATATAAAAGAAATAAATATGACATGATTAAATTTCATGTGGCTTGAATATCTATTTTCAAAAATAAAAAATATAATTATCCACTATCCACTCATGGAATTTCAATGTAAGCTTCTCAATGCTAATGATTTTGTTTTAATTGCTAACTATCTTAAATAGGTTTCGTCTTAATTGTCATTGTCTTAAGTAGCCATTGTCTTAAATATAAGGTTTTGTCTTAAATATTTTTGTCTCAAAGTGCTTTTGTCTTAAATATAAAGTTTTGTCTTAAAATATTTTTGTCTCAAATTCCTTTTGTCTTAAAATATTTTTGTCTCAAACTGTCTTTGTCTTAAATATAAAGTTTTGTCTTAAAATATTTTTGTCTAAAACTACTTTTGTCTTAAATATAAAGTTTTGTCTTAAAATACTTTTGTCTCAAATTGTTTTGTCTTAAATATTTGTGTCTCAAATTGTTTTTGTCTTAAATATAAAGTTTTGTCTCAAAATATTTTTGTCTCACACTATTTTTGTCTTAAATTTTATATTTAAGACAATTCAATTGATATTAAATTTTATTATAAAATAACTAAAATAAAAGGTGACTTTTTAAGACAAAAGATTTCTTTTGTCTTAAAAAAATGTCTTAAAATGCCCTTAGTGTAGTAGTGAGTATAGCGCCAATACGATTATCCATCCCGCACTTCGCAAGAAAACGTAGCTCATATGCGACTTGTTTCTTGAATTCCGGCGTGCCAGTGCAGAGCTTTCCTACCAGAAACGCAGGCGTCATTTTTGTCGCCTCCAGCGCTGCTTTGGTGCTGGCCACACTCTCCAGTGAAATGTTTCTGCTCCCTTTTTCCGGCTTCTCAAACGGTACGCCGCGCTCTTCACACCATTGATGGATAAGGTTGCGCAGGGTGTAATTCAGAACGAGGTCTTTGTGCAGCAAAACCTGGCCGCTCTTCGAGTAGGTGGAATGGACGTCCTCGATCCAACGATTGATGGAAAGCCGATCATTTGTTTTCCCCGTCTTGACGATGACCGGGTCTCGCATCAAACCCATGTCGTCCAAGTGTCAAAAATCTATGTGAAGACGAGTTTTCCGCGGTTCAATCAGGTTCGTAAGAAATCCATGTGATCGAGTACATTGTCATAAATACAAACTGACCTTAAAGTACCTAACGCATTGTGAAATTGGTACTAAGTCCTTAAAATCACCCAATAATCTATTGCCACATGTCTAAATTTTAGTCGCTGGAAGGGCGGTCAAAAAAGCTTCCTATTGGTAGGGGTGAATAGTGTTTGCTCACCCCAAGCCAACAAAGAGAACGCTTTTCGGCATAATTACATTTTTGAAAAAGCCTCCAAAAACCCTCTAAGTACAATCCTCCTCTCTTCTTTAAAAGGATGATTGATAATATCATCACAAAATTCTTCAAATTCTTTTGTTTTATTAGATTAATTTGCTCAGAATATTTCAACCATTGGACCTCTTTTTTAATTTTAAATGTTTTTTTTAATCATAAAAAGATTATCACAAGATTCATCCATCAGAGTAAATCTTGATGAAAGTATATGGGTTTTGTTCAAATGGAATTGTTATCCTTATAATTGCAACTGAGATTTTTCTTTATAGAAAAGTTTTACATAGATGTATGCCCTTGATTATAAAAAGATATATTATTTTTAATGGAGAATCCACCCCACACTATACATGGGTGGATCCATAAATTTCAAATCCAATCTAGCATTTTTCAGAAAGGGTATTAGCTAATTTTAAATTCGTGCCAAAGCACATATATTGGTCCTCCTTGTCTATGTAAAGGGCGCCTCAGGTTTACATGTTCATGTTTTTGTCTGCTTATGTATGATCATATGCCAATGGTTTTTATGTGCATTAATGAAATATAAGGTAAATCTTTTAGAAAAAAAAAAACAAGATAGAATAAAGTTATAATTGTCAATAATATACGATTCATAGTCTATCTCTCACATTGTGTCTATTAGATGATTTTGTTCGCAATTGTTCTTAGCACTAATAAATTGCATTTAATCTTTGTCTATTATTAAATGAATACTTTGTGAAAGAAAACATGTCACCTATGAATGTTATCGTTCATTTATGTCACTGCAAGTTCGTTCTAAATTCTTCTTTTTGAGGCAATCATGTTTTTTATGTGAAGAAATTTATCATAGTGGTATGGCTTGAGTGGTTATGTACTTGAAATTTCGGAATTGCGGATTGAATATATCGATGGAGTTATGTCATGTTTTCTTCAAATGTGTTTATCTTTGTGTTGCATAAATATTGTATATCATCATTTTTCTCATGTTGCACTATTCTATGAGGTAATTTCTTCTTTTAGTTATATTAAGTGTTTGTATTTTTCTCCCACACATGTTGTCACTAAGCATGGACAGAGCTCGGTTTAAGAATTCCATGTGGGACCAGCTTGTAATCTATGTTACAAATACCCATACATTAGTTTATATTTTCAACTCACCTTCAATAGTTGTAGTATCTTCCAATGGTGTAATTGATATGTAAATGACTATCATTTGGTATTTTAAAAATAAAATATATCAATGTTTTGAAATTAAATGTTAGTGATGAAACACATTTTTATTGATGTAAAGGGGTATGTTTATCACCCTGGTTCTTTCCACGCATAATGGACAAATATTGGTAAGAAAAACAAATTTTTCAAACACATTGGATTTTTCCTATCGGTTTGAATTTTGTTTGACGTTTAGAGTCTTTTAAGTTTTAATAGTTGAGAAATGTAGTCACGTGACATACCAAATTTCTAAGAGTTGATTGTTTTAGTTTCAATATTCTAAGATACATTCCGCATTTTATTTCAAATTGATAAGATTATGCCCTTTCCTATGCAATTTATTATTCTCATGATGATTTATTATGGTGATTCAACAATTTATTATGATATTCTATAACTTTTTCATATTTTTGTCCTATAAAAATCTTCATCTCATTTTATCTCCAAGCCATATTACTTAATGGTAGCATTCTATGTTTCGATCACAAGGTCAAATAACCTAATGAGAATACTTGAAATGACTAGAGATTTTCATTATTTTGTTAAACAACTAGTTTAGTGAGAATATTTGAACACTTAGCACTTACCCATTGATATCTCTTGTTGCACTACATCTTAATTTAGGTTCAAGTGGCACAACAAACTTTTATTTTCCTCTATGTGCTTAAGGTGAGTTAGAGCAACCTCATTTCAATTGATGCATTACACTGGCAAAGATTGAGATGGTTGTGTTTCTTTTTTGCACTCACAACAAGAATTGTGAGTATGTAATAAATTTATCTCTATGTTTATTTCCAAAGGAAAATAAATTATTTCCTAAGAAAAATAAAATCTTTCTTTATCCACAATTCAAAGATGATCCATGGTTAAATTGATTGAATAACTTTTTTTTAACAAGGATAGTAGTATAGAACCATTGAAAATTATAAGCGGACTTTGCTTGCTATCTATCAGAAAAACATGTATTACAAGTCAGAATAGTTTACTTTTCCTTCTCCTTTTTCTCCACTAATAGGCTACATATAAGATTAAGCATTTTATTGCAATTATGGAGGATCAGGTTCGTCCATAACATCAATTTGAACAAAATATTTTATTCGATGTGAGTTATAGGGGAACAACTATAATGCCATATTTTGTGTCACTCACATATTTTTCTATTGGAAGGAATAAACACTTTCATTCCATCCATTCACAATTGAAAATACATGAAAGCCTCTCTTACATTTTCAAGTATGTAAGGAAGAAAAATGTGTAAGGTAAACCCACGAAGAATTGGGTTACACTTTGTGAAAATCGGGGGCGGAAAAGTCATTTTTAACATTTCGGACGAAATTTCGAAATTAGTTCGGCCATTACGATACATCGTTTACATTGACGGTGTGGGAAAACAAATTTTTGGCCGGGCTGACTTGGCAACCGAAGTTCGACCAAACTTTTAAAATAATCCGACCAAACTTTAGTTGATAAATACACCAGCCCGGAAACGTGGATGGGTTTCGGGCTTATTAGAGTTTTCGTAACTCTGTTTGCTACTTTTGCTGAGGTTGTTATGTTTTCTATATGCCGTGTGCATTTTCTGAGGTTGTTGTGTTTGTTGTATCCCTCGTTTGTTGTTTAATGTTGCAGAATCATGGTGTTGCGTAGGGGCGAGGAGGTGAGAAATTTGTTGGTTTTCTACTGTTTATTTTCTTTGTGAATTTTTTTATTGATGTTTTGTTGTTTTAATTTTATTGTTGTTTTTTTTGTTTGCAAGTAATTTGTAGTCTGTGTCCTCCACGACGTCCTCGTTGATCTCCTTCTTGTCTTCTCATTGCGGCCTTGTCTCTGAATTTCCAGGTTGGTACATGTGTTAAAGAATTTCCACATTCAATATTACAACACCTTGCTATGTTAAAACATGTTAGTCTTCTTTAAGGTTGCTTGTATGCATGTTTTCTTAAAATTTCTTCAAACTTTTCACAATCACCTTCAAGATTTTCCTGAACATCAATGCGGGATACCTTTTATACCTGGATTTAAGAAATTTGCATCTCTTTAGAGAACCAAAGTCATGGATGAGTTGAAAATCAAATATTGTTTTGCTCTCGAATTTTGAATTTTTCTTACCTTCATACTTTTATGTTCATGATCAATCATCTCCAGGCATGTCCTTATTTCATTTCTCGCTTGGTTGCATATTTTTACAACTATGATTTTTCAATTTTTTTGTTGCTTGAAGAAATTTTACAAAACAGTGCAGCTTAAGTTTTCTATGTTTCAAAATGACATGACTGACTTCAAATAAAACAACCTTCAAAATTGATTTGAAATGTCTAGCCCTTCGAGAATACCAAGTAAAACCAACAAACAACTCCACATCTTGAAAACCATGCCATTCAGAAAATCCATTCTTTCAATACAGTGAAATGTACAAGGAAAGGAAGATAATAGCATTTTAGGTAGGGAAGATAAAGATATCATAACATAACTCTGATATATAAGCACAACCTTCAATTCCATTGTTTTGTAGGTAAAGTACTATCTTCACATTAAAGCACTGTATAAGGTTACTCTACAGAATATCATCTACTTTTTACTGAAGCATATTTTTTTAAAGACAAATAACAAACAGAGGCTAATATTTGAATCGCATAGGCAATTCAAAGAACCTCAAAAACAGAGATTGAAACACTTATTTATTCCTTCACAACTAGGTACATTTCATAAACAAATTATATAATTTGTGGATTTTCTTTCCTCTATAGTGTTTTTCTAGGTTATCCAGTTTGTTAGAAATCACAAGTGGGTTGCAGAAGTAGATAACAAATCCAAACAAAGAGAGCTGGAGTTTAGAAGCACCCTTGTGACATTACACATCACAAGAACAATTTATTCACATAATATCTCATCATCATAGCTTGATTATATTTATACAATTAAGTCCATAACCATTCTCCCTAAAATGGGATTGATTTGGTTAAGTTTGATCACTCAAGTCTACCCCAAAGAAATTATACAATCCACATTTCCTTGCCCTTTCTGCACCTATTTGGTTAAATTCAACTTGGGTAGAAAACTTAGTTAGTCATATCCAACCAGTTGTATCCCCTTAGTGTTGAAATTTACTATCTTCACACTAAAGCATTGTATAAGGTTACTCTGTAGAACCATATCTACTTTTTACTAAAGCATATTTTTTTAAAGACAGATAACAAACAGAGGCTAATATTTGAATCGCATAGGCAATTCAAAGAACCTCAAAAACAAAGATTGAAACACTTATTTATTCCTTCACAACCAGGTACATTTCATAATCAAATTATATAATCTATGGATTTTCGTTCCTCTATAGTGTTTTTCCAGGTCATAGAGTTTGTTAGAAATCACAAGTGGGTTGCGGAAGTAGATAAAATATCCAAACAAAGAGAGTTGGAGTTTAGAAGCACCCTTGTTACATTACACATCACAAGAACAAGTTATTCACATAATATCTCATCATCATATCTTGATTATATTTATACAATTAATTCCATAACCATTCTCCCTAAAATGGGATTGATTTGGTCAAGTTTGATCACTCAAGTCTACCCCAAAGTAATTAAACACTCCACATTTCCTAGGCCTTTCCGCACTTAGTTGTTATAATCAACTTGGGTAGAAAAATTAATCAGTCCTATCCAACCAGTTGCATCCCCTTAGTGTTGAAATTTACTATCTTCACATTAAAGCATTGTATAAGGTTACTCTATAAAACATCGTCTAATTTTTACTGAAGCATATTTTTTTGAAGAAAAATAACAAACAGAGGCTAATATTTGAATCATATAGGCAATTCAAAAAAACTCAAAAAATGAGATTGAAACACTTATTTATTCCTTCACAACCAGGTATATTTGATAAACAAATTATATAATCTGTGGATTTTATTTCCTCTATAGTGTTTTTCCAAGTTATCTAGTTTTTTAGAAATCACAAGTGGGTTGCAGAAGTAGATAACAGATCCAAACATAGAGAGCTGTAGTTTAGAAGCACCCTTGTGACATTACACATCACAAGAAAAAGTTATTCACATAATATCTCATCATCATAGCTTGATTATATTTATACAATTAATTCCATAACCATTCAGACTCCCTAAAATGGGATTGATTTGGTCAATTTTGATCACTCAAGTCTACCCCAAAGCAGTTATACTGGATCCACGTTTTCTGGCCCTTTTTGCACCTAGTTGGTTACAATCAACTTGGGTACAAAACTTAGTTAGTCCTATCCAACCAGTTGCATCCCCTTAGTGTTAAAATTTACTATCTTCAAATTAAATCATTGTATAAGGTTACTCTACAGAACATCATCTACTTTTTATTGAAGCATATTTTTTAAAAGACAAATAAAAAATAGAGGTTAATATTTGAATCACATAGGAAATTCAAAGAACCTCAAAAATAAATATTGAAACAGTTATTTATTCCTTCACAACCAAGTACATTTCATAAACAAATTATATAATCTGTTGATTTTCTTTCCTCTATAGTGTTTCTCCAGGTTATCGAGTTTGTTAGAAATCACAAGTGGGTTGCAGAAATGAATATGATCCAAATATAAGAGGAAATTTCTGGAGTTAGAAGCACCCTTGTGACATTACAAATCACAAGAACAAAGTTATTCTTATAACCATCATCATCATCGCTTGATTATATTTATGCAATTAAGTCCATAACCGATACTCCCTAGGAAAATGCAGTTCCAGTTTGTCCATGTTTGATCCCACTCAAGTCTACCCCAAGCGAGTTATACTTCCAGTCCACATTTCCTGGCTCTTTCTGCACCTAGTTGGTTACAATCAACTTGGGTAGAAAACTTAGTCAGTCCTATCTAACTAGTTGCATCCCTTTAGTTTTGAAATTTACTATCTTCACATTAAAGCATTGTATAAGGTTACTCCACAAAACATCATCTACTTTTTACTGAAGCATATTTTTTTAAAGACAAATAACAAATAGAGGATAATATTTGAATCGCATAGGCAATTCCCTGGGAATATATGGTGTTGTGGTTTTGATCTATTCTTATTTTCTTCATGTGATTGGAAATTGTGTTGTTTTTAATTCCGCAATATATTTGTAGAAGCGATTTAGTATTTAACTTTAGCATATTGTTAGATTGGGTGAATCCAAGATATATATGCATATTGTATAATTTTTTACAACCTTCACTTTCCATTATTGAACAGTGAACACCATATTTTGCCCATATTTATGTTCCTTACCATTTATCCTTTTTATAATCATTTTAATTGTCAGTATTGAGAAATTGTTTTCAAAAGAAAGAAATAGTTACTCATTGGCTTGTACAAGGATCATTGTAGGTGAGAACCAACACTCATAGGTTTGAGGAAAATATATGATTGTAGGTAATCAAGTAAATCATATCTTGAGGGTGCTTTCACTGTGAGCATTTTTCTAGGATGGACTTGAATGAATTGTAGTGGTAGATGTAGGTGATAATACAAAGAGTAAAGCAGAGTATACAATCCAGAATGATGTTGTAGCATGTGTTCCAGGTATATCAAACAATTTTTTGGCTACAGATACAACACATTGATCCCATTAAACGAGATACGAGCTGGGAATTTAAAGGAACTAACATCTAGCAATTCAACAAATTAATAATGGCGTTGTTATGGGTGAATTACATGGTGCAAAAGATATAATTTTGTGCATGAGTGAACAAAGCAACTGGTTTGATTGGGCAATCATGATTGTTTCTTTTACTATGAGTCAACTCCCAATTGAATTAGTGAACTTGAGAATGTTGTATATGCATGTACTCTATAACTTCCAATAGTTCTATCAAGCCAAAATTTAACAATGCTTAGCCAATTAATTAAACTAGCAACTAAGGCAATAGTGAATTGATTCAAATGCTGAGGGGAATCAATTTTAATGATGTGTGTGTTGACAGTACTTACCACACCATAAATTAATAAAGCATACAAATAAATCAATCAAACACCACGAACAACAAAATTTACCATGGAAACACATTTGGTAAAGCCAACAACTTAGCCTTTGTTTAGGATCAGGAATTAACAACAAACTAGAGCTATACACTCTCGACTACATATTTTCTATTTTCTCACTCATTGGTGGTATTTTTGCTGGTTGTTTTGGTTGTAGAGAGACTCTTTGTTCACTATGGAGAGGCTAAAAATCCTCTTTTATCCCTGATCTTTGAACATATTTCTTCATCTGGTGTTCTCAACCATTTCTGCTACTGCCCCCTTGTTCCCAAACTTCATTTTTTCTTTTCCATCTCTTGGGTTATGTTTTCTATCAAAGCAAGTTGTCCCTTTGTTATAGAGCTTCCTTTGAATGCCAAGAAACAAGTGGTTTGTGGAGTCAAGATGAAACCTTTGACCATTGGTAGTCATTGGCTTTATTCGAATGTTTTAATCATCCTTTAAAAAGAACCAATCCGTCAACCTTTATACAAATATTGGAGGTGAGTTTATTCATATCCATTTCAGAGCATATTCTCACTGAAAATGCCGAGAAAACACTATAAAAGCAACAATTTAAATGGCATTTGATGCCTAGATGAATGCAACTCTAATAAGTGTGATAGTTTCTTGTTCAATCTACACAACAAGCTAGAGTTCCTGATTTTTTCTAAGAAAACCCATTGGAATGCAAGTTTATGATTTTGTATGATATTTAGATAATTGTAAACTTGCAAAATCGCAAGCTAGCTTATTTGAAAAAGCAGAGAAAACACCAAAAGAAACCTTTTATGGTTTTATCCAAGTATTCCCCTTGCAAACTAGCTTTCTCAACTTCTTTGTTTATGTAAGATAGTTAAAAGGTCAAATAACCCTAGAATGAAAAATTCTCCAATTGTGAGATACCATGACATTCACATAAGCCAAATAGAGTTTTTTTTTAACAATTTACATTTGATTCTTGCTAGAACATATATGATTCGCATTTATGAATTTGACTTAAAGTATGTTTGCAGACTGCTAATCCCTTTCTATCACATCAATTTAGCCTCTGCTTCACTGTTTCCTTTTATTTATTTACATTATTGAGTAGAGTGGCCTACACAAATGTCGCACAAATAAAGATTATTAGGTGTTTATTTGCTTTAGTTTGGTTGTTTGGAATGTAACATCATTGGGTAGAGTTCATGCACATTATGACTGTATCGTTGCATTAGTTTAACTATATTTTTTATAACTCCTCGTGATTTTGTGATAGATGGGAAAGAGTGGACACCTATACTGTTATGAGCCGAATGGAGCTTGTGCATTCGAGAATTATGGTGCTGATGAATTTCCATTTTTAAACGAAGCGGGTTGGTTTCCCATCAGTAACTTGTTCACCGGGCATAAAATGAAACTCTATTATAATTTCGTTGATACTTTTGATGGTAACAACGCTAAGGTTGAGGGGCTATTGTTTCATGTAACAAAGGAAAGCATTGCAGAAGCAACGAACACACCAGCTCAAGGTCAGAGGTGGTTCAAAATGAAGCTAGTACAGGGGGTAAACCTCAATTTTTTCCTAAAAGACAATTTTCATGACCCTTGTTGGAGCATTGGGGTCCACTCTAGCATTTTAAAACCAGAGTGGGATGAATCAATGTGACAAATTCAACTTTATTTGACATGTGATGGTCGTTTCTCTAAGGTATTTTTGTATCACATGAGATTCTGGTACACATGGCTCGATTCAATAGGATGAATCTCCCTTATTTCCTGCATCAAAATTAATAAAAATGGTGGCCTGTGCAAGAAAAAGGAAGATTCTATATCCATATGATGTCTACCACCATGGCCTCATTCAAATTCTGTACCTGCATGCATTACAGAAGCAAGCACAATAGTTAAGGAAGAGGGTAATGAGACAACCACTTCCTAGAAAACATAAGAAGGAAAGGGATCTACCTACATAGGTCGAGAGCAGTCATCAAGATGTTGCAAAAGCCACATATAACACTAACATGAGGAAAATCCCTAGGAAAAATACTAGGCGTATAGGGCAGAACACATAAGTACAAGAAAAAAACAAAGATGAAACAATTGGACAATCTATAAAGAAGGGTGAAGATCTTGGAGAAATTCACCATGAAAAAAAATACTCTAGGAGGCCATGAAAAAGGCCTACAAAAAAACTGAGACTGGGGTTGAAAGCTAAACTAAATCCCAAACTGAAGGATCTAATTTTAATTATTTATGAGCAAAAATAAGGGTCTTCTAGAGATGAGCATGGGCTTCCAGTAGAAACTGAAAGAAAATCTCAAACAGTTCAGAAAAAGGGTCCAAGAATCAGTAGGGCGCTGGCCAACAACAACCTCCTCAAAATCCTTTCAGAGATAGCACATCTTGCAGAAATCTGACTAGTTGTGCTTGGAGTTTTGTAACCTTCATGGTTTTGGAAAATTAAACTTTGTTCACTGGAGTTTTGTAAACATAATATTGATTTCTATTTAATTATATTGTTATGGGTTCTTATTAATGTTATGGTTCTTGTAAGTCTATATTATTATTCTTCTTGTGGATCTATTATGTTAGAAAAACATATCTTAGAGAGCATCTAAGTCAAGTCAGGAAAGACATCTTTATTCTAAACCCAGTCCATGTGTGTCTCGAGGATACAAATCCTGTAGGCGCTGGAAAATGATTTTCCAATGGCTACAGTATTTGTATCATAAGTTAGAAACTATTTATCTACTTTTTAAGATGTTGGGAATGTTTTGGGCAGTTAAATAAACTATAATGGGTATGTACATATTTTATCATTTGATTATGTGAAGGGTAGTTAAAATGTTAACAAGTAGATTGAATCAAATGATATAGAAGAAAAATATGTAATGGAAAACTTAGATTAACTTTTATATATGTGAAATACTAAATAAATTTTATACATGTGAAATAGTAAATATTATGCCTATGTTACTTCTGTTTTTAATGGGTTTCTTCTAAATAAACTTCATGGTTAAGAAGAAGAAAAAATTGGAAAGCATATATTATACTCAGACTTATACCTAGAATTTTGTTTATAATCAATAGTAGAATAATGGTGATGCAAACTAGGACCCATTTTTAGCATTTTTGTACAGGCAGTATACCCACCACTTTGTTTCAACTGGATAAAATAGAGGAATGGAAAATAATTCAATGATGATGTGTGATGACTAGTCCTAGTTAAAGAAAATGCACACAATAAACAATACCTTTATTAGCCATTATTCTTCCTAATATTTTATCCCTTCAGCAATATGGAAATAAATAAAATTTACAACTTTTTGGGCAAAGTCAAATCACCTATTTTATTGTGTGTGGTTAAGAAGAGAAGAAGAAGAAGCAATCCCATTGATTTATTAAAAGGCTCATGATATTAGAATAGTCTTGAGAGGCTATTAAAGTTCCAAACCTTTGATTAGGTACATGGTACTTTGGTAATGAGAGACAAGGATTTCTGATTTCTTTTCCGAGATGGACTTTGGTAATTGACAATATTTGTCAGTTGGAGTTACAATATTTTGACACACAACTGGTATAGAGGACCGCCGATGAATCTGTCGAGGAGCTTGTTTGGTTCTTCCAGTTATAAGAAAATTTCCATTATAGTAGGAGGTTGTGATGTAATATTTCTCAACTTTTGTTCAAAGTTTTAATATCATGACATAATTATAAATTTAATTTTATCTACCTTATTCCTCTTAATTTGATATGAAAGATCAAGCAGTGTAATATGGACACCTTAACAGGGTAAAATACTTCAATACTGAAAAACTCACAGGGTAAAATCTTTCAATACTGAAAAAAACTAGGAACCCTGTCATGAATGTTCAAAATGAATAAAATGGAAAATATCTAATTATCACCATGCATATTGAACATGTTGAAAAGGTTACATTTTAAACATATTGAAAGGCCTGAGAGAAATTCCGTTTGTTCTCTCTTGGACCGACCATTAGTTGCATAAGACTTAGGTAGTGGGCTGCCCATTAGTCTTGATTCATAGATTCATAATGTTAGAAAATTATATATTATAGAGCAATGGAACAAATAAAATATTTGCAGAAACACAAACACAAGAAACACATAAAACCAGAGAGACACAGATATACGTGGTTCACCCATTTTGGGCTACGTCCACCCCAAGTAGCCATTCATTCCTTTCTATTATCCAGCAAAATGAAGAGAAAAACCCTACAACAGATCCACTGTAATATCCTCTGCTCTCTCTCTCTCAGTGTCCCTTTATGTTTCTCGCTATGAGAATACACATACAATATAAAGCCGCAATACAAAACCCTCATACAAGCGAGGGGTTGCATTCTAGGGAAAAAAGCCTAAACTAAACATAAATTCTACCGTCAGATCATCCGCCTAATGAACGGCCCAGATTGACTAGAAATTAATATACTTTTACAAGGCAATTTTACATCTGTTTTTAGCTTCGGGGGCGCTGCCCTTAAACCCCCCGCCAAGGGGGGGGCTTCATAAAGCGCAGCTGCCCCCCCTGAACCCCCTAGGCAGCGTACAATTACAGGCGGCGTTTCCGCCCCATTAAGGTACAGGGGTCCAACGTTGTGATACAAAATAAACAAGATAATCAAGCTCCACACCCAACACATAAGGTCATTTAAGTTTTGTTTTTCTAAAGATAATTATTATTATTTACTTTCAGTTAGTTGTAGTTTAGGTCAGGGTTAGGTTCCCATTAGTGAGATGTTGTCAGCAGGTGTGTGAGACCTTATGGGTGATTGTAGGGATAATTTATGTCCCTCATAGGCACCATTGTCAATCCCTCCTCTGAAATTTGAACCTAAGACCTGATGAGAACTAAAATCAACACAAACCAATAAATGTGCACCTCATAAATTTCAAAAATTATTTATGGTAATGACTTTTGGTACCATGAGTGTTGCACCAAATAACATAAAGATTCTTGTATCTGCAATTGCTTCTCTTTTTTATATCGTCACATTTGGTAGTTCACAATATTCCAAATAGTTCCAAACAAATGGAAAATTTCCCCATGCTGCCCAACTTGTCATTCCCATCAAGAGAGAAAATAAGGTTGACAGTTGAAGACTACCTCACGTTTCAGTGGGCACCCACTTCTCACGGTTTCAATGGTCACGAGATTGAAAAAAACATGGTTATGCCCTTTTTTTGGAATGGAAAGGTGGTTAGTGATTTGAGATTTTTTTGACCTAGCATGATGTATGCTACTATGCTTGCTTGAGAAACATACCCATTACATCCCATACAACAAAAAAAATGCATTTATCAATGATATATAAATCAAATTGCCTCATTTTTATGTAATTGAGGAATACTTTGATTCACCATTACCCTTATCAGGTCTCAGTTGATCCATTGCACAACTTCTAGCATATAATGTTCTTCTTTCTTTTCCTCCAATGTTTGAGTTGCTTCTTTTTTCTATTCTTTTTGAGAGGGAGGTCTGATCTTTCCATATCTACACTTAGTTTCTTTATGCCCATAATTTCTACACTTGTAACATTTAACATGATTTAAGAGAGGAGCAAAGGGGTTGTGATTTCTAATAACATTCTCACCATATCCTCTATTGTTGCTGACATATACATTCCTTGGTATATTACATGCTCTCTTGTTACTTCTACTCGACATACTTTGTCCAAAATTATTGCAAGAAAAGCGGTAGCGATTAAATCAACTTTGATATTTGGGAGTATTTTTCCTCTGATGATTGTGTCCTCAAGGGGAAAGGACCTCTTTTGGTTCTTCATTCATTCTTTGTGGTTGTTAGTCTTCTTGTGTTGTTGATAATGTATATAGAACCATGGATTCATCAATCGCTTTTATGGAATGAAAATTTGTACATTATTATTTTCCTCACTTAGGCTTGAAAGGTTTGATAAACTTAAAAGGGATATTAAACAAAATGGACAAAACAGAGTTGTCGTCTAAGATCTATTTTTGCATGATCAAATTCGTTTAATAAACAAAATTATGCAAACTACTCATTCACATGATTAAAATTAATCAAAATTTCTCCAAACCAATCTAAAATCTATCAATCCCATTTAAATCCTGGTTTTTCTTTCATTTTTTGAGAATTCAAAACCACGGAAACCATAAACCCATGTTGAAGAAATTAGAGTTTATAATATGTAATGCATATTGGGCGAATGTTAGAACCATGTTGAGTGTTTTGTTTACCTGTAGATAAAATTTAAATTCTAAAATTTCAGAACATCTTCTATTTTACGTTTGTTTACGTTTGTTTATATTGTTTTGTAGGACAAAAATTCGTGGAGGTATAATCGTATTCCAACCATTGTTAACATAGATATAATATAGACATAAGATCAAATTCGTTTAATATAGATCGATTTCAAGAGGGTAAAGGAAGGGCCAACTTCTGTGGGAGCGCAAACTACTACACAACTGTCGAATTCGTCTTCGCTGCTCTAGCGCACCCATCTGCAGAGCTTGTTGTCTGTGCATGAGTTATGTTGTGTCTTTTTTTATGGTCGAACGGAGCGCATGAAACATAGCGAGAGTTTGGCGAGGGAGAGCATTGATGGCAATAGGTGGCTTCGGGTTGTGGGGTGGCAGACTGGAGCATCCGGGAGGAAGTGGTCGTGGGGGAGCGGAGGGGAAGGAGGTGGCGGAGGGGAGGGGAGGAGGTGGAGGAGGCAGGCAACACGAGGGAGAGTTGGGTCCACCAGGAGGTCGCGGGTAGTCAGACGATGGTGGGACGGGAACTCTGTAGTAGTCGGACGGCGGGGACCTGAGCTATTCCATCGCCAGAAAAACCTTTCATTTCGTCAAATGGAAGACAACTCCCCAGAGAACCAGTGCATTGGTATATTTGTACCATAAATAATTTCCATGTCCATATAATCAGTCACAAGTGTTAGAGAATCATTGATGCCATTACCAACCATACCCGTTATCACAACTGTCATCTCAAATATATGTTGAACCAAAAACATGAGGAAATAAGTTATCTTTTTACAATGCTTGGTACTATTATAAATATGAAATGTATGAAATGTTTAGAGCTCAATAGATTTTCTAACCTTTTTCAAAGCTTAGTTTAAAAGGCCCATAAAATAGTTCAAAAAATAATGGAAATTCTGGCAAGATTATAATAAAATCTGGCATAATTTTTTGAAAATCCGGGTTACAGTTGTCAAAATTGAGGATTTTGGATGCCCAAGGGTTCTTGATACTACTGAATCTGTTTCCACTATCAAAAAATGATTCAAACAATCCAATATTCTGATTTTTTGAAAATTATTTTTGCTAAATTCCCCCAAAAAAAAACTATTGTCGTTGTGTTGGTGACCAAAAAAAATATAAAAAAACAAATACTTGGTTAAAGCATAAAGATAAAATAAAACTGAAATGTAAATACCTCTAACTCTTTCATTTTCACCATTTTTACGCTTAAAAAAACATTTCTTCCGTGATAATGCAATTCCACTCTAACTGGCTACTCTAACCAGCAATAGAATTTGTAGTATGCTAGTTGTCTCTTGTCAATAATATATTTTAACTCTAATCAATTTCAAAATGGGCATTTGTGTCCGGCTTAATTGAGTTTGAAATGTAAAGATTCCTATCAACTCTCCATTGGTAGACATAAAAAAAAATGATTTAGTATTAATCAATAATAACTGTTAGCACAAAAAGTGTCTTCACTCAGCCATATCTTGTTTTTTCTCATCTCCTCATTTCTCAATGTATTTTACTACTTAAACATCAACTTAAAAGGTGTTCTCCCTCAGGGATATCTTGTTTTGTCTTAGCTCTTTATTTTTCAAATTATTATACTACTTAAACATCTCAATCATTCAGTCTCTCTTCTTCATTTTCTGGTTTCTACTTCAATGATAGACTGTTACGGATGTGGAGAGGAATGTCGTGTGACATGTACGGCTTGATGCAGCATGTCGTAGGAGCTACGACAACTGTTATGCGATTGAGGAGGATTGTCCGTAGCTATAGGCGCAGTCGAGCTGCAGCACGTGATGGACAGTCCGCCAGCAGTGACTCAGATGCATCTCGTGATCGTTCACCTCACAGCACGCCTGATGATTAGCATGAGGCTCCACTGGCAGCATCTGACACTAGTCATCATGGAGATGAGGTTAGACCATTGGCCACGTCTAGTCAGCAGCCTGCAGCATCCATCATGAGTACTAGTCATGATCATCATGAGTAGGCTGAACCATGGACCACCGAGGCTGCAGTACTATTGACTAAGCAGGCCTCCACTACTACTGCGCCTCATATTGATCATGTTGTACTACCACCAGCAGATGCATCCATCAGTACTAGTGATCATCATGATCATGAGCAGGCTAGTCGACCATCAACCGTCGAGGCTGCACCCAGCTTTACTAAGCAGGCCGCATCCACTTGTACTAGTGTTACTGATGTTGTTATACTACCACCAGCGCCTAATCCATGACATTTATATTACAGTTGTATATTTTTAACATTATTCAGTTATATATATATATATATATATATAGTCCATGTATTTTATGTTCATGTTGCAGTTGTACTTAATTTTCATGTTGATGATCATCATGATGTGGCGCATATTGTTAGTCATATTAGATATGTTCATTGAATGTTTAGCTTGCAGATAGATGTGTATATGTGATAGGTGCATGAGTTATTTGACGAATATGATGTTTGTACGATGGTTATCTTGATCGTGATGATGTTTATTAATTAATTTAACATTATTAAATGACCATGATATTTATTAAATATTATGTTGTGAATGTAATTGTAATTTTAATTTTAATTCTATGTAAAATTGTAAAATTGTATTTGTATTTGTACTAATTGTAATTTTAAGTGTAATTGTATGTAAAATGTTTATTAATGTAAAATTTTAATTGTAATTCTAATTCTAATTTATGTAAATTTCACAAATCGTAATTGTATTTGTAATTGTAATTTTAATTGAATTGTATGTAAAATATTTGTAAAATTGTAATTGTAATTGTAAATGTAATTATATGTAAAAATGTAAATGTAATTGTATGTAAAATTAAAAATGTAATTGTATTTCTAATCGTAATTCATGTATGTGAAATTAATGTAAAATTGTAAATGTAATTTTAATTCTAATTGGAATTGTAATTTTAATTAATGTAATTGTATGTAAAATTTTAATTTGTAAAATTTTAATTCTATTGATGTGAAAATTTTAATTGTGTTAATGTGAAATGATCTTATTAAAATATTTAAATTTTTAAATTTGCAAATAATTGTAAAATAACAAATCTAGAATAATACGAATTTTTGTAACATAAAGTTTAGAAAATAATGAAAATAAATTCATGTACTTTATAATTATCATTATTTTATTATGAACTTACATATATAAAGTTTATAAAATAATGAAAATAAATTCATGTGCTTTATAATTATCATTCTTTTATTATGATCTTACATAGAAAAAAAAAAAAAAAAACTTTAAAAAGTCCAATGCGCTTATCATCCTAACAGGACCCGGTGCGTCGTATTAATAAAATGCATTGGTGTGTCACATTTCCGCGCACTGGAAACGGATAAACGCAAATAAAAAAAAAAAAAGAAACTCTATTTTGTTTAAGTTAAAAAAAAACGGAAATTTGAAAAATGGGTGGCAAAATATTTTTGAAAATCTAATTTGATAAAATAATTCTTTAAATACTAAACACTTTTCATTATTTCACTATTTTTGCTAAACATTTTCTATCAGATTTTTGGAGGAGATAGACCTGGAGCAAGAGGGCATGGCGGCACTATGGATGGTGAAATTCATTCGAACAGAAGTATTCAGACAATGAGAAACCAAAACTCTGGTGATTCAAGCCCTTTATCATAGAATTTCAAACCATTTCGTGATTAAATTTAATTCTTTTTTTTTACTTTTTTCTGCAGTTTTTTTATTTTTTCCTGCAGTTTTATCCATTTTTACCCTAAACCCTTCATTTTTTTTGTTTTTTCCCTTTCTTCCCCCTGTTTCTGTGATTTTAGAATTAGAATTTTTCATTTTAGATTGACGTCCAACCCATGGGACGACTTGCATAATCAGATCCCAATCCATTCAACCATTGCAATAATTTTTGAAAAAATGGATTTTTCTTTATCGGTGCACCCTGTGTATGCCACCGCACCAGTGCTCTGTATTATTACAGTGCACCACGCAAGTTCTGTGTTGTAAAAAATTGAAAACATTTTTTTAAATCCGTGCACCAAATTTGAAATAGGGCATCGATGCTCTCTTTAACTAGGAAAGCACCATACAATGTATTATACCATTTTTGCGGTACGTTTATTATACCCCACGCACCGTTAGGTCTATTACACTGTTTTTGCAGTGCGTTTATAATACCGAACGCACCGTACGGTGTATTATAATGTTTTGCAGTGCGTTGTTAATATATCCATGCACCGGTGGTGATGCGGATTTCATGAAAGGCGCACCGGTCTCTCGAGATTTATTTTCTACGTTAAAAGTTGAGAATTTATTTATAAATATATTAATGAATGATATGCTACAGGTTTTAGATTGATAAAGAAATGACTAACAAGATATCAAGTAACAAAAATACTGTTAACACATCAAGAAAACCAAAAAAGACAAGTTCTTTGTAAATTCTTTATAAAAATATTATTTTTGAACTATATGCAACTTTAACTAATATGTATTGTTTACTGTGCATCATGCAGAGCCAAAAAATGACGAAGCTCGATATGATTATTTCTGATCTACGTCTATAAGAGCATAAAAGTTTAATGGAAAAATTCCAAAAAGATGAATCAGGTTAATGAAACAATATTATCGATCCAATATGAGTTTCTTTTTTTAATTATCATTAATAATATACTTAAAATTATTAGATAACATGTGTCAAACAGTCTACTAATTCACATCTGTTTAATGTTCTATAGGGACCAACAACTCAGAAAATGAATGTTGTTCTAAGAAAAGAGACAAAAATAGAACATGCAAATGAAAATGAATTTCTCCTTGGCTCATCTGGAGTGGTGCTGGAAGTTAACGAAAGGGGGAAAAAATTTTACAAAATTTTGAGGGATTTAGAGGAACGAATACAACAACGTGCTTCAAATTTAATATGTAATCATTGAATTTTTTGATCATTACGTACAATAATAAACGATTTAGAATTAAATATTAATTTTCAAGAATTTTCTTGCATAAAAGAAAAGAAAATGGAACCCATTTAGCACATAAAATAGGACGACAAGGAAGAAAATGGTTGATATCTAAGTTTGTGAGTAATTGTTACTTATAATAACTTAACTAGATTTCATTTTTGTATTTTTCAAGTTGTTTTACAAAAATCATCATTGAATGTCTTCAAAAGGTGCTAACATACAAAGAAGAACCATCAAACGAATTGATTGAAATTGGGTTAAATATGGGTTGTGAGTATATGTTGGCATATCAAAATTTAATTGTGGAATTTGTAAGCATCTAACAATCTTTTTTTAATTAGCTCTGTCTATAATTAATAGAACAAAAACATCTTTTGTATTAAATATATGATTTGTTATGGTGTATAAAACTTGTAGGAAACAAAGTATGAAACTGCGCCAACAGATGAAATTTTGAAAGGTGGCATGGTACATGGTTTTGAAAGAATGTGTATAGTTTATGAGTCAATTGTTGTTATGGTACGTCACTTTTATTTTCGATTTACAATGATGTATATTATTTAATATTGGAATTTTCATTATTCTCAACAATTTATATACACTCATTTCAGTTTATTTTTATGTTTGTAGATGGAAAGTGAAGAAGAAGAAAACAATCAACGTCGTGAACACAACATTCCTGAAAATAACCCAAGTCATGGAAGTAGCTCTAGCAGTGACAGTAGTTCAAGCGAAGAATGATGATCACTATGTAATTTGGATATCAAAGCAAGGCGTTTTATTTTTTGAAATATGTCTGTGAAATCAGACATTTTGTTTAATGTAATGGACATAGTGTCCCAATTGAAAGACAAAGAGATACGAATAATTGTCCCATTTTGTATGATAAATATTGTCTTATATATATATATATATATGTGTGTGTGTGTGTGTGTGTGTGTGTGTGTGTGTGTGTGTTTTAATTTATTCTATTGCGTTCTCCATTGTCGCTATTGCGTTCTCCATTGTCGTTCTCAAATGCACTAATAAAAATTTAATTCATATGAATATTGTTATAAGATTATATATATGTGTCGACTTTTGATGAATAATGAATTTTAAAAAACCACAATAATTCTGATATGATATAAAAAATTAATCCAAACAACACATTCAAATGCATTAATAAAAATGTAATTAATATGAATATTGTTATAAGATGTGTCGACTTTTGATGAATAATGAATTTAAAATAATCACAATAATTGGACTGTCAGAGGTGGATGTTTCTAAAAAAAACAAAATGAAAACCGGTGCATTTATGTGTCTATACGCACTAGTGCGTTTATGATTCTCTAGGCACCGCACTAATACTAATTCCAGTTATAAATATCGATGTGTTTGTGTGATACTATGCACCAGTGCGTTTATGTATCTATAAGCACTGGTGCATTTGTAGATGCCATGTGCACCGCACAAATACCGATACCAATTATAAATCTCGGTTCCTTTCTATGATACGGAACACCAGTGCCTCATAAAGATACACACACCGGTGCGCTTATACGACCTATGGGCAGCACTCAAATCCCAAGACTAATTAGAACAGCCCTGTGCGTTATATCACCAACACTAGGCCCGGTGTTGTTGTTTTCCTTAATGGCCCGGTGCATTCTCCTTCGACCGCCTTGATGCGCTGTCTACCGATACACACCGATGTGTTAAAACCTGATAAGAGCACCGATGAAAAAACATCCGTAATAACCTCCGGCAGCCCATTTTTTTTTAGTTGTATTGAATTTCTGTTAAAAGCTCCGCCAAAACCTTTGTTACCAGAAACGGATGTGGTAGCATATGTTGTTTTGAAAATTTTGGCCAATTTTATAACACTAAAGACCTCTTTTATAACCTCCACTAGAGGGTCTTTTCCTTGTAGTGATAATAATTACAAAAAGGGATGTATGATATAACGAGCCGAAATGTAAATTTTCATACGATAAAGGCATTGACCCACCGGAGTATGTATGTTATAAGATTTATTTTCCATGTTGTTTAATCTATATTCAGAGCTTTGTATGTTTCCTAGTTTTAAAAGTAATATATATATTAAGGTAAGGATTCTTATGTTTGTTTCCAAATTTGGTAGATGGAAGTATGATCCTTGGTAAGTTTAGAAAGGTAAGGCATAGTAAAATAATAATAAAAAATTATGTGGATAGTTTTATATTGTGAATGTTACAAGTGGTATCAGAGTAGTGTTCAAATTCTTAGACCAATAAGGTGTCACTTACATAACAATTAATGTGTGTGAATGTTCACAGAAAAATAATTTGAAGGAAGGAATTCACCAATAACAATGAGAAGGGGATCAATACATAAAAAACCTAGAACTGTAGGGGTAATTCACCCTAGGCTAATCAAGAAGCAAATCCAAAGATATGGGTGTAGCTAAGTATAGATCAGCACCAGCGAACTAGCAGATTGCTGGAAGAGCAACAAATATAGACCAAAAGGTTGTTGTATACTATGCAGCAACTTCAGAATGAAATGGTCCAGGTAGAAGTCACAATGAAAGAATGATGACGGAGCAGGAAAAGATACTTAAGAGTCTTTCAAATAAACATAATAATCCCACCACATAGCCTAGCCCAGAAAGGGAAACCCATGTAGAAGGCAAGCATCAGTAGCATATTCCTGACAATTGTGAGGAAAGCCGCACTCATCGAAACAAGAAGAGTAGGAATTACAATGAGGCTGACTCTGAAAATTCTTCTGATCAGAAATAACTTAATAAGAAGAGAGTGGAATTGCAAGGGGAATTTTGGAAGAACCCCCTACATTCGATGGAGAGGCTGAAGAGGTGGAAAAAGCTTAGATCATTAACATGAATAAATATTTTCAAGTGTAAGAGAATGACAGCAAACTCAAATCTCAGTTGGAAATTTACCAATTGCAAGAGAAAGCCACATTATGGTGGGAATAAGTGAAAAACGTATGTGGAATCAAAGACCAGAATGTAACCTGAGATTAATTTCAACAATACTTTAAGGATACATACCTGAAATAACAATTCTATGATGAAAAATCTCGAGAATTTCAATGATATGTGGTTGGGCCAATTATCTATAGAAGAATTCATCACCAAATTCACTTCTCTATTAAGATATGTGCCATATTTAAAAGATGAAAAGGAAAAGGTAAAACAATTTCTGAGTAGTCTACCTGCTCATATGAAAGAGAGAATTGAATTTGTAAGCCCAAAAAAAATGGAGGAGGTAATCTGAAAGGCATGGATGTACTATCAGCAGTCTAAAGGAAAAGGAGAAGTGGACCAAAATTGGCCATCCAAGAAAGGACAAAAAACTCCTCAAAATTTAGAAATAACAAATCTGGAAATTATAAGGTTGTTGTAAGGAATTTAGCAAATAAGGAAATCAGGAAAAATCTGCAAAGATCCAAATGGATAGTCGAGTATAGACCCATAGAACCATCCAGCAGATCAGATCATGGAAAACCCCAGAAACCACTATTTCAGTGTTGGGGATGCGGTGAGGGACATTATTACAAAAACTATCTGCATCGTGGGAGGAATGAAACTCTAGCTAACATGAAAGAGGCATCTACTATGGAGATGTGGCATGAAATATACCCAGAATCAATGCTGCACTAGAAGATCGGCAAGTAGATTTACAACCAACCATGATAGAACTGGACGGTAAGATGAATTCTCATCCCATATATATTTTGGTTGATCGTGGTCCTAGTTTAAGCTATGTAGGCCCCCGAATTGTGGAAAAATATAATTTACAGGGCCAAAAGTTTAAAAATCCTTGGTTACTACAACTGGCCACTGGGGCAAAGCAAAAAGTTCATGCCAAAGTTTCCAAATTCCTTCTTGAAGTCGAGGATCAAATCTAAGGGATGAATTAAAAATTCTACCCTTAGGCTCATATAATATATTATTGGGCATGGACTGGTTGGAAGCACACTACTCATTAGTAGATTGCAAGGATAAAATTATTTACTATAAGGTTGAAGATGGGACACGTCAAGAGGTGAAGGGAATTAAGAAGCCACTTCAGTTGCATCCTATTACATCATCTAAGCTAGGAAAATGCATTAGGAAGGGATGTCAAATCTATGCGATCCAAGTGGGATTTTCCAATTCTAAAGATAAGGCTCCTACAATGGAAAACATACTAGTGTTGAAAGATTTCATGGATGTATTTCCAGAAAGTGTACCTGGTTTTCCACCTAAGAGGGATATAGACTTTACCATAGAGTTAATTCCAGGGGCATCACCAATATTGGGATCACCTTACCGAATGAGTGTGCTTTAGTTAATAGAGCTAGAGATGCAATTACAAGAATTGCTGGACAAGGTTATATCCGTCCCAGCGCGTCTCCTTGGGGAGCACCAGTATTTTTTTTAAGGAAGAAGGCTGGCACTATGCGGATGTGTATGGAATATAGGCAACTTAATAAATTTACTATTAAAAATAAGTATCCTCTACCTTGGATTGATGATTTGTTCGATCAACTAAAAGGGGCAATAATCTTTTCAAAAATAGATTTAAGATCTAGATATCATCAAATAAGAATAAAGGATGAGGATATTTATAAAACAACTTTCTGAACCAGATATGGGAATTATGAATTTGTGATCCTACCATTTGGTTTGACCAATGCACCTGCAACATTCATGAGCTTAATGCATGGCATATTCCATCCATATCTGGATAAATTCATTCTAATTTTTATAGATGATATATTAATTTATTCCATAAATGAGGAGGAACATAAGGAAGATCTACGTATATTGCTGGAAATTTTAAGCGACCATCATCTATACGCCAAATTCAGTAAGTGTGACTTTTTCAAGAAAAAACCTCAGTATTTGGGACATATCATTTCGGGGGAAGGAATAGTAGTGAACCCTGAAAAGATAAATAATATTATGGAATGGAAGGTTCCTAAAAATGTGGTTGATATTCGATCCTTCATGGGATTGGCTGGTTACTACCAACGTTTTATATAAGGTTTTTCTAAAATTGCATTTCCTATAACTTCCTTGCAGTACAAGGGGAAAATATTCGACTAGACCAATGAATGTCAATCTAGTTTTGAGAAATTAAAACATTTATTGACCACTGCTCCTATTCTGAAAGTAGTAGATCCAAATTTATAATTTGAAGTCTGCACCGATGCAAGTAAAGGAGTAGGAGCAGTGTTGTCATAAGAAGGAAACGTAGTCGGGTATGAATATAGAAATTTAAGAGACCACGAGCAATGATACTCTGCCTATGATTTAGAATTGACTGCAGTTATGCATGCACTCAAGATATAGAGACACTACCTATTGGGAAAAATGTTTGTACTAAAAATTGACCATAGCATTCTAACGAGCTACTTTAAACAAGCCGATCTAAATGCTTGCCACGCAAGATGGAATACATTCCTGAGCGAGTTTGATTTTGAAATGCATCATGTTAAAGGCAAAGAGAATCGAGTTGCTGATGCATTAAGCAGAAAGCTACATCATATTTATGAATTATATTTTAATGGCATGGAATTCAAATTTCAGGAAGAGGTAAAGAAGGCTGCAGGAAGATATCCTAAATATCAGTTCTGATGGCAGAAAGCGCAAGATATGGCAGCACAAGGAACATAGTTAGACTATGTCATCAATGAAAAGGAGATGTTAAGTTTTTGAGGCAAAATGTTCATTCCTTATCAAATAGGTTTGAAAGGACTAATCTTGGATGAGTATCATAGAATTTTGTATGTTGGGCACCCTGGCTATCTAGGAAATGTTAACGTCTATCAAAAAAGGTTACTTTTGGCCAAAAATGCGCGAAGACATCGTTGAATATTTGACTAAGTGTTTAGAATGCCAACAAGTACATTTTGAATATCAACACCCGGCCAGTTTATTACAACCCATACAAGTACCAGAATGGAAATGGGAAGTTATATCACTGGATTTTTTTGTTGGTTTACCAAGAACAAAGTGACATAGTGACTCCATTATGGTGTTTTTGGATCGCTTGACTAAAGAAACCCATTTTATTCCTGTATAGTCCAATTTTAAAACCATACAGATTGCTGACATCTTTATGAGAGAAATATTCAGATTACATGGTATACCGAATACAATCATCTCAGATTGAGATGTTATTTTACTTCAGCCTTTTGGAAGGCACTATTTATGGGACTAGGCACTCAAATCCAATTCAACACAACTTACCATCCTCAAACGAATGGGCAAACAGAACGAGAAAACCCGATTTTGTAAGAAATTTTACTAATGTATGTAATGCAACAACCAACAAAATGAGAATATTACCTACATTTGGTAGAATTTTCTTATAACAACGGTTATCAATAATCACTCCAAATGAGCCCGCTTGAAGCTCTATATGGAAGACAATGTCGGACGCCTATTAATTGGGGCAGTCCTGAAACAAGGTTAATGCTTGGACTAGAGTTGTTGGCTGAGATGGAGTGAGAAGTTAAGAAGATTTGACAAAATTTGAAGAGTGCGCAAGATAGACAGAAAGTGTATGCGGACCAAAAAATGACCTACCGGGAGTTTGGAGTTGGAGATCATGTCTATGTTAGAATTGAACCCAAGAAGAGTACACTGAGATGGACTACTTGTGCTAAATTGGCTCCCTGCTTCTGTGGGTCTTTCCAAATCTTGGAAAGGGTGGGACCTATTGCCTATCGATTAGCCTTACCCGGACACATAAAACGCATAATCTGTCCCATGTGTCTGTGCTTAAAAGATACATCCATGATCCTAAGCACGTAATACATTGGAAGAATGTTTAGGTAAGGAGGAAATGGAAATTAAATATTTCTAAGAAATATAAAATATTGTTGATTAATTTACCGTTTGTTGGATGCAAGTAGAACCGGACGACGAGTTTCTGGTAGAGCCTCAATGTATCATCTAATGGAAAGAAATAATGCTCCGGAAGCAAGCTATCACCGAAGTTAAAGTGAAATGGAAACATTGTAGCCCAGAGGAGGCAACTTGGGAAGATGAAAACTTTGTGCGGGAGGCATAACCAAGACTGTTCGATGGAATAGTTTAACAACAAATACGGTGTTAATTTTAAGCGGGGGAAGTTGTAAGACCCATATTTAATGATTACTTTGTTAAAATACATTGTTTTAATTAGACTTTGAAGTATTAACTTTTAATTAGTAGATTAATAAATATGTTAATCAAAAGTTGTGAATCAAGATTCTTACTTTTGGAAATAAAGTTTCACTCATGGTATGGTACTATGAATCTAATGACTTAAAGTTTCCAAGACTCTAAGGTACTTGAATAAAGTAGTTACTGGCAGTTACCTTTCCTCTGGAAATAAAAATAAAATCCTATATGAGTAAAGGGGTTTTGTACAGGAAAAGAAAAACAACTAGAGGTTGAAGAAAGAGAGCATCCAGAGCTGGTGGAGAATGAGTGGAGCTCTACTATCTGATGGGGAGAAGAGACTGGACAGGAGTCCTGAGGTCTAGCTCCTTAGATAACTAATCTGCTGTAAACTTCTACCTTGGTGTAGATCAGCACCGGGGGAGTGGAGGAAATTATCGCCTCACTCAAGGTTGGGCAGAAGCCATCGGAGTTATAGAAAGTGAGATAAGTAAACTTGAATTAAAAAGAAAACTTGAATGTTTTTCCATGTGAATTGTATGCCCATATATAGAATTAGAAATTTTATTTTTTTGTGATTTTTTGTTTCTGGCATAAGAGATTACAAAGGAAGAAAATTCTGTATGGAATGAATTACAATTTTTTTTTTTGTATTTATGAAATTGACCTTTATATCATTTGACTCTGGGTGAAAAAAAAAAGTTGTAAACATAGCAAGTTTGACAGTCTAAAACCTAGGAAGTAAATCCCAAGAAAAAGATAGTATGTCCTGCAAATAGAATTTAACTAGTACACGAACTAAGGGAATAATACCCTTAGAGTGGTTCACACACTTACCTAGAGTAAAGCTAGAAGAAAAAGTAAATAGAGCAAACTATTAAATTATTAAATATTTAAGTACAAACAGTAACTACTATATGAAAACAAATATTCTAAAAGAATTGGTCTTTCTTACTTGAACATGAAAATTGTCTCAAATCCAGCGAAAATTGTAAACAATAATTGTATGTACAGACATATACATTCAAGGATATTTTCAATTACAGACATTGCATTCATGGAAAATATGCATAAACAAATATTAAACATTTGTAGAGAAGGTGAAGCTAGATTAATTATAAATCATAGAAACTCAATATATATAGATATGTTTAATATTCCAAAACTGTCTTATAGCTAATTGGAATATTAATTTTTTCTTTTTTCATTTATATAGATGGATAAGTGGGTAGGGAGGACCATAAATCTCTTTAGTAGGAATAAAATCACTCTCAATGTGAATAAGAATCATCTTAAATAGCTCAATAAAGCACCCTCATGTGTGAATAGGGGATGAAGCATTTGGATGGGGTCAAGTTTGACCAAATCAACAACGTTAGTATGGAGGGAGTGGATAATCAATGAGAGACAACATAGTGTTAATGGGAGGAAGTCTCCATGATAGTAGTGGCTTTAATGAGTGGGTCCCAAGGTAAGAAGGCTCAAAATGAATATAAGGAAGGGGAAGGCAGCCATAGAAGGCATGTTGATTATTGATATGTTTTGGTCTATTATGACTTCTTGCACTCTTCATCTGTTTAGCGGATTCTGTTATGTTTTTTAGCACAAGGGTGTTCCCGAGCAGGAATCCCACCCTCATCCTCGAGGGACTTCAAGTGCCCACTCAGGAGAGGTTTGTGAGCTGCATATCCAGATTCCAACATTCAGGCCAGCTTCAATCTTCATCTACAACGCAGTTTCTTCCAGGTTTGTGTTGAGTTGCAAGGCAGAAGCAGTGGAGGATTGAAAGGGCCACTTTCTGTGTTTGTTTTTTCAGTGGAAAGGTATCCTTTCCATTGGGAGACCATAAAGGAGGGTACTTGGGCTTTATTCATCATTTGGCACCAAGCCAAGCTATTACCACCCACTACATCGTAGTTTCCCTCTTAGACTGTGTTATTTCAGAGAGCAGTTGCAGTGGTGGTTTCAGTGCTTCATTTGGAGGGTTAGATCTTAAGTGTAGGGATCAACCTTTCACTTGGATGATCTATTGGAGGAGCTCCATACATTTCAACATCAGTTTAAGCCATCTCCTTCCAGTTATTCAGTTACAATGATTCTTCAACCCTAGGGTTGTGTTTCACTATTTTGTATTTTGTGTATTTCCAAAAACCCTTTCTGGGTTTCCTTGGAAAAGTGTTTGGGAGCATAGATCTCTATTCCTGGCATTATTGGAGCCATACATTAGCAGATACATGTATTTAAAATTTCCGGCTGCATTTATATTCACTGGGACTGCGTTGTACTAGTTCTCTGGAATTCTGCTATGCAGCAACATTTCATGTTTTGGCATATGTATTCATTGGAGGCTTGTTTCCCTTGATTATTTGAGTTGTGCCCATATTTATTGTACTTATTTGCTGCTGATTTACCTAATAAAATGGCTCTATGTTTGTCATGCATTTTGGTGTATGGATATTCACTGTTATTTTCAGTTTTGTGTTCAATATTGCTTCTTTTCCTATTTTGGAATATTACAGTGGTAACAAAGCATAATCTTGGCTTAGCTTGTGTATTTGAGCCAATATGTTATTAAAAGAATAAGAAGAAGAAGCAGAAAGAGAAGAAGATATCTATAGTGATGGAGGGAATGATTTTTGTCTCATATCTTTTCAGATCTATGAAAGACCTCTCCAAGGAGGTCAAGAAAATGAGAAGGGAGAGATGCAATGAGACCTCAAGAGGGTTTCAAGATGAGGAAGGTCCAAGAACTTCTTATCAGCAACATAAGAAACCGATATTGCATATATTTCCAAAGCAATCTACTATGTCCACTTTCTTTGAAGAGGAAGGTGAAAGGCATGGAGATGGAGGAAACTTAGATCATGAGGTTCTAAGTGAGTATCTTGCAGAATAACAATATCAATCAAGGGATTTCAAGGAGAATCTAACTCTCCAATAGTTCATTCAGATCAAAGAAGAGAGGAGAGGAGACCTTGCAACAACAGTAGAAGAAAAAGACACAATAGATTTCTATTGTCTACATTTTATGGGTCATCCACATGCATAGCAAGGGCTTGGATAAGGAAGTTGGATGCATTCTTCCTGTTACATCCGGTAGCAGAAATAGAAGTTGTTGAGATTGCATTGCTGGACCTTGAGGGTGAAGCAAATATTTGGTGGTTCATCCATTTGAAACATGCAAGAGTGATTGCTTATGCAGATTTTACTCAAAGGCTGATCAAGAAATTTAATAGAAGAAAACTGGAGAAAATTCCTAATGATACATTTTTCAACATTGATGATAAATCACATGAGGAGCCAAGGGAAGATGTCAGCATTATCACTCCGAAAGAAGAGCAAATTCCACCACCACTTGTTGCAAGAGTAATTTCATCAGGAGAAGGAACACTTGCATATTTGCAAGATGGTCTTGATCTCTTGACATTGAGAGTCCCATGCATTATTCAGGAGATGCATGAGGAAGAGGAGACTTATACCAGCGCTGGTGCAGCAGTAGAGGAGCAGCCATCACCATCACCAGCAATTGGAGGAGTCATCACACCGGTAGGAGGAACCCTTGTAGCTGTACAAGATGTTCCCAAGGATCAACTTAACCAAGGTATGCAAACATTTCCACTTCCTATTATTTCAGCACATCATATGGAGAGTTGTGGGGACATGCCATCAGGGAAATTGCATGATCTAGGGTCAAAGAAGACTACTAATTGGGGGCAGTAGACTATCACTACGTAGAGGACCCTTGAATGGTTCAAGGAGATGTATAGCCATCCTGGTTTCTCATTATTGAGTTGCAAAAAAAACTTTGGGTTGGAGTGTAGAGTTTTGGAGGATAGGATGAGCATAATCCCAATCAATCAAATGAAGAACTATGTGTTCAACATTGTGCATGATCATGAGATAGCTTATACACCATCATGGAGATCATCAGCGCTGTCACTGACCAGGAGTGATGAGTTGGGGGCCCAACTATTATTGGGACATTCCAATGACGATTCTACTTGGGTAGAATTGGATAGGAAGATGGTTGATGGAAGACATCTTATGATCGATTACATCTCCCATTATTATGATGGATCCTTCTTGATGAGCACTTCACAGCTCAATGAGAATATTTTTCCTATAACATGTTTGGAACCTTATGGGTTCAACTTGGTCATCGATGAGTGGTCTTCATGTGGAGATCTCTGGGAGGTTTCACTTCAACATCTCATGAAGTGCAAGGATAGTGATCAGACTTGGGAGGATGGTATTCTCCATTGGATGCATACCAATTTGGAGGAAGATGGGAGATGCCCACAATTGGATGGATGGGTGAGGATGATGAGCAAGAGGTTGGTGAGCCACTTGCAGATCTACGACACAGAGCAACAAGAGGCATGGCTGCACTAGCTACTCTTGAAAGAGTTTGGCCATCATGTGAAATATCCCATGTCAAAGGATGTATTATGGTTTGGGGCATTGCATGGCACCGATATGATATGGCAGCAATGGATTTGGTTGTCTGGAGAATTTTACAAGTCAATCATCATGATGTTACTCCATGAATTGTATAACGATGAGATGAGAAGGCAGCAAGAGATATTGTTGCTTTGGTTACTCTTGGGAGAGTATGGGCTAATTTTCTCCCATACCTTTCATGATGTTTCATGAGTAAAGGGTGGCACAATCATGGTGCAAAGGGGATAATCCTTAACTTTGGAGTATCATGGGGTGCTTCCACATAGGAAGGGGTCTCCCATATGTAGCAGCATTATGGCACATGAATTTGACATTGGCATGTCAAAGAATGGAGTTATGATATGACAGGAGCCTTATCACAAAGGCCAACAACGTTGTCACTGGGGAGTATGTATCTATTGATGGAGTGTTCCAAGGGTCACTTCACATATGAGTCTCTTGATGGTCATGTAGGAGATGAGATTTATGGAGTGGTGGATGGAGACATCTATTACCAGGATATAATCTTCTTGACTTGGATCTCGAAGCACAAGAAGAAGAATTTACATGCAGCACATGGTTCATTCCTTTCCATTCACCAAGGCTTCATGGAGACATATCATACCACTATGGAGAGATCATCCATGGACTTCATTATCAGCTTGATCAAGATCATTTCTCCAAAAGGGGCCACTATTTCCAATAGAATTCTTGGTCCATTTGGGGCCATAAGCAGTGATGAGGATGGCCACTCCCTAGGATATTTTGGGGAGATGATATATTACTCAGGGTGTGCTCAGTTGGCACCACACATTATTCACCTTCTCCATGCATTTGAGAGGATTGTGGCAGCAAGCAAGTGGTTGGGAAACCACTCACCATATCATATTCTAAGGTAGTTAGGAGTAATACTATACTTGTTCCACTTAAGGGACTATTATCCTCCTCCAGTATTTCATATGGCAGCTAGTGTGTCTTTCATTTTGATCCCATATGTTGATGATGTTATTATCATTGTTGTTGGCATGATTGGAGGGATTTCACATCGACTAGATGTGCCCATTGGGAATGATATTCCCCACACTTCCTATGCCTCATGCTTCAGGGGGAACTTTGGACAGTATATGGCTGCTACATTAGATCTCTTGTTTCCTTATGAGGTCAGCCATTTGGCTAACTTGAGCACTTGGGTGATGCATCTCATATGCATTTGGGAGGATTTTTTCTATGAGTTACCACTTTGGAGGGTGACCCATTTTGTTTGGATAATAGATTGGGGATTGGAGCTTCTCATGGGGATTGAATTTCCCTACATTTTTCAGATTTCATGTCTCAAGAAAGCCTCTAGACAACATATAGTTGCCTCCAGGGATATCCCACGTCTTCATGATGAGAGCCATTTGGATTTGTCACCAAAGGATAACTTGTACACTTGGGAGGAGCAACTAGGGGACCGATCGATGAGACAACATCTTGTTCAGTGGAGGAGCTTATCGGATGAGGATGCTACAGGAGGAGGAGAGGAGGCTTTGCAGTTCTATCCTTGTAGTTTCTTGCGGACAAGCAACATTTGGGAGGGGAGGACTGTAATATTCCAAAATTATCTTGCAGCTAATTGGAATATTAATTTTTCTTTTGTCATTCTGATAGATGAATAAGTTGGTAGGGAGACCCATAAATCTCTTTATTAGGAATAAAATCACTCTCAATGTGAATAAGAAGCATCTTAAATATCTGAATAAAGCACCCTCATGTGTGAATAGGGGATGAATCATGTGGATGGGGTCAAGTTTGACCAAATCAACACGCTGGAATGGATGGAGTGGATAATCAATGAGAGACATCGTGGTGTTAATGGGAGGAAGTCTCCATGATAGTGGTGGCTTTAATGAGTGGGGCCCAAGGTGAGAAGGCTCAAGATGCATATAAGGAAGGGGAAGGAAGCCATAGAAGGCATGTTGATTATTGATATGTTTTGGTTTATTATGACTTCTTGCACTCTTCAACTGTTTAGCGGAGTCTACTGTACTGTTTAGCGCAAGGGTGTTCCCGAGCGGGAATCCCACCCTCATCCTCAGGGGACTTCAAGTGCCCAAGATGGAGAGGTTTGTGAGTTTCATATCCACATTCTAGCATTCAGCCCACCTCAAGTCTTCAACTACAATGTAATTCCTTCCAGGGTTTTTTTGAGTTACAGGGCAAAGGCAATGGATGATTGATAGGGCCACTTTCTATGTTTCTTTTTCAGTGAAGAGGTATCCTTTCCATTGGGAGGCCAGTAAGGATGGTCCTTGGGAATTATTTAATCATTTGGCACCAGGGAAAGCCATTACCACCCACTACAACATAGTTTCCCTCTTATACTGTGTTATTTCAGAGAGTAGTTGCAGTGGTGGTTTCAGTGCTTCATTTGGAGGGTTAGATCTTCAATGTAGGGATCAAACTTTCACTTGGAGGATCGATTGGAGGAGCTGCATACATTTCTACATTATTTTCAACCACCTCCTTCCAGTTATTTAGTTGCAATGATTCTTTAGCCCGAGGGTTGTGTTTCACTATTTTGTATTTTTTGTATTTCCGGAAACCTTTTCTGGGTTGTCTTGGAAATTTTTTTGGGAGCATAGATCTCTATTCCCGCCAGTATTGGAGCCATACATTAGAAAATACATGTATTTACATTTTCCAACTGCAATTATATTCATTGGGACTGCGCCGTACTAGTTCTCCGGCATTCTACTATGTAGCAACATTTCATGTTTTGGCATATGTATTCATTGGAGGCTTGTTTTCCTTGATTATTTTAGTTGTTCCCATATTTATTGTACGTATTTGATGATGATTTACATAATAAAATGGCTCTATGTTTGTCACACATTTTGGTGTAAGGATAGTCATTGCTATTTCCAATTTTGTGTTCAATATTGCTGCTTTTACTAATTTGGAATATTAGAATGTGCCCCTTAAAATATAACAGAACTGTATTCAAATGAAGAAACCATGTATTACTACAGCATATTCACATTAGTGGCTGAAGGAAGAAGTCAAAATTCCACATTCTATAGTAACATAAAACTATATAGAGAATATAACGTAAACTATCACTAGAGAAATCAATAATTCATGCACAGGCCATTAAGTATTGAGGACAGAGAACCAAGAAAGGTAATTTTGTATCTATGAAAATGGAATCCTAGTAAATTCTTAATAACTTAATTACATACAATGGAATCCCGTCGACTTGGAAACTTCAATTAAAATTAGGGGTTTCAAGACCAACCCTCTGCCAAAAAAATTGATGATCTTGTACAGTGTTTTGGCGATGTCGTTGGGGGATATCACATCCATAAAAAAAATAAATGTATTGTTGAAGTCATAAAAAAAACAAAAATCGATCACATAAACCCTGTCAAGGTATGAGGAGATAACTCTCGACCTCAACAAGAAATAAACTAGAGCGAAACCATTGCAAAGTCGGAAAGATTGAGAACTCGTAAACCGGAGTAGACAGGGATGAGAGACAACTAAACAAACAATGGAGAAATAACACATGCACCTGGAAGAGAAAAACGAAGTGCTTTGGAATATGCCTGCTGTCATAGAAGGTATAAGCGCGAACAGTAAACAAGGGAGAAAATCCTTACCTGTACTAAGGAGATGATATTTTATGTTAGTAAGGATTTAAATTAATGCATTGTAAACCAATAAAAACAAAGAGAACTAGAGAATATCAAGAACTCCATTAACTTGGGTCTGCCAGAAATTGTAAACCCTCGAATTCTGCAAAAAAAAATTGTAAACATAATGGATAAGAGACCTTATTTAGTTACAAGGATTAGAGGAATAGATTCAATTCGGGAGAATGACGGAGGAAAAGCACATACATGCCAAGCTAGTCAACGAAGAGAAGTTACCTGTAAATGTCGCTGAGAAGCAATGTTGATAGCTGTCACCCGTTCAGAGAGTCGAAGTGAATTCTTTGAGCCATGGCTACCTTGCAGTCTAACCTCTATCAAGTAAAGAAATGTGTTGGAGTCACTAAATTGCGACGGAGATACCCTAAGCACTCTTCCAAAATAAAAAGGATGGTACAATATCCAATGTAAAAGGCTCACCATTTCATGAGTCGCTGTGTGAAAAACCCTGCTCAGCAATAAAGCAGGGTTGCAAAGCTCATGAGAAGTTGCGGTGGAGGCAAATGAATGAGGTGGTTAGGGTTTGACCACGGGTAGGCCATTACCCTAACAAACCACGAATTAATAACCACCATCAATGATGTGGACAGATCAACGGAGGAGATGGAGCCAAATTCTAGTGCAAAGAGTTACAAAAAAATTCGAGGTGATGGATTGACAACTCATAAATTTACATATCAATCCTTACACCCGTGGAAGGGATAATATATTCCAATATTGATAACTCGTACCCCATTTAGTCATGACGGTAATGGCTATTAAATCCGCCTCAAGAACAAGAGTAATTATCAGTGTAACCTATATAATAATTACAAAAAGTGATTTATGATATACCGAGCCGAAATGTAAATTTTGATACGATAAAGACATTGACCCACCAGAGTATGTTTGCTATAAGATTTATTTTCCATGTTTTTTAATCTATATTCATAGGGTAGTTTTATACGGTGAACATTACGGTTTTTTAACATTGTTTTCATCTTCCTTCCTCAAACCAAACATAGAAGATTGGTATGAGCTACCATGTATAAAGTTAATGTGTAAATTTCGTTATAGTGGTTTAATCTACTGCAACTTTATTCCTGGTTTTATCCAAAATATCTCTCAAATTCATCCATCTTAGTATTAAATCACAAATCATAAACAAAAGTATGATATTTAGAAAATATACGAAAAGGGATATTAGAAATTAAGTGTTTTGATATCATCTATAGTTACTAGTGATTTAATTTATATAATTGTGCTAGTCATAGTTTAATTGTTAAATTAATAGTAAAACAATTGTTATTACGAATTATTCAAAAATATTAATTAACTTGTCTTTACAATTTAATTTAAAAATTAATTTAATACTAAATAACAAATTATATATCGTGTCAACTCCATTTTACTCTACAAAAGAAGGAAATCTTGTTTAAAACGAGCCTTCATTTGAGAGATAACATTAAAATTTGTGTTCCATATTCCCATTCCTTCACTACGACAAACACAATTGAATTCAACTCTATATCAATCATGAACCATTCCCATGAACTTTGTAGGAGACAATTGGTTGTGAAAAACACGTTTCTTGGAATTGACATCTCATTGAGTTGAAACTAAGTTTCAACTAAGTTCCCCCATATCAATTTGAACCAAACACTGCCCAAAAAACAAAATTTTAGCACAACATTTTCGTTTTCATTTCCATTTTTTTATGAATGCTTTAATTGATCATCTCACATCTTGTCAAGAGTTCATACTCCCATTAGCTATAATTGAACTAAGCGATAGGCATAGCACTTGTTTATTGTAAAGTTGAATTAAATTTTATTTTCTAGATATTACATCATTATTTAAATTTATATTTTGAAACTATATAATATAGGTAATATTTATTGAAAATGATTGAGCCAAATCCATTAAATAATAAAAAAATATGAAGAAAATCAATAAGGGAAAAACCAGTGTAACTTTTGTTTTTTAAATAAGATACTTTCCATGGTTAGTAAAAGCCTTTTTCAAAAAATTAATTACGGAAAGAATCATAAATTAAAAAAAATAAATAAATTATATAATTAACTAATGATGCCACTTGGTCATTAAAGTTTTTTGTTTTTTTTCTTTTTGTTTTTTTTTTTGAAAATTTTATTTTAAACCACATAAAATTAGTCTTCCAATAATCCAAAATTAGAAATTCAAATTTTAAAAATTCAAAAAATAATTTTCAATTTCTAATTAAACTTAATTTTAACAAAACATAAATAAACTTTAGAAATAGTTTCTAAAAATTTGCAAATTATTTCAAAGTCAAATAATTTTGATCCAAACTGATTACAATATACTTTGTCTTTGGCAAGTATAAAAATTGATCAATTCTTGAAATGGAAATCATAAAAAAACCAGATCTAATCGATTAATGTACTCCTAGAAGAAGTTTGGCAGGAAGGGGAAACAATGGAGAATGTGCATAATAGGGTATCGTTTTCTAATTGTGATAAACATGACACTGTTGAGCGGTTGGTTTTCATCGTTTTAGCACTCGGGGACCCATAAGAAGGGGATCTCATGACAAGGTGTGATTGCAGTTTTAGATGGAGTTGATTTCTGCCTATTCATGTGGAGATTCAATTGGATTTTCAAAGATTGGTGTCCAGGGAGTAGAATGGTGGTAGATATTTTGTCTATGTCAGTTCCTTATCAATTAAGTTTTTATCAAGGGTTTCTTACTCTAATAAAAAAGGTGCATATGGTGGATTATCCTGCGATGTTGGTGTTAATACCCTTCAAAGTGAACGATTTGGGGATGTAGTCTATGAGTCCCATTGGAGCTCGCGAGGGTACAACTAGTTGGTTTCTTTATCATCCACCAATTTGTATGAAGTTTTTAGTGTTCTTGGTCATTGCGAATGGGGGTTTTCTCATGACTCAAACGGTAAGATCCCACCCTCCCTATTGCCTAATTTTTGTGAATGCTCAGCTTCAGTTTATTTGGGTCTGGTAGGCAATTTAAATTCAAAGCATATATGGGTGCCTACAAATATTTATGTGTCCTTCATTTCCTATGGAATTGGTATGGATGCACTATAGTTTGGGGAAATCAAAGCCCATGTCAAATCTTTATTGAACATTTAAATGGGAGAACCACAACCTTTTGGGTCAGGGGTTCAAACACAACCATTAAATTGAAACAAAGCATTGGATTTAAATGGGATATTCTTGTACCTTTATAAAGCCTACAATATGAGGGGAGGGTTCTTCAAAACACTAACTAATAAAATGCTATAACATACAAACCAAGTCAATTGTTGTACCGAATATGGGGCTACATGGTGGAGCTTCAGATCCCCAAATATCGAAACAATGAAAGGGAAATGTTCTAACTCGGTAGAACAAATTCAAAACACATCAGTGTCATACATCATTAAAAAAATGGAGCTCCCTCGAGCCATGGAAGTAAATATCGTAGATGTTAACTCCCTCTTTTATACCATGGAATCAAATGCAATTATCTATAGGTTGAATGGTTTTTGGCCAAAACCAAAATCATTACATCAATGGATCTTCAGCTCTTGGACAACAAACTTTGACATTTAGTTATGTTACAAAGTCTTCTTTATTATGCATTTTGATACACATAAATATTATGATATTGTTTAAATGAAGGGTCATATTTCTAGGGTAATGCTGGGTTTTTCACATCTTCATGGCTTCTATAATTTGATCCATTCAATATGGTGGTGACTCTCAAATTTTCCTCTTCCCTTTTGACACTATAAGGTTCTAGGTGATATTGGAAAAGCCATGAGAAAATTTTAAAAAAGAAATTTTGAAAGAATATCTGTGGAGAGCGACCTTAGCAAAGCTTAACTATATCACATTAATTTAAAACACAAATATCTTAAGTGTTCCTCAGTCTTGGACCATGAAAACACGACATTTTGATGTAGGAATTGTTTTCAAATAAGACATTTGCCAACGACATGTTCATAGATTAAAAAAACGCATAAAACAAAAAGTCATATAAGCTAAGAGGATGGTAGTTTATAGAACCACATACTTCTAAAGAAGAAGATGGAGGAACTATGGAGAATTCAACCAAAAGAGAAGGGGGCTCTCAAGACAAAAAAGTCACTGCCTCCCCCAAATAGAATGAGACTGATACAATAGCACCCGAGGAAACAAAAAATCAATCAAGAGTGATCCAAATGGAGGATGAATCAAGAGGTACGAAGCGTGCCAATGTATCATAAAGCTCAAATTCGGATAAAGAAAACCGTCCAAAGACAAAAATAGGTGTATTGGTTCTAGTTACAATGGGCCACAACTCCAAAAAATGGAAATAGATCTAGAAAAAGAAAGGAAAGAAAGTGTAGAATGTGATGTCTACATTAATTAATCTTCCCCATGTACTTATATTGTTTCTTTTTTTTCTTTTCTTTTTTCAGACTATAAGCATATAAAAGAAAAATATTTTATTGGTTACTTGCCACATAGAAATTTGGCCATATCTTTGACAAATACACACATCATATTTGTATATATAAAATGTTTTTTTTCAATATAAATGAAAATACAGTTTTCTTTTCACATGAAAAAAAAAAAGATAAATATTTTGTTTTACCTACTAAATAAACATCAAATTCACTTAATATATTTTTTAATCTTTCTTCCAGTATTTTCACTGATTACATAGGTTAGTCATGATCCTGGATCAGCAACCATGCACTAATTTTGTCCTTACCGCTGAAGTGCAACTGGTCACTATCTCCTTTTATATCAAATCTCATGTGTGCTCTTCGGTTGGTCAAAATGAATGTATCTGTAGAGAAAGTTGGAGCAAATTCGTAAACCATATAATCATAAAAGAATGATTAAGCATGCACTCGGGATAACTCGAAGCAATCAAAATCAGCCAATGTCGTATGAGTGGCGTGGTTTTGGGCAGTTAATGTGCACTTATAAATTGAAAAGTCGCTTTCCATTACCCTGTGATGAAACGGCATATATCAAAGAAAAGGACCGACTCAGACATATCATATTAAGTTTCAAATTTCATTGAAGAGCAGTCTTCGCATTAAAAATATAACATCTTTTTATGTTGGATGAAAATTAAGAAGCCACTATCATTTTTATATCTGGTTGTAAATTCCAAAAGACAGAGACCTTGACAAATAAATTCATAGAAAGATTAATTTAGATTAGATGTTAAGGTAAAAATACAAGAGTACGATCATTTAGTATGTGAGGGTATGGAACCAACTTTCAATCTATAAAAGGGAACAATAATTTTTAATTTTGACTACTGATATAATAAATTCAAGGAAACTTATGAAAAACATTGAGAGATGACACAATTTATTCAGAATATATGTGAAAGGGTACGAAACATGGCCACAATCAGTTCACAGGTAAGCAAGTTCCAATCTCTGGAAGGGTAGTCCTTGCAAGTTGTCAATGGTGGGGATCTGTAACTTTTTGTTATAAACAACGGATACCTTCATTCATTAAATCTGCAAGCAGGAATGGTGGTCATATTCGTGTGCAGTACTTCAATTATTTCCTTTTAAACTCGCGCTTTTCCACCGCTCACAGAGGGTTCATGTTTGTAAAGGCATTGAAAACGTGAGCTCATTTTACAAGGAAACCAGTCATTCGAATACTTTAAGAAGATCGCAGATGTTCATAAAATTGAAAGTACTGCAGGAGCGTACAGCTTCGCAGATTTTAGAAAAGCTGAGCTCTGGATTGCTCTCGTTACATTTCTCTAAGTTGATTTTCTGGACACAACTGCAACGTTATATTCCATGACGAAGTTGGGAGGATTTGTGGATGAGAAAGGTGAGTTTGAGGGCCAATATTTTGGAGGTTATGTTTCTATATCTTATTCATGTATTGAAGTTGTAATTTAAATAATTGATATTGGTGAATTGGGCTTGGGTGAACTCTATTCTTGTTGTCCTACGGAGTGATTGTAAATTGAATCAATTTTTATGATCTATTTTTTTGCTATTTAGATTTACTAATTTGCATTTGATAATTTTGTAAATGTGCAAGTTTTTTTAAAGTTTAGTAAGATTTTTCATCATTTTTTTTCCATTTTCATTAATATGTCAAAATACGTTACCCTAATCCAAAAAGAAAATTAAACATGTGATGATTGATGTTTAACCAAAACCCCAAAAACTACATCATTTACAAGTTGATTATATAACTATACAAAGTTAAACCTACATTTTGAAATATTTTTATCATACTATATTCAATTTTCAATTTAAAAAAAAAAAACTAAATAATAATCCTTAACGATCATGTCTAAATTTATAGTAATTTGTGAGTTCAAACGCTCAAATTTCTATATGTCAAATATAACATATACTTAAATTCAATATTAATAAAATCTAATATTAAAAAAACTTAATCATTGGTTATGATTCCATCACATATTTGATTAGAAATCTTAACTTTAATCATAATTTTCCATTAAATTTTTATCTACTAATAATTCCATCTTATCTAAAAAGTTCTTTTCTTATGATTTTTAAATCAATCGGTTCACTACACATACACTACACTAGCATTAAATTGTTGTTGTCCCACGGAGGAGTGATTGTAAATTGAATCATTTTTTATGATCTATTTTTTTCTATTTAGATTTACTAATCATTATATTTTATAGTTGTATAGTCTTTTTCTATAATGTTATATAATTTTTGTATTTGATAATTTTGTAAATTATATCATGTGCAAGTTTTTTTTGTAAGTTTAGTAAGACTTTTCGCTTTTTTTTTCCATTTTTATCAACATGTCAAAATACGTTACCCTAATCCAAAAAATAAATTAAGCATATGATAAGTAATGTTTAACCAAAACCCCACAAACTACATCATTTACAAGTTAATTGTATAACCATACAAAGTTAAACCTACATTTTGAAATATTTTTATCATACTATATTCAATTTTCAATTTAAAAAAAAAAAAACCAAATTATAATCCTTAACGATCATGTCTAAATTTATAGTAATTTGCGAGTTCAAACGCTCAAATTTCTTTATGTCAAATATAACATATACTTAAATTCAATATTAATAAAATCTAATATTAAAAAAACTTAATCATTGGTTATGATTCCATCACATATTTGATTAGAAATCTTAACTTTAATCATAATTTTCCATTAAAATTTTATCTACTAATAATTCCATCTTATCTAAAAAGTTATTTTCTTATGATTTTTAAATCAATCGGTTCACTACACATACACTACACTAGCATTAAAACATTTCACTTATTTGATATGCGTACATTAAGTAACCATATCTACCTTGTTAGCATTAAGAATGAAACATATGGACATTAAAAAATAGATTGATTTTCATCTGGTTTTGCAGATGCTATTGAAAGAAGATTGTCTAATTTGAATCCTAACATTTTGATGTTTTTATTTTTATTACTGTCTATCGTTTCTGAAACATTAAGAAGCATGAAGACATGATAATCTCTTTTTAGTTGTGAAAGAGGATTTTTTAATTTGACTTTAACACTTGCATGTGTTTTATGTTTATCGTGGTCTCAAAAATTGCATTAAGTAAACTGGAACATTGTTTATGTTCATGAACCAGCATGAAGACATGATAATCTCTTTCACTAGGTAAATGAAATTTATATGTCATGATAATTTATTCAAACTTTTTAAATAATGTATAATATTTCGAATAATGTATTTAAAAGAGTTTTTTATATTGATATGTAAATTTAATATCTTCATATTTTTTAGAAAGGAGAAATAGGAGTTCTGTTTTGAAAAAAATATTTATAATATTTTACAATTAATAAGTTATAATATAATCATTTAATATATAAAATTTTAAAAATTTTGTAATTTTTATATTATTTTAATAAAAATAAATAAATTATTTTAACCCTTAAAATTATGACTTTACTCTTGAAATTTGATCCGCAGTAGCAACTATGTACAAAGATTCCTGATATTACAACATAGTATTAATAATTATTAATAAAATTTTAATAATTAATTAATAATTTCTTAAAATTAATACGTTTTTAAATAACATAAATATATTAATAATATTGGTTTATAATATCTAATAAAGTCGATATACACACATTATTGTTATTTTCTAGTTTTCATCATTATTACAATTTATTATTTAAATATTAAAAAAATTATATAATTTCGATAAATTATTAAAAGTCTACATGGCAGGTTGAGGTTTAATTGTTGTATCATTATTACATGACTTTAAATTAACAGAAAATGAGAAGAAACTACCTAAACTTAAAAATAAGATAAGTTATTAGAAGTCCTTTATATATTATTTATTTATTTTATTTATTAAAAGAAAAAAACCGATAGTTCAATGGGATTTTTACTACATCATTTATTTCATTTATCAATTAATCTAAACAGTGAATGTGAAGACCTAAAGAAATGTTGCTTAGCTTTACCCTATGGCCCTTTACCTTAGAAATTTGGTATCATTAGAGAAGGTTTGCATTGACAAAGAGATATGCAAATTAAACACAGAAGGTCCAGTCTACCTACCCATACCTGAATCGACGATAAATCTTACACCACAAACTAAATGAAAGTGGACGTGTATTCTAAATGGAAATCGAAATCGAATGGTATATCTGGCCATTGTATGTTCTATTTTTTAAATAAAATTAGAAATGAAAACAAATAAAGGAAACAACACGTCCATTAGGGTTAGAGTCATTTTTTTTTAAATTAATTTATAAATAAAGTTAAGAATATATATATTTTTTACTTTCTAATTCATCTTATCTTTTAATTTAAAAAACAAAAATTTAAAAACGCTAATAATGCAAGAACATCATTTTGATCGATTTATAGATATAGAGATGAGTCTCTATATTCCAAATGTGATGAGAATGTAACAAATTTGGAATTGAGTTTTTTTTTAAGCACTTTTATTTCTTAATGGTTTTTTAGACCTCACTCAATAATATATATCACAAATTGAAAGATCACATATATCCAAATACAACAAAACCATAGAGTTGTATGTTTTCTTTAGTTTGTCAAAGAAAAATGCTACAGTCTTTATACAAATCAAGTTTACCATAGATACATAAACAAAGCATAAAATCATAAAATCAGGAGGCCACAAAGCTTATCAGCTTTCTTGGGGAACAGTAATTAATATAATGAAGCATAATTTGCAGACAAGATGCAACATTGTCAACCAAGGATAAACACTTCTCCATAACCATATATCATCAAAGTGCAGGTACATATCCCAAATAACAACAGTAGCAAAGATACTCAAGGAGTGACCATTATGCACAAAAATATGTGATAAAGACCAACCAACTAGAAATTCAGAACCCATATAAACCATCAAGAAAAAAGGTCCATCCATCAAAACATGGACCCAACATAAATGCATGGATCGAAATCTGAGTTAATCTGAAGACATCTGAAAAAACATCAATGAGAACCATATCCTCACCTCCCTAGTTCAAATTTCATAGAAACAATAGAATTAAAAATCCAACCATAGAAATCCAAAGCCATCCATAAACGAACAGAGCTATCAATAGCACCAACTTATCCACAGGCTTAACAAAAAATCTTAAAAAAGAAACAACTCTCTACATTACAAACGAGACTGTGAACTAGAAATATGTTCCTAAACAATGGACGTCTGAACCAAAACATAATGAGGAACCCCATTAATAAGCTATACCTTAGTGGTCACATACCAAAATCGATTGCAAAAGGACATGATAGGCCACCATATATAGTCATGATTTGAAGAGGGTATTGTAGCCGGTGTTTGAGCTCTAGTGCCAAGAGGGTCCATAAGGTCACCAAAGGCATAATCACTCACAAGAAAGCCTTCTAGATGGCCCAATGAGAATCATATTGTCTAAGAAGAACCTTTTATTATGAAGCATGTGTTTAATGTCTTCTAATGACAAGAAGACAATGTACTTTTATACCTGTTTGTCTTTGAAGATGAGTCGTAATAGGGTAGCCATTTGTTGATGTAAAGTAGTAAAATTTAGAAAATGTATCCTCCTACTATTGAATCTTCCACGAGCAGGAACTGGTTTTTCCAATCAATTCAGAATATGAATTATAAGGTTGATCTCCTACCTCTTTACTTTCCAAAAAAATGAGTTTATTTCTTCACCTCTTTTGAGAATTCTTCATTATTTTCCTTTATCAAACCAATTCATCATTAAAACAAGGGTTTTTCACTAGTGCTCGAAGGAGGCGATTTTCTTCCCTTCTCTTTTCTTTATTGATTTGTTGTGAAATAAATCCACCAGACAAATTCAAAAATTAAAGATAAATACTAGTGAAGTTGGAATATACTATGGGTTGAAAAAGAGAGTGAACAATGATATAAAACACTAATTTAACAACTTGAAATACTTTCTATTAAAATCTCTCACTCGCTTTCCTCCTTGTGAAATTGTTTCTTCTCTTCTCTTTTCTTTATTGATTTGTTTTCTTCTCTTCTCTTTTCTTTATTGATTTGTTATGAAATAAATCGAGAGACAAATTCAAAATTCAAAGATAAATACTAGTGAAGTTGAAATATACTATCGGTTGAAAAAGAGAGTAAACATTGATATAAATCAACACTAATTTAACAACTTGAAATACCTTATATTAATATTTTTTTCACTTATTTTCCTCCTTGTGAAATTGTAAGTCCTTTTCAAGGAAGCAAAAACAGGCACCAACTTGTGAAATTGTGAGTCCTTTTCAAGGTAGCAAAAACAGTTATAATTCCATGACAAAAGAATGTGCAAACATTTAAACAAAATTAAACAAAGCAAGAAGAATCAAACAAGGCAGAAAGACCAGCAACCAATCGTATAAGCAGGGAAAATCAAACAAAGCAAGAAGAATCAAACAAGGAAGAAAGACTAGCAATCTCCCAATGGGCGTAAACTGAGATTGCAGAATCATTGAAGCTTTGCTTAATTCTCCATATCGGTGTTCGATGACAGGCACCAACTTGTGAAATTGTGAGTCCTTTTCAAGGTAGCAAAAACAGTTATAATTCCATGACAAAAGAATGTGCAAACATTTAAACAAAATTAAACAAAGCAAGAAGAATCAAACAAGGCAGAAAGACCAGCAACCAATCGTATAAGCAGGGAAAATCAAACAAAGCAAGAAGAATCAAACAAGGAAGAAAGACTAGCAATCTCCCAATGGGCGTAAACTGAGATTGCAGAATCATTGAAACTTTGCTTAATTCTCCATATCGGTGTTCGATGATAGGAATAATCCGATGATAATTTTTGACGAGCACTGCAACAAAATATGCTTGCTTGTATTATCATTATGTTGCTCAATTCTCCATATCGGTGTTCGATGATAGGAATAATCCGATGATAATTTTTGACGAGCACTGGTTTCGATGATCGACAGGGTTCTCCCAGGGCGCTTAGAGCAAGCCACCCGCGGAGATCACACTCATGAATCACATTATCTCAATGAATTTGCGGGGCCTGGGCAATTCCCCCAAATATAATTGCCTAAAGGATTTTTTGAATTCCAGAAATCCAATTGTGTTTTTGGGACAGGAGACAATGTCCACTCGTAGGAAAGCTATAAATATGTTTTTGAACATCAGGAGGGGTTGGCAGGCGGTGGCGGTGGATTCTAATGGTAGGTCGGGGGGTCTGATTGCAATATGGAATCCAGACATGGTAAAATTCAGGGCTTTCGGCTTTTTCGGGGGCATCCTGCTATCGGGAAGGATCAGAGGATTAACAGGTGATTTTAACCTTATGAACGTTTATGCTCCATATGCTAACAGGGTTGCATTTTGGAATAGAATGCAGGGGTCAGGTATTTTGGCTCTGCCTAACCTCATAATGATGGGAGATTTTAACGCCACCCTAAATGCAGAAGAGATTTGGGGCAATGCAGCACGGTTGGACCCTCTGGCAGGTTTTTTAAATGACATTTTTTTCTCAGAAGGGTTAAAAGACATTAGGCCCCGTCCAATGGCGCCGACATGGACAAATAAACGGGGGGGAGACAGCTATATTGGTAAGAGACTCGATAGGGTGATGGTAAAGGAATCTGTTGTGGATGTTATACAGGAACCTACTTCGATGATCTGGGTTAATGATATTTCTGACCATATGCCTATATCCTTTACATGGTCAAAACACGAAGTAGTGATGGGTCGGCCTTTTAAGTTCAATAGGATTTGGCTCCAAGATCCGCAATACTCGGATATGGTGAAGGCGCTGTGGAATGCAGAATATGAAAGGCCGTTCAGTGATGAGTGGGATTTTTTCCAATATAGACTCCAAAGGATCAAACGAGCCTCGAAGATATGGGAGCGTCAAAAGAAACAAGACCTGAGAAAGGAATACAGGGTAATTCAGAGGGAGATCGAAATTATTATATCATCCTTTAATAATACATATCCTGACGATTGTATACTGCAAGAATTAATTAGGCTTGGCGAGAGAAAGCGGGAAATCCTCAAGATTGAAGAGGTTTCCTGGAAACTTAAAAGCCGAATTCAGTGGCTGGCGGAGGGGGATTTAAACACTAAGTATTTTCACAAACTGGCGAATGGGCGGAAGAACAGGAACTCAATTTGGTGCATTCAGCGGGAGGATGGCACAATGGCTTATAAGTTACAGGAAATTCAAAAGGCAGCGGTTGAATACTTCTCAAAGTTCTACTCGAGACAGGCAGGCATTGATTCTGGGGCTCAGGAATGTTTTCTACAGCATGTTAATAGATTTATGAGTGCAGAGGCTATTGCAATATTAGAATCTGCTATTACTGAGAAAGAAGTTTTAAAGACTCTAAAAGCTTTCTCTCCGGATAAATCTCCGGGGCCGGACGGGTGGCCCGGGGAATTTTTCATATACTTCTTTGATACGTTGGGGAAGGAGTTGACCCAAATAATTGACCAGATCAGATCCACGGGTATTATGCCGGCAAGCCTGAATTCAACCTTTCTAGCACTGATACCTAAAGTAAACGATCCTCAGACATTTTCGGATTTCAGGCCGATCTCTCTGTGTAACGTGATTTATAAGATAAGTTCGAAGATCATAGCTGAGCGCCTCAAAGGAATTTTGTCAGACTTCATATCCAAAGAGCAATATGGATTTCTGAAGGGGCGGTCTATACATGAGGCAGTGGCCGTCGCACAAGAAGTGGTACATTCTATTCATACAGAGAAACAGAAGGCTATATTGTTAAAAGTGGACTTATATAAGGCCTATGATTCAATCGATTGGTCATATATAAGGCTTGTGCTCCTGAAAATTGGGCTCCCGTTGAGATGTATAAGATGGGTAATGGCATGTATTTCCACAGTTAGTTTTGCAGTTCTCACAAATGGTATTCCAACAACCTTTTTTAAAGCTGAGCGTGGATTGAGACAGGGTTGTGCGCTCTCGCCTCTGATATTCATACTAGTAATGGATAGTTTCAGTGGAATTTTACACAGTGCGGAGAGGCGGGGGTGTATTAAAGGCTTCTCATTCTCAAATGAAGTTTCTGTTTCACACTCGCTATTTGTAGACGATCTGCTTATGTATGGATATTTGAAGAGGAACCACTGGTTCTACATACACATAATGTTCATCAGATTTCAAGCAGCCACAGGTTTGAATATAAATAGAAGTAAGTCCTTCATTATATACGAATTTGGTGAATTGCAGGAGGCTGAATTTATTGCTGAGTTCATGGGGGTCGAGATTAGGGGGTTTCATGAAGGTTTCACATACCTGGGATTTAGGATCAAACCCTGTGGGTACAAAATTAGGGATTGGACATGGATGGTAGATAAATTTCGCCGGAGGATTGAGGGTTGGTCACACAGGTGGTTATCTTTGGGCGGTAGGGTGATTTTAATACAGGCTGTCCTTTCGCAAATGCTGGTTTACTGGGGTCATCTGTTCTATATTCCGGATGGTATCATCAACACTCTCAATCGCATTGTCGCAAAATTTTTATGGGGTGGGGCGGCCATGGCCCATAAAATACATCTCGTCAAGCTGGAGCGCTTATGCAGGGATAAGAAGCATGATGGATGGGGGCTTCTTAATATGAGAACTTTCAATTGTGCGCTGCTCATAAAATCTTTATGGAAAGCAATAAAAGGTAACAGTATATGGAACATGGTTATTAAAAGCAAATACATTGATGATGATTTCTTAAAACAGATTATGTGTTTAAATTTCCGGCATGCCAGGCGCACTTCGGCCATTTGGAATAGTTTTAAGAAAATTATGATTCATCTCTCTCAAAGGATCGCTTGGGGTTTTGGGGATGGGGGTGATATACCAATTACGTTCAAGAAAATCATTGGACTCCCTGATTGTTATGGCCTGTCCATGCAGTTGGTGCACAGTCTGTCTCACAGAGGTATTATGTACATATCACAGACTATTAGGGTATGGTCATTGGGAGCGCCAGTTTTTAAAAGTGCGGAGCAGCTTGGATTGCCGGCTCATATGGCGGAAGAATGGGAGGCTGTGAGGGATGGTTTCAGGGCTGCGGGGTTTAACTGGAAGGTGGGCGGTGATCAAATTGAGTGGGACGGCCCCAAACATGAAGGTGCGCCGATTGTCAAAGAGATATATGGGATCCTAAACCTCGATTCTTATAGGGATCAAATGACATCTTCCTTTTACCCTTTCTGGCGACGGAAGATTCCTACTAAGATTGTACTGTTTGGATGGTTGGTTTCAAAAGGAAAGATACTCACAGGTGAAAATTTGAACAAACGTGGGTTCTTGGGGCCATTTAGATGCTATATTTGCTGTGCAGAATTGGAAACAGTTGACCATCTTTTATTCAGATGCCCTGTCACTGCGCGGCTGTGGAAGCTCTTCTCCAATCATCACATGAGTGCTGCATGGGTTCCATCTGATTTCCTGAATGTTGCATTGGAATGGGATAATCTACAAGGAAAATACAAATCTCTGCCATTCTATTTTGTATGGGAGGTCTGGAAGGGCAGGAATAGACTGGTTTTCGATGGGGTGCCATTTCAGATTGCTCAGGTTTTTGCCTATATCCATGCTTGGCTGGATGATTGTCCCGTTCCATGTGCATCGGTCAGGGACTGTTCCATAAGAAATAGACCGCATGAGATCTCTTTGCCGGCAATATATTTCGATGGGGCTTGTGTGGAGGGCCTGATGGGTTGCGGGGCATGGGTAAAAATCTCTCAGAGGGAGCGGGTACACGTCCACTGGAATGCTGGGTGGGGCACCAATAATAAAGCTGAACTAATTGCTCTGTGGGGCGCTCTTCGGTTGGCGGTTTATCTTCAGCTACAGGGTGTTCACGTGTATGGTGATTCTCAGATTGCTATTGGTTGGATTGTTGGACACATAGACATGAGTAGGCCTGATCTACAGGGTTGGATGCAGAGGGTTAGGGATCTGTGGGTGAGGCTCGAAAGGCCTCCTATATCACACATCTACAGGGAAACAAATACAAGGGCTGATGGGCTTTCCAGAAAGGGTCTGGAGTCAGCTTTTGGGATGATGCACATTCAACTATTCAGAGACAATCTATCATACTGGCAAACTTCTATATCAATTCCGTGATGGCATATCGTTTTGACTTTTTGATATACAGTGATAGGACTGATAGATGGCTCTCAGGGGTATGGGTAAGCTCTGCGGTGCTTCCTGTTTTGTTTTGTTATGTAATAGGAATGAAGACACAGACAAAGGGTCGGTATTATGTTTCGGCTTTACCTTTTATATAGTCTATGGGTCAGGTTTTGGTTTTGGGAGATCTAAAGCAAGGGAAGTATTCATATCAAGCGAGTCTGGGCTGTTTTTTCTCTTACGACAGAAGGAATACTATATAAGCATGTCAGACTCTATACCTTACTCGTTCCTGTCAAAGTAGATCTCTGCGTGCCTACCACAGAAACATGGTTTAGTTTTTGGTTTTTTGAATTATGGATCCTACAGCTGAGGAAGATGTTATATCAAGCGAGCCTGATCAGGTATAGTTTTCAGCGGATAGGGATTTTTATATTAGCATGCCAGATGATAGTTTTCTTTCGTCCCTGTCAAGATGGATATAGAATGAATGTCACAGATAGAGATTGGGGATATATGATGACGGGGCTATGGTTTGGCTATGATTTTAATTTCTGGGTTGATTGGAACGGCATTAGTGCAGTAGGGATCTGATATTTTGACGGTGGGGTGAGGCCATTTCACACATGGTTTTCTTCATTCTTAATCTCTCCTTACTGCTGATCTTAGATCTTTATGCTTTCCGGTCTTTATGATGGAGATCCTTTTTTATGTGGTTTTATATTGTCCATATACTTTAGAGGGAAGTATGATCTGATATGGAGAGGCCGATGGTCTCTTTCATGTAATCTGAGAGTGGATTTGTCTGGCCAGTATGATTGGATACTCGCTATAGTTTCATCATAGCTGAGATTATTATGCATTATGTACTGTTTATATTATAATATATACAGCGTTTTTTTCTTCTGAAAAAAAAAAAAAAAACAAAATATGCTTGCTTGTATTATCATTATGTTGCTCACACTTAACATGCCATTATTTGTTAAATGCACCGTTCAAACAAAGAGGGGAGATATGTGCCATCATACACCATCGAAATTTGAACATATCTAGAGATGCCGGGTATCGAACCCTGTAACCTCTTGCATGCAAAGCGAGCGCTCTACCGTTTGAGCTACATCCCCTTGACATATTCTAAAAGATATCATACTTTCTCCTTCCAATAAGGAAATATCCCCCCAGCTGTCACTCGTTGAGCTCCTAGAAACATGCCACGCGTCAACACACTGCCCACTTCCTGTCTAGAATCAATTGCCGATGACTTCATTCGGGTGGGAGCCAACGGTCTCCATTTCAAAAACATTTTATTTTTCTCGGAAACCTTTTTGTTTTGTTTTAGAATTAAGATAAGAATTTTTCTCGAATGGTAAATTTGAGTTATGGAATTTATATAATATTTTGGAGTTGTCTAATGAGATGGAGGAATTGAGCAGATGGTCAAAATTGGTCGGAATCAAGACAAAAATTTTTAAGAAATCTTATAGTAACAGTGTTTGAATCATGATTTTGATAGTGGAAATAGATTCAGCACCATCAAAAACCTCGAGGACACCCAAAATATTAAAGTTTAATAGTTATAAGGTGGATTTACAAAAATCCCTGCCAGATTTTCTTAAAATTTTTCTAAAATTTCCATGATTTTCAGGGCGAAAAAACAGTATAGTTAGACTACGGCTAGTATTTTCAGTTTTACAAAGTTTTATATATATTTATATATTTTAAAATATAATTTAAATAATAAAAAATAAAAATTTCATTATGAATCATATTTTTAAATGCCAAAGAAGAAAAGTAAAATTGTAAAATAATTAAAATATATTTTCTTTTAAATTATTGGAAAAATCTCCAAAAACTATCTAATTATAATTTTTTTTCTTCATAAGATAATTGATATCATAGCATTTTTATTAGCATTAAATTGATAGCGATTGGTAGATCGTTGACACAATTAAATTGTTCGTCGACCCATTTTTTTATACCATTAATCATCTTTAACCAAACTTTTATAGTGTGTTATTTTCTTCCATCGAATTTTTAGCGAAAGTTTGTTATTGTAAAAAGGTGGACTTCTTATTGTAGGCTTAGCTTGTCCAATGCACAAAAATGTTGTGACAATCTATTTTATTGAAAGTCCAATAAAATAATGTTGTACAAACTTTTTTTTATCCAAAGTCCAGGAAAGTTATTAGTCCCCGCCTTCATTTTATCCAAAGTCCAGAGTTGTGGAAAGTCCAGGAAAATCATTAGTGTTGCCTTCATTTTATCCAAAGTCCAGTTGCGGCAAAGTTTTGTGGTATCCAAATATTTTTTATATCCAAAGTCTTTATAACAACACTCTTTATGACAACACTAGTGTCACTAGTGTCTAATGCAAGAGATGCCACATGTTGGAGGCTTCTGGACAATCCTGCAGGTGGTGTATCAAACATACACCAAAAAATAATCTGGCACTTTTGCTAGAGCCAAATATCCGATTTCATATTTCATAGGTGATTGTATCCAGGCGGTGATTGTAACTCAGCATTCAGGTTTGATAAGTCAAACAGGAGGAATTCTATCGATTGTTGATAGAAAGTAACCCAATCCTTTTAAGGCAGATGATTGAAGGAGCTATGCTTCTGTCACTTTTGCTAGAGCCAAATATCTGAATTCATGCATTTCAGGTGATTGTATCTAGGTATTCAGGTTTGATAAGTTGAACAAAAGAGGAATTATATAGATTGTTGATACCAAGTAACCCAATACTTTTAAGGCTGATGATTGAAGGAGCTATGCTTCTCTCAATAATTAATCCAGTCGGCTCAAGCATAAAACATCTGCCCCTGTTTGACCAACTTCAAATCGGATCTAGGCACATAGACAAAGATGGACATCACTACCCATAAAAGCAAAGCAACAATGTCACAGGATAGATAATAGAGAAAGCAACAATGTCACAGGATATAGATAATAGAGAAAAGAGCTTTTTTGTACCACATAGTCAGAAGGAGGGAAGGTCGGGGAGATAATAGAGAAAAGAGCTTCTCTGTACCACAGAGTCAGAAGGAGGGAAGGTTGGGGCTCATGAACATTGCTCACATCCACAAATCAGGTGTTTTTCAAAAAAAAAAAAGCACAAGTTGTTTGCCTTATGCCTTCATCTTAAACTGCAAAAAACTATGAAAGGCTGGAAGTTCTTACCTAATTAGATATTGAATTTAACTTTGAATTTAATTATTGAATCTGATCAGGTATATGTATATATTTGCTCCTGGGTATGCTACATACCCTGCATGTCTGCCTATACATGTCTCTCCTCCCTCCTCTGTTCGCATTGACCTTTAACCTATCTTTGAAGAGATCCCTCTGGAAGTAACAACTACTAGTACAAGCTTGTCAGTGTAAGAAGCATGCTACCGTGGTAAGAGTTTGGGGCTTGCTTCCTTTGTTAAGGGGTTGAGGTAGGTTTCCCTTTTGTACTCCCAAAACAAAGGTTCACATGGATATGTGGACTATGCGTGGACGGGCTTTATTTGCATAGGAAATTAAACTGCACTAAAGGGCGTCCTTTCCCTACCTGTCGGCTCTGAAACTGAATCAACAAAGTAAAAAAGGGGACCTATCAGCAAGACACTTTGGGAATAGGAAGAATTGCTCCTACCTTTGTGCATATACATGCTAGTCGGTCTCCTTCCTCCAGGGGCATTCCTTCCTCCAGGAGCATTTTTTCCTTTTTCGATAGATAACTAACCGGAAGCGATCTGAGTGGCCCTGGTCGAATTTTATTTGCTCTTCAATCTCTTTTTCCAGATACTTCTCGAATGGTTCTTGAATGGGTCTGGGTCTGATGGGCATGTAGACAAATTCTAGTCCGCATATACTTCTCGAATGGGTCTGGGTCTGATGGGCATGTGGACAAATGCTAGTCCAGCTTGTTGGATTTCCTGTGGAGGGAGAGTTGTATATAATCTTCCATTTCACGATGAAGAAAACCTAATCTTAATCCTTTCTCAACAAATGAAGAAAATAATTTATGTAATTAAATATTTTGAGAATAGTCAGATAGCGAGGCTAAGCAGTTTAGAAAGGAGGCAGACAAGTGGTAAAATTGTGGGCCTATAGAATTATATGTGTTGAATTATTTTTAATTCAGTTATTTAATTTCTTTTTTATGTTACATTTTTGCATGTCTTAAAGGTTTCTTTTGCCACTACCCTGCTCTTTGTGTTCAAATTCTTATCTTCTCCAAATATCTTGCCAATTTTGAACTATCCATCAGATAGACGGATGATGATAGAGATTTTCCATATGTTAAGTTTCAACAACAATGATGCTCATTTTGGCTAGCAGATTAGAATATTGCATTGCTAGGAGCTATACAGTCTTTATTTACAGGTTCAATGTACACATCTGTATTTCTTTTGAGACCTACTATGAGCTCAAATGAACAGGATATTCCTCACAGGTTCATGTTTGCAAAATTTATGTTGCCTTCAACGTTACGATGTTCCCTTTCATCTATCCTCTTGACTCACCAAGAAGTGAAGGTGGAGAGCTACATGCAGATTGTTTTCCTTGTTGCTGTTGGATCCCTTCTCCTTCATCTCATTACTACTATATCTCTTATCTTTATTATCCCTTTGTTTCTTATGATAGAATTTACTTATATGAAACATCAAAGTATTGTGGATTTTAGGACATTTTTTGCACTTGCTATGAGCAGTTCCTTTTAGAACCCAGCACAGAAAAAGATGCAAGCATTACACTCAGAGAGCATCTCCAACTTCTTGGTTTTTGTGTGTTTGAGGCATGTGTGGGAAATTTTTGGCCCTCAATTATGAAAATGCGATCACAAAACATTCCTGAGGAGTCTAGGAGCACAATTATGGATTTTTTCTAGATTCATTTAAACATATTTGTCTGTGTTGTGCTCTACTAAGGCCACACGACTTTCTAATATCATTTTTTCATATGGACATCTTCGGTAGAAGCATTGTATTGTATATAAACGAGGATTAATAAGCCTTAACTATGGAAATTTTTGTAGACTTGGATTTAGCTTAAGCACTATTTTGTGTTTTTGATATTATAAATCTTTAATTCAAATAGATGTCAGCTTGTTATAGGGATGATCCATGCAGTCCAGTCCCCTCATCTATGTGGTCTTAATAAGATTTAAATTTTATTTTTCCTACAGATTTCAACCTTTTGGTTCAATTTGGTAGGATTAATATCTTCTATGTTTATATGCAGGAATTATTTGTGGCTGACGTTCCCAATATGATTGGGTGGCTTGTCATTTTTTTTTTTGCAAAGGCAAGTTAAACTATCTAGAAGTTCCTTCTCTAAAAATTGGAAAGTTTCTGTTTCATTTGGATTCTAAATTGGAAGTCAATTCCTTATTTGATTTGCTATGAGTGTAGGATTATTTATTTTTATATTAGGGAAGACTGTTCATAGGGTTTGGAGTTGGGTCATCTCATTAGTTATAAGTAAGACTTTTCTCACAAGGTTGAGAAAAGGCTAGTAGTATTTTAAATGTTTTCTATATTTAAGTGTAGAATACACGAATGAAGATTACATATACAAGCAGACAAGTATGATTTTGAAATATTTTTATTTGACATGGTTATTTTAGGTACCTATATACAATCTGAGATAGCACCAAAGCACCTTCGAAGAGGTCTTGGGGTAGTAAATCAGATGACTTTTGTTGTATTAGTAATTTTAGGAAAATTTAGTGTTGTCAGTGTCTTCTAAACTACTAGAGGAATATGATTGTATATAAATTTCAATTTTCAGTGTAATGACTTCTACTTTACTGAAAAGCCATCAGAATAATATGTTTGATAATAATATTAATATTTGATTTTTTTTAACAACTCTCAATGACAGTTGGTATTGTGATGGCATACTTGTTTGGACAAATTTTTTTAACAGTATTTCTTGTAACGACTTCAAGTAATAATCCCTTAATGAAAAAAATGATATATTTTCCTTATACAAAATGTATTTAATTATGTTAACAATTAATTGAATTTAGTATGGTAACAATTTTATATGGAGATGCACATTTATACTATATTTAAAAGAATATCAATGTCTTGCGTCCTTATTAATAAATGTGGTGTTTATGTTTGGCTTTTATATAGAAGTTTATATAAAAGTTAATATAAACAAATAATATTTTATGTTTGAATTTTATATTAACATTTTGATCATTTTTATTATTTTAAAAATATAATGAAAAGTGCCAGAGTAATTAGGAAACACGTCCAATCATCATATATATTTTTAATCTCCACTTTCCAATAATTTAACCATCCAACAATTAACTACAAAATCAATAGTTGAAAAAAAATCCAACAATTTCAATTTGGAACATCAACTCAATAAATTTTCTCTATCCTCTCCAATTTACTTGCCATTAATACATTTTTCTGTGTTCAATGGTTATATCTTTCTTTAATCTCCACCATCCAATTATTTAACCATCCAACCATTAACTACAAAGTCAATCACTTAACAAAATGAAATATGGGGCATATCTGAACAACCACAATTGCTGGCTAGCGCTATAATTATGGGTGCACAACTAAGATTAGTAGATAGAAAAAAAAAGCGCTGCAAAGTAGCAAGTCCCTGCTATCTGCTATAGTGTTGGGTTGGTGCTAAAACTGCAAACTCTACTCATACAATGCTCAATTATTTTATTTATTTGTTTGTGATTATTTAGCATAACCACTGAATTTTTAGAAATTATATATACTTCATTTGGGCCCTTGATGATTGTGGCTGAATTTTTGAAATTATATATACTTTTTTTAGGCCCTTGATGATTGTGGCTTCCATAACAGCTTGAGTGCAAGTACAATCAATTATTTTATTTATTTGTTTGTGATTATTTAGCATAACCAATGAATTTTTAAAAATTATATATACTTCATTTGGGCCCTTGATGATCGTGGCTGAATTTTTAGAAATTATATATACTTCATTTGGGCCCATGATGGTTGTGGCTTCCATAACAGCTTGAGTGCAAGTACAACCAACTCGTTACTGGTTTGGAAATAACAAAAAACTGTTTAAGGCTGACTATTTCCTTTGGTGGGAGGCAGGCCCTTTGGAATTCACTCTTTTATGTGAGCTCATTATTTCAGGCATTTTTCTTATCGGTAATTACAATCTCATTGAAGCCAACACAATTGTAACTTCGTCCATAAATGGAACAGGAAAATCAACCTCAATCTCATACCAAACCTGTTCTGTGCACTGTCAAATTGGCTCCTACCAAACCTGTTCAGTCCACTGTCAAATCGGCAGTTAACAAAATTCATTAAAGCTCCTTCAGTTTCCTGTGAAACTTGTTCAGTACCTCGTCTAATCGGCAGGGACTACTATTGCTTGCAGCACTTGTTTATTGTTGAATAATCTTGAATATGAATGATAGTGTTTTCATACACTCTTATTTGGAACTCCCAAAATATTACATACTTCAAAAGTGAGAACTAAGATCACCTTCCTTTAGTTTCTCGTACTCTTTCCAGTTACTTTTGAGATTTCCTTTCATTTTTTTTTATTTTTTTTTTGGGATTTCCTTCCCCTTCTTAGTGGAAAAAAATGAAATTATTTCCTTGTGACTCCAACCTATGGATAAAGTTAAAATTTCACCCTCAACTCACTTCCTTTTGGTCTTTTTGCAAAGGACCTTGTCTACAATCTCTCTTCGTTGCTCCTTTGTATCTTTTTATGGGTGGCCTTGGCTTTTGAATGTATTTTTTTGGGATCGCGTTGGCTTTTGAATGTCTTTTTTTGGGGTCACATTGGCTTCTGAAATTTCTCTATCTTTCATTTGATCACTCTCAATTATCAAACCAATTCCTCATCCACCCAAAATCAAAGATAGCCATGACAAAAGAATGTGTGACCTTCTAGTAGTGGCATCGGGTGGAGATGGAGATGCGGGGTATCGAACCGCATACCTCTCGCATGCAAAGTGAACGCTCTGAGCTACATCCCCTGATAAGCAATCAAATGCTTTATGATCTTTACAGTTCCATAAGTGGATCAACGCGCTAAAATTTGAGCATGTCAGCATTTTTACGCCAAGGGGATTCTCTAAGGGGAGGTTCCTCGCCCAACTTTCATTTGTCGAGGGCCTACCTAAACATGCCACGTGTCAATGTACTATCAAATTCTTGCATGATCTGGAATCCTCCAACGGGAGCCAACAGCCTATATTTCGTTGGGTTCGCTGTCGTGCACCCCTATGTGGGATGCAGCTCCTCGACTATGGTCATATGGAATACGGGAGGTCCTCAAGGCTTTTGGGAACGTGAGGGCTTTTCTCGGCACTGCGGAACACGATCACCGGTGAGGTGTCGGTGTTTGAAGTGTCAATGTTGATTTCTTGCATAGTGCATGGATACACTTGTATATAATAGTAGTTTAAATGTTTCTATTTTTTAATTAAATTTTGGTTATTTCTGCTTAAAAGTTTATGGGATTGATTATTTTCGACGGGGATTTTACAAAGTCTCGGATTTAATTATGTATTTAAAAAAATAGATTTAACAATAAAATCTTCCTATACATTATATTTTCTTGCTATACATTATATTTTTAAAGTTAAAAAATAAAATAAAAAATTATAACAATTAAATTTCACTCTTTTACAATGTTGGAAAAGCATCCAAAGACCCTTCTGTAAATACAATCCTCCTCTCTTGTTTAAAGGATGATTGATCATCTCATCACACCATTCTTCAAATTCCTTTGTTTTATTAGATTACTTTACTCAGGAATATTTCAGCTACTGCATTTTTTTTAATCTTAAAATGTTAGATTCATTTGTTAGAGTAAATCTTGATGAAAGTGTATGGGATTTGTTCAAATAGAATTGTTATCTTTATAATTATAATTGGGATTTGTCTTTATAGAAAAGTTTTACATAGATGTATGCTCTTGATTATAAAAAGACATATTATTATTTTTAATGGAGAATTTACCTCACATTATATATGAGTCGATCCACAATCTTCAAATCCATTCTAGCATTTTTTAGAAAGGGTATTAGCTTATTTGAAATTCGTCCCAAAGCACATATATTGGTACTCATTCTCTATGTAAAGGAGGACTCAGGTTTATTTACATGCTCATGTTTTTCTTTATGTAAAGGACTCAAGGTTTATTATTTACATGCTCATGTTTTTGTCTGTTTATGTATGATCACATGCTAATGGCTTTTATGTGCATTAATAAAATATAAGGTAAATCTTTTAGAAAAAAAACAAGATAGAATAAAGTTATAATTGTCAATAATATATGATCCATCGTCTATCTCTCACGTTGTCTATTAGATAGATATGATTCATTGTCTATCTCTCACATTGTGTATATTAGATGGTTTTGTTCGCAATTGTTCTTAGCAATAATCAATTGCATTTAATCTGTCTATTATTAAATGAATATTTAATGAATACTTAATGAATATTTGGTGAAAGAAAACATGTCACTTATGAATGTTATTGTTCATTTTTGTCACCGCAAGTTCGTTCTTAATTTTTCTTCGTTCATTTTTGTCACTGCAAGTTCGTTCTTAATTCTTCTTTTTGAGGCAATCATGTTGTTTATGTTGGAGAAATTTATCATAGTGATATGGCTTGAATGGTTAGGTACTTGAAATTTTGGAATTGTGGATTTAATATATTGATGGAGTTATGTCACATTTTCTTCAAATCTATTTATCTTTGTGTTGCATAAAGATTGTATATCATCATTTTTCTCATGTTGCACTATTCCTCATGTTGCACTATTCTATGAGGTAAATTCTTCTTTTAGTTATATTAAGTGTTTGTTTTTTTCTCCCACACATGTTGTCAATAGGCATGGACAGAGCTCAATTTAAGAATACCATGTGGGACCAGCGTCTAATCTATGTTACAAATACCCCTAGTTTATTTTATATTGTCAACTCAACTTCAATAGTAGTAGAATCTTCCAATGGTGTAATTGATATGTAAATGACTATCATTTGGTATTTTAAAAATAAAATATATCAATGTTTTGAAATTAAATGTTAGTGATGAAACACATTTTTATTGATGTAAAGGGGTATGTGTATCACCTTGGTTCTTTTTGCACATAATGGACAAAGATTGGTAAGAAAAATAAGGTTGGGCTTAAGGGATACAAGGAATTTGTTATCTAGGTTCAAATTATGATTATATTGACCAAATTCTTAAGTAAGCACATTGGATTTTTCAAATTATGTTTATATTGACCAAATTCTTAAGCAAGCACAATGGATTTTTCCTATCAGTTTGAATTTTGTTTGACATTTAGAGTCTTTTAAGTTTTAATAGTTGAGAAATGCAATCGCATGATATACCAAATTTCTAAGAGTTGGTTTTTTTTATTTCAATCTTTTAAGATACATTCCGCATTTTATTTCAAATTGATAAGATTATGCCCTTTCTTGTGCAATTTAATTATGCTCATGGTGATTTATTACAGTGTTTCAACAATTTATTATGATATTTTGTAGCTTTTTCATATTTTTGTCCTATAAAAATATTTATCTCATTTTACTTCCAAGCTATATTACTTAATGGTAGAACTCTTTGTTTCAATCACAAGGTCAAATAACCTAATGAGAATACTTGAAATGACCAAAGAAGATCATTATTTTATTAAACAACTAGTTTAGTGAGAATATTTGAACACTTAGCACTTACCTATTGATATCTCTTGTTGCACTACATCTTAGTTTAAGTTCAAGTAGCACAAAAACATTTTCTTTTCCTCTATGTGCTTAAGAGGAGTTAGAGCAACCTTACTTACCTATTGATATCTCTTGTTGCACTACATCTTAATTTAGGTTCAAGTGGCACAAAAAACTTTGCTTTTCCTCTATGTGCTTAAGAGGAGTTAGAGCAACCTCATTTCAATTGATGCATTATAATGAAAAATATTGAGATGGTTGTGTTTCTTTTTTGCACTCAAAAGAATTGTGAGTATGTAATAAATTTATCTCTATGATTATTTCCCAAGGAAAATAAATTATTTCCTAAGAAAAATAAAATATTTCTTCATCCACAATTCAAAGATGATACATGGTTAAATTGATTGAATAACTTTTTTTTAATAATGTTAGTAGTATAGAACCATTGAAAATTACAAGCGGACTTTAATTGCTATCTATCAAAAAAACATGTAATACAAGTCAAAATAGTTTTGTTTTCCTACTCCTTTTTCTCCACTAATAGGCCACATATAAGATTAGGAAATTATTGCAATTATGGAGGATCAGGTTCGTCCATAACATCAATTTGAAAAAAATATTTTATTCCATGTGAGTTATAGAGAAACAACTATAATGCCATATTTTGTGTCACTCGCATATTTTTCTATTGGAAGGAATAAACACTTTCATTCAATCCATTCACAATTGAAAATACATGAAAGCCTTCTAGAATAAATACTATTTAGAACATATACAAACACAAGCTAATATGTGAATGTGACTAGATTTTAGGTCTTCTTATTTAAATTACATCAAGTAGAACTCTTCCTAGATATATCTCATTGAATGTTAAAGCTCTAGTAAATTATAAATTTCCCAAGGAATCCTTGCTCAAGTAATAATGCAAAATCATTTGGTTATCACATTTCTAGGTAAGTTAACATCACTATTTAATGAGTTGGTCACTTCCAATTTCTTGTGTTTGAAGGAAGTCCAACTTCAATGGTCATTTATGATATGTTAATAACAATGTGCAACATGCAATATTCATAGAAGAAGCTTCCATGTCAATCCCAACAATCAATGCAGAAAGACAATGTCCAATTAATGGAAGAAAAAAAAAATAAAAAAATTTAATTGCTATGGGGATATCTATCACATTATAATCCTCCTTTCTCAATGTATTTTATGACCTAAACATCTCAATCATTCACCTCTTCTAGAGTCTTTTTTCTTCGTTTTTTGGTTTCTCCTTTGCCTTTTTTTCGTGGCATTTGAGAATTCTTGATCTTTCTTTTCATCATTCTCCATTATCAAACCAACTCTTCACCAAAACAAGGGTTTTACATTGGCTAAGCTTGTGGGAGGGGATTTCCTTCTCTGGTTTGATTTGTTATGAAATAGATTGACGAGACAAATTCAAGAATAAAAAATAAATACTAGTGAAGTTGGAATATATGAAGCGAATAGAAAGAGAGTGAACATTGGTGTAAATCAACATTAATTTAACAACTTAAAATACCTTCTATTTTTATAAAAATAACTTCCACTCTGCCTTTTAGCTTATCAAATTGTAAGTCTTTTTTAGCAAAAAACTATAGAGATTTTCTTCTCTTCTCTTAATTAATTTGTTATGAAATAGATCTACGAGACAAATTCAACAATCAAAGATGAATAACAGTGAAGTTGGAATATATTGGTTTCAACATAATTAGTATAAGGGAGAATTTTCTTCTTCTAACTTTCCAGCTTGTGAAATTGTAAGTCCTTTTCAAAGTGGCAAATAAAAGTGAAATTCCATGACAAAATATGAATACAAAAATGAATACTAATGAAATTGGAAAATATGAAAGGGAGAGAGAGTAAACATGGATATAAATCAATGCTAATTTAATAGTTTGAAACACCTTTTACATTTATAATTGTAAAATATGAAGGGAAGAAAAGGTAAATATTGGTATAAATCAATGCTACTTTAATAGTTTGAAATACGTTCTATTATAAAATATGGGTATAAATCAATGTTAATTTAACAGTGTGAAATACCTTCTATCATAAAAATATTGAGGGGAGAGGAAGTAAACATGGATATAAATCAATGCTAATTTAACAGTTTGAAGAACCTTCTACCTTTATAATTGTAAGTCTTTTTCAAGGAGGCAAAACTAGGTAATTTGCATTTATAATTGTAATTCATTTTCAAGTCGGCAAAACTAGGTAATTTGAATTTATAGGTAATTTTCATTTATAATTGTAAGTCATTTTCAAACCGGAAAAATTAGGTAATTTGTTAGGTAATTTGCATTTACAATTGTAAGTCCTTTTCAAGCCCGCAAAAATAGGGGAGAGAGAGTAGACATGGGTATAAATCAATTAATGTTAATTTAAAGTTTGAAATATCTTCTACATCTATAAAACATTAACAATTAATGCTAATTTAAAGTTTGAAATATTTTCTACATTTATAAATCAATGTTAATGAGGTCAAGGCGTTTTTTACATTTATAAATCAATGTTAATGACACAAGGTGTTGGTGTTTTCTTTATGAGATTAAGTGAGCAACTTCCACTTAAACCAATCAGAAAGCTTCTTGTTACCTATCTAACCAATTATATGTTAACATGTACAAATATCAAATAAGTATAAGACCTTTGACCATCCTCTATTTCTCCACCGTCCTGGATGTCGATGAAGATGTTGCGTCGTTCTCCGAAGGCAAACGAAATTCTGCGAGGCAAACTTGGCTGCCGCGGCTTGAATTTGCGGCGGCGCTAGAGACAAATCGGATTCCCTTGAACTGCCCCGACTTCAGTGAGCTGTTTTCGGGGCTGCTGTGGTGATTCTGGTTTTGCGAGGGTTTAGTCATGTCGGGCTTTTGCCGGGGAACTAGACTGAGAACGTGCTGGTAAAAGTTTGAAGTCTCGAAAGGGAGGGATTTTGATGGAGAGAGGATTTACAAGTCGGGACTTACAGAGGTGTTAAGTAGCTAGTACATTTCTGCCACTAAATATCCACGGGCCGAATGAGATTGAGATTGTTTGTTGTAAGGTAGAAAATATATAGAGATGAAAAACGTGTTTAAACTTTGAGTGTATGAAATTTTTCTGATGTACTCCACGACGTAAAGGAACGCTGATGACACAAAATCACACGTTGACAATATAGTGCACCTTATCTGATCCCTTCTAATCACAAAGATTCATGAGTTGTTTACTTCTTGAAGATGCTTTTAGTTCATTGCCACTTTTCTTTTAGAATGCATTTTTAATCCACCGCCCCTTTCACACCGTAACTTGATTAACATTTGAATTGGTGCCCTTCGTTGAGCTTGACCACCAAAACTCAGCACCATACTTTCACTACAGACAGGCATGTCATTGTCCAAAGGGTAGTGTGTTGATCCTATGGATTACTAAATCTCACTGTTTTGTTGCTTTTTGGAGTGGTTTTTTTATATTGTCGACGCCTTCTTTTCCGGGAACAATGGTCTTGCAATAGTAGTTCTCCACCTCAAAATTTTCTCACAGTTTGATGTTTCTAAAGTGACCAGTGTGGTTCCTCAAATTCAACGTAAGGAACCTGTTGAGTTCAAGTAGTCTTCACAGGATAATGGTACTACAAAAGGTTCAAAGGATGGGGACGAAGAATTCAGGGATGGAGATTTCAGTCAATAATCGAACATTTTATCGAATTAAACCACTCAAAACCTCGACTCAAATGAACCTAAATGTTCAAGCAAAAATACAGTCGATTCCCCAACTCAACCAACGTTGGTATAATGTTGGAAATTAATTCCTAACTGCAAGACTGAGCAGGAGGACTGAAATTCAAGTTTGATTCGATCCCGAAGGACAGCAGCAGAAGAAAATCTCTTATATTTGTTTGCACTCCACCGTACAATAGATTTTGAGTTTGAAACCCTGTGTTTAAACCCTGCAATTCATTTTTTTGTTTTTTTTTGTTTTTTTTTTTGTTTTTATATGAAAGTCGTGGTGTGGTGTGACCACGCAACCCTACTCTCAACCCTGACATTCAAACCATTCATGTAACCGCCATTACAACGCACCAACCGTCATTACACCTCCCGTGCTTTGTTTGAAGTTTAAACGACTCCACGTCACATTCCCACGACCAATCACGCATTTCGCAAAGGAGGGATAAGGTCTTATCCTCTCTAGAGTTAGAGAGTTACTATTCTTCCTCATTTTCTCACCAAAGCGCTCTAACCAACTTGCTGGAGAAATAGAGGTGTTAACCATTGGTTGATAAATTGTCTTTATACAATGAAAACAGAGGTCCATGATTTTATTTGATCCAATGTATGTGGGAGTTCATGAATCCATTTTGTATGCTTCTTCAGTGCAAAGGGTTTCCTTTCCTTAATTTTCTCTCTTCATATTTGTCATTTGTTGATTCTTATCCCACTTTGGTACTTTCTCTATTTCTCAAATGTCATATAGTAAAGCATAGGATAAGAAGGGAGTACGAAGAGAAAGGATACCATCATTACTATGCCATTATTATGGGACAATTATGTCAGTGTTACTTTATGTTAGTGCAACTTTCTTTCTAAATTTAACCTCCTATTACATGGTTTAAAAGATATATAGAAACTAAAATTTCCATATATTTCACTTAATTATTGTTTTCCACAGTGTTCTGCATTACTTTGCACCTTTAATACACTTCTGGAAAGAGTATGTGTTTTTTGCACTTCCAGAAAAGTGGAAACAGTAAAACATTTCATTTTAGAATGCGAGGCTTTCAAAGACAACAGGGAAAATTATTCAGGTATTCTGACAGCTAGTTCTTGGGATAATCTATTCAGCGAAGACTTTGTCGAGAAGTTGGGAGCGGTTATTGTAAAACTTCACAGGAAAATGGCTTAATACAAAAGCCAGATGGAGAAACAATCAATCTCATAAATTATTTTTAGCTTCGTGAACGTTAAAAATATTTTCTTTCTTTCTATTAATTGACATAAAAAGAAACGATCTGATATTAATTAACAATAATGATTAGCAAAAAATCTCTTCACTAAGCAATCTCTAGGTTTTTTCTCGGCTCCTCATTTCTCAATGTATTTTACTACTTAAACATCTCAATAAATAGTTCTCATTCAAGCATATCTTGTTTATTCTTAGCTTCTTATTTCTTAATGAATTTTATTACTTAAACACCTCAATCATTCAATCTCTCTTTTTCATTTCCAACCAATTCATCATTAAAACAAGAGATTTGAACAAGGGATTTTCGCTAGTGGTGGAAGGAGGTGATTTTCTTCCCTTCTCATTTCTTTTTCTTTCTTGATTTGTTATGACTAAACCGATTCAAAAAAATCAAAGATAAATACTAGTGAAGTTGGAATATACTATGGGATGAGAAAGAGAGTGAACATTGATATAAATCAATGCTAATTTAACTATTTTGACAGCGTGAAATACCTTCCATTAAAATCTCTTTCACTCACTTTCCTCCTTGTGAAATTGTAAGTGTTTTCAATGCAGCAAAAACAGGCACCAGCTTGTGAAATTGTGAGTCCTTTTCAAGCCAGAAAAGACAGGTAGTATGCCATCACAAAAGAATGTGCAAACGTTTCAGGACAGCTAACACAGTTAGAATGCCATGACAGAAGAATGCGCAAACATTTAAACAATTGAAGAATCAAACAAGGCAGAAAGACCAGCAGGCAATCGTATAAGCAGGGAAAATCAAACAAAGCAACCAGAATTCACTTATTTTTCCTATAATCTCTCATATATTATAATTACAACATTAGTCAAGCCGACATATGATTCAGTGCTGTGAGCGTGGATCGAACACGCGACCTTCAGATCTTCAGTCTGACGCTCTCCCAACTGAGCTATCCCCGCTAATTGATACGCTGAATGTGTTGGCCCAACTGTACAGGCCAACAAGCTGAAATTAGACATTATTTGAAGCTTTACTTTATTCTCTGAATGGGCCCAAACTGGAATTGCAAAATCGTTGAGGCTTCACTTTAATCTACCAATGGGATCGGTGTTCTATGATAGGAATAATCCGATGATAATTTTTGACGAGCACTGCAACAAAATGGGATCGGTGTTCTATGATAGGAATAATCCGATGATAACTTTTGACGAGCACTGCAACAAAATATGCTTGCCTGTATTATTATTATGTTTCTCACACTTAACGTGCCATTCTTTGTTAAATACACCGTTCAAACAAAGAGGGTAGATATATCCCATCATACACCATTGATGGTCTGAACATAACTGGAGATGCGGGGTATCGAACCCCGTACCTCTCGTATGCAAAGCGAGCGCTCTACCGTTTGAGCTACATCCCCTTCACAGATTTTAAAAAATATCATACTTTCTCCTTCCGTAAGGAAATATCCTCCCCAGCTGTCACCTGTTGAGCTCCTAGAAACATGCCACATGCCACGCGTCAGCTTTCACCTGTTGAGTTCGGCTGCCGCACAACCTTACCTTACTTCCTCTCTGGAATCAGTTTCGTTGACGGGTCCGGCGTCAACATAATGCCCACATCCTGTCTGGAATCAATTGCCGATGACTTCATTCTGGTGGGAGCCAACGGTCTCCATTTCAAAAACATTTTATTTTTCTCAGAAACTTTTTTTGTTTTGTTTTAGAATTAAGATAAGATTTTTTCTCGAATAGTAAATTTGAGTTATGGAATTTATATAATATTTTCAGTTTTATAAATTTTTATATATATTTATATATTTTAAAATATAATTTAAACCATAAAAAATAAAAAATTTCATTATGAATTATATTTTTAAATTCCAAAATAAAATAAAATTGTAGAATAATTGAAGTATATTTTCTTTTAAATTATTGGAAAAATCTCCAAAAACTATCTACTTATAATTTTTTTTTCTTCATAAAATAATTGATATTATAACATTGTTATTAGCTTGTATATTTATGTTTTTTATACATTATGGTACATATTTGCATTGTATTTTTATAGGAGACTATTTTGATATGATTTCGAAAATGCCTAATATTCTTATTTTCTCTAAATTCAAAATAATTTTTCTGAATAATTCATTTTAAAATTAAAAAATAGATAATTTATGAAATGGACATTCCCAGGTACAGGTAGTCCTACGACACTGTATACCTACTTTGAATTGACCTAATTGCGGAGTCTTTAAAAGAGGCAAAATTTAGACAAATCTCATTAGGTTGATACGGATAAGTTTTCATCTAATGGAAAGTTTCAAGGAACCATAATTATAACATAATGTTTCATTGTGGAGCTTTCATTGTGTGAAGAAAATCCATGAAAAAGAAACAGCAGGTGCTCTAGACACTAATAGGAATTTCTTCATTTGCTATGATTTCAAGTTATAAAGCGCAAGTGGATACAATTCTTTATCATTTTGAGAACTTGTTGTTAGTGAATTTGTTCTTGCTTACATATGTGAATTTGAACGAACTTGTTCTTCAGGTTTCTTGCACTTTTTAAAACTAGGAAATGCATACATTTAAATGGCCAACTGACTTTACATTTTTAGGGTAATAGCCTTTGTTTTTGCACTGGCAATATTCAGTCAGATGAGTGGCACATTTTTCCATGGTCGCGACGAAGCTTGGCTTCCATATCGTCACAATTATTATAATCATTTTTACTCGAATGGTGTTTGTTGAAAATTTTCATTATCTTTCATGGGCAAGTTTAGTTTAATATTTTATTTGAACCTTACAGATCCGAGAAACAATTTTTTGACTCAATAATGAACAAGACAGGCATATAATGTCGTGAGACGATGTTGAACTTCACTATACATTGGACATTGGGCATCAAACAACTCAAATCAATAATCAATAGCACATTATAGCATCTCCGCACCTCGCATAACAAATTATATAGGGTCTTTTCATTCTCTTGTTGTCACAAGAGACAACATTTATAGAGGGGGCACAACATGCTGGTTTAATAAGATGTGGAAGGTAAACACACAGCTAAAAACTATCATATTTTTATGGTGTGTCTGGCAAGACAAAAATTTAACCTGGACTAATCTTAAAAAGAGAGGTATGAATGGTTTGGGGAGATGTTCACTGTGTAAGATTGGGGATGAAGATAACCGACACCTGTTCTATAACTGTGTTTTCTCCGGGGATGTTAAATTACATTTATGCAAGTTTTTCAATTTTTGTGACAGTGATTATTAATCTGCAAAGGAATGTACGTCTTGGTGGGTCTCGAAAGGCAAATATTTCCGCATCATCCCCCTTATTTTCCATTGGAAAATATGGAAGTGCCGGAATTTAAATATTTTCGAGGACTATTCCATGTCACAGATTGAGATTGCCTCTCAAATTTTTCAGCAATGGGAGGGATCCAGACCGCCGCAGAAGCCACCAAAAGATCTATCGATTAGATTGAGGCCTTTTGATTTTTCCTATCCAGTGGGTTTCTTCGACGGCACTGCTTAGAATGGAAGGTGTGGGTGTGGAGTGTGGTTATTGATCAACCCATTATGCCATTACAAACTTTTCTGGTATGGTGGCATGGGTTCAAATACAAGAGCTGAGACTTTGGCTTTATGGGGCTTGCTGGTTTGCAAGGCATTTGTGCATAGATTCCATCCAGAGTTATGGCGATTCAAAGGTTTTGATTGAATATCTTAACAAGAGAAACAATATGGCTCCTGTGCAACTAATTTCTTGGATGGAGCGTATAAATGAGCTGGTGGGTACTTTCTCCTCGATCACTTTGTCTCACATTTTCAGAAAGAAGAACTCCACTGTTGATCGATTGTCGAAATTGGGACTGAGAGGTATGCTTGGTGTGATTCATTATGAGATTTTTGAGGCTAAGGGTATTGGTGTTAGGGGCACAGTACAAATGTTCTAAAAAAAGGATCAATTAACTTTTGATGACAAATGAATGTTTTGGGATGAGCATATGCATCTTTTTGTCTCAAGTTTTTGTTTCTGATTGGCGAAAGTCGATAGCACAGGGTGGGCGTGGCCGGTTAAAGTTTTATGGCTTTCCATATGTTGTAGCAGAACTTACCATAATGTCGGGAATTATAATGGACGCGTTAAGGGTTAAAGAACTAGGGATAGTCGTTAGATTTTGACATTTTGATTAGTGTCAATTATGTTTTTTGCAGGAATGATGGATGGACTCTGGGATCAGGGAGTTTAGACATTTCTTGTATGTGCATATGGGAAAATAGAGAATGATGATGTATGGCTCACAGGAATTTTGTTTTTGATGACAAATTTCATGATGTATGTATGGATGAAATTTTGATATTTTGTATTGGTATATTTATATAAACCAGAGGTTTTTCATGTTGAAAAAAAAAATCCATAGAGGGGGCATGTCATTTGAAGTTGATGAAGCCATGTTCGGAGGAAGGTGCTTTCATTGTGAGGAAACAAACAATGCTTAACTCCTTCCTAGTGTCCCTAGAAAAGGATGTCCAAAGCTTAACCCAATATGTAGTTGGACATCATATTACTACGAAAGGTTTGTTGTCTTTAAGATCGAAATGATCTCGTTTCTTTATCAATTCTAGGTAGCCTATTTACATGACATAATTGGTGTAAAAGTGAGTGACCATATAATTTTGTAAAGTGTGAGTCGTAGTTCATTTTTGAATGATATAGTAATTATTCTAATAAGTAGAATGAATGACATAACAATTATTCTAGTAAGTAGAATAAGGCAAAGAATGAAAAGTGAACAGTGGTAATTGCTCTTGGGATAACAAAGAAGTATTAACTAGCAGTTAATAGGCATGATTATAAAGTGTTCTAAGTTCTTCAAAGAAAAATGATTTTTGGAAAACTGTACATAAGAGGAACTATTTTCTATTGAAGATATATTGAGAATCCCTAAGGGCCATTGAAGAGAAAGAGTTGTTTTTCTACAATTTTCCATAAAATTATTGGAAACTATTTTGTAGTAATACGTCTATGCTTGTTTTTATATGTGAAGTTTATTGCCCATTTATGAGCCGAATTTCTTGTAATTAATTGGTATATTTTACATGTTCAATCTTTCTCATGAAATGATTTCATAATTCATGAATTATTACTTATTGGTTTCATGTATAGATGTCTTTATATCAAATTATTTTGGATGGTATTAACATTAATTACAAAGGAAAATAGCTAACTTTTCCATTATATACAACAATATTCTATGTCAATTGTTCATGTAGCACCAACATTTAATCTTAATTAAGGTAGATTAAACTAATTTAATATATGCATTTAAATATATTTTCTTTTGTTTTTACATATTTTTTTATGGAAAGATCTTAAACCTTTATTATTGAACATTAACTAAAAGTCGATGAGCCTGAATCCAAATGGGTCTCTTACCCCAATGTTGTAAGGTCTAATTGGGAAATTATATCAGAGAATACCCCTTGATTGTTGCTAAGCATTTCATCCATTGAAAAACAAACTTTGAATCTCCAAAAGTTTGTAATTGGGTTACACCAAACATTTTGTTATTTTAAGGGCTAAATTTAAACCCATCAATTCACAAAAATTGTTACTTTCTTCAACAATCCCATCTTGAAAGTAAATGTTCTTTAAAAAAAAACAAACATAAAAAGCCTTTGAACATGGGAAAAAACGGCATCATATGATACTATGAAAAAAAAAAAAGTGCGGCAATAGTCATTATTTATTTCCGCACAACCCACCGTACCTCTCGCATGGAAAGCGAGCGCTCTATCATTTGGGTGAGCCTTATTTCAGCGACTATACACCCATTAATGCGCCCAGGGGTGGAATGGCCACGGCAGCCATTCACCACGGGAAATAGTAATGCTTGTGAAATAAAGCTACTTTATCCATTTGAGCTATACCCAATATTAATTGAATAGCTTTGTAGTCTTCACAGTCCCATATTGAATCATCGAGCTAAAATTTGAGCATCGGCTTTTTACGCCTAAGTTCTCACAAGAGTTGGTTCCTCGCTCATCTTTCATCTGTCGAGGGCCTAACTTAAACATGCCACGTGTCAATGTACTGTCGGCTGCCTGCCTGATCTGGAATCCTCCGGCGGGAGCCAACGGCCTATATTTGGACAGGTTCGATGCCCTGCATCGCTCTGTGGGAGTGCAGCTCCTCGACTACGGTCATATGGAATACAAAAGGTTGTCAAATGGAATCCGAGAGGTCCTCAAAGCTTTTGGGAATGAGAGGGCTTTGCTCGGCCCAGCGGAACACGGTGACGGGTGAGGTGTAGGCGTTTGAAGTGTCAATGTTGCTTTTGTCCATAGTGCATGGATATACTTTAAATGTTTTTGTTTTATTAATTAAATTTTGGTTATTTCCGTTTAAAAAGACAATTTCTTTGAGGTAAATTTGGTTTTATTTTAATTAAATATTTAAGAATTTTTTGAATTCTGGTTTCTTGGATCCATAGATATTTTTCAGAGATCTTTAGGTGATGATTCTGGTTTCTTGGATCCATAGATATTTTCAAAGATCTTTGGATGATAATTACATTAGACAAAACTTTGTCATTAAAAGAATACTTAATTTTCCTGAAAGATCTCCCAAAAATATTTGAACATTTGTTAGAATAATAAATTTGAGTTATGGAATTTGTGTAATTATAATATTATTAGAATTCACAAATTTATATATTCAAAAGAATAATTTTAACAATAAAAATATAAGATCTCACTATACATTTAAATTGCAAACCAAAAGACAAAAACTTATAACAATTAAATTGCACTCTCTTTTACATTGTTGGAAAAGCCTCCAAAGACCCTTAAGTACAATACTCCTCTCTTCTTTAAAGGATGATTGATAACAAACCTCCTCTCTGCTTTAAAGGATGATTGATAATCTCATGAAGCCATTCTTCAAATTCTTTTGTTTTACTAGATTACTTTGCTCATGAATATTTTAGCCACTACAGCGCCTTTTTTTTAATCCTAAATGAATTATCACAAGATTCATTCATTAGACTAAATTTTGATTAAAGTATATGGGATTTGTTCAAATGGAATTTTTATCCTTATAATTTCTACTGAGATTTGTTTTTATAGAAAATTTTTACATATATATTCTTGATTATAAGAAGATATATTACTTTTAATGGAGAATCCACCCCACATTATACATGGTGGATCCACAATCTTCAAATCCAATCTAGCATTTTTCAAAAAAGGTGTTGGCTCATTTGAAATTCATGCCAAAGCACATATATTGGTCCTCCTTGTCTATGTAGAGGAGGTCTCAGGTTTACTTACATGTTCATGTTTTTGTCTACTTATGTATGATCATATGGCAATGGTTTTTATGTGTATTAATGAAATATAAGGTAAATATTTTAGAAAAAAAAAACGAGATAGAATAAAGTTATAATTGTCAATAATATATGATTCATAGTCTATCTCTCTCATTATGTCTATTAGATGGTTTTGTTCGCAATTGTTCTTAGCACTAATAAATCGCAATTAATCTTTGTCTATTATTAAATGAAATGAATACTTTGTGAAATAAAGCATGTCACCTATGAATGCTATCATTCGTTTATGTCACTACAAGTTTGTTATTAATTCTTCTTTTTGAGGCAATCATGTTGTTTATGTTGAAGAAATTTATCATAGTGGTATGGCTTGAATGGTTAGGTACTTGGAATTTTGGAATTGTGGATTGAATAAATCGATGGATTTATGTCACATTTTCTTCAAATGTGTTTATCTTTGTGTTGCATAAAGATTGTATATCTTCATTTTTCTCATGTTGCACTATTCTATGAGGAAATTTCTTCTTTTAGTTATATTAAATGTTTATTTTTTGCTCCCACACATGTTGTCACTAAGCATGGATAGAGCTCGGTTTAAGAATTCCATGTGGGACCAACTTCTAATTTATGTTACAAATACCCCTAGTTTAGTTTATATTGTCAACTCTCCTTCAATAGTTGTAGTATATTCCAATGATGTAATTGACATAATGACCTACCATTTTGGTATTTTAAAAATAAATATGACTAAATTTTTGAAATTAAATGTTAGTGATGAAACACATTTTAATGATTCTAAAGGGTTATGTGTATCACCCGTCCTTTCCACACATAATGACAAACATTGGATTTTTCCTATCAGTTTGAATTTTGTTTGACATTTAGAGTCGTCCAAGTTTTGAAAGTTGATAAATTCAGTCGCATGATATACCAAATTTCTAAGAGTTGATTGTTTTTGTTTCAATATTCTAAGATACATTCCACATTTTATTTCAAATTGATAAGATTATGCCCTTTCCTATGAAATTTAATTATGCTCATGGTAATTTATTATGATATTTGGCAGCTTTTTCATATTTTTGTCCTATAAAAATCTTCATCTCATTTTACCTCCAATCCATATTAATTAATGGGAGCACTCTTCGTTTCAATCACAAGGTCAAATAACCTAATGAGAATACTTGAAATGACCCTCGAGATGGTCATTATTTTTTAAATAACAAGTTTAGTGAGAATTGTTTGAACACTTAGCACTTAGCTATCAAGGATCTCTTTATCAGACTACATCTTAATTTAGGTTCAAGTGGAACAACAAACTTTTCTTTCTATCGTATTAAGATCAGTTAGAGCAACCTCATTTCAATTGATGCATTATATTGGAAAAGATTGAGATGGCTGTGTTTGATTTTTGCACTCACAAGAATTGTGAGTATGTAATAAAATTATCTCTATGTTTATTTCCCAAGGAAAATCAATTATTTCCTAAGAAAAAAAATGTTTCTTCAACCACAATTCAATAATGATCCATGGTTAAATTGATTGAATATTTTTTTTAACAAGGTTAGTAGTATAGAACCATTGAAAACTACAAGCAGACTTTGCTTGCTATCTATCAGAAAAACATGTATTAAAAGTCAAAATAGTTTTCTTTTCCTGCTCCTTTTTCTCCACTAATAGGCTACATATAAGATTAAACATTTATTGAAATTATAGAGGATTAGGTTCGTCCATAACATCAATTTGAACAAAATATTTTATTATGTGTGAGTTATAGAGAGACAACTATAATGCCATATTTTGTGTCACTCGCATATTTTTCTATTGGAAGGAATAAAACATTTTCATTCAATCCATTCACAATTGAAATTACATGAAAGCCTCCTCACCTTACATTTTTCAATAATATGAGACAAAAACATGTGTTTTTGGTTTTTAAAGTCATTCAACCCTTGAGAAAAAATATTTTCAAAAGGAAACCATCTAGAATAAATACTATTTAGAACATATACAAATGTCACAAGCTAATTTGTGAAAGTGGCTAGATTTAGGTCTTCTTATGTAAATTACATCAAGTAGAACTCCTCCTGGATAGATCTCATATATCTCATTGGATGTTAAAGCTCTAGTAAATTATAAAATTCCCAAGGAATCCTTGCTCAAGTAATAATGCAAAATCATTTGGTTGTCACATTTCTCGGTAAGTTAACATCACTATTTAATGAATTAGTCACTTTAATTTCTTGTGTTTGAAGCAAGTCCAACTTCAATGGTCGTTTATGATATATTAATAACAATGAACAACATCAATATCCATAGAAGAAACTTCCATGACAATCCTAACAATCAATGCAAAAAGACGATGTCCAATTAATGAAAAAAAGTAATTCAATTTCTATGTGGATACCTATTACATTATAATCCTTGTTTCTCAATGTATTTTACTACTTAAACATCTCAATCATTCACCTCCTCTAGTGTCTTCCTTCTTCATTTTTTGGTTTCTCCTTTGCCTTTTTTTTGTGGCTTTTGAGAATTCTTGATCTTCCTTTTCATCATTCTCCATTATCAAACAATTCTTCACCAAAACAAGGGTCACCTCCTCTAGAGTCTCCCTTCTTCATTTTTCGGTTTCTCCTTTGCCTTTTTTTGTGGCTTTTGAGAATTATTGATCTTTTCATCACTCTCCATTATCAAACTAATTCTTCACCAAAACAAGGGTTTTACATTGGCCAAGCTTTAGGGAGGGGATTTCCTTCTCTTGATTAATTTGTTATGAAATAGATTGACGAGACAAATTCAAGAATCAAAGATGAATACTAGTGAAGTTGGAATATATGAAGTGTAGAGGAAAAGAATGAACATTGGTGTAAATCAACACTAATTTAACAGCTTGAAATACCTTCTACATTTATAAAAATAGCTTCCACTCTTCTTCTTAGCTTATCAATTTGTAAGTTTGTAAGTTTTTTTTAGGAAAAGAGAGAGAGATTTCTGTTTCTTCTTTTTTCTTGATTAATTTGTTATGAAATAGATCTATAAGACAATTTCAAGAATAAAAAATGAATACCAGGGAAATTCGAATATATGAAGAGAAGAGAAAAAGAGTGAATATTGAAATAAATCAACATAATTGGTATAAGAGTGAATTTTCTTCTTCTAAATTGTAAATCCTTTTCAAGGTGAAAAAAGAAGTGTAATGCCATGACATATGATGAATACTAATGAAGTTGGAATGCATGAAGGGCAGAGAGAGTAAACATTGGTATAAATCAATGCTAATTTAACAGTTTGATATTTCTTCGACTTAGTTTCCATTTCCAGCTTTTGAAACCAAGAAGGAAGACAATACTTGTTTATATGTTTTATAAATCTACGAACTAAACCCGACGTGAATCGAACAAGCAACCTTCTAATTTGGAGTCAGACACGCTACCATTTCCCAACGGATCCATAAATTATTACTCCCTTTTTCCTACAACTCTATGGTAAAGGTTATTACTAGCACAACCACATTAGTAAAAACTAATGTGGTTGATATACGCCAATAGGCGTATATAAAATAGATTTACAAATGGCTGAAATGAGTTAAAAAGAAACTATCCCATTTGTCAGAGTAGAAAAGAAAAAGAAAAAGAAATAATAAAACTGAAATGAATGGATTCTGGTTTCTATGAAAGCAGAGATGAAATCAGGGATTAGAAAAACTGTACTTATAATCTGAATCCCATGGAGGTGACTATTCAACACATAAAAAAATCAAAGCGATCTCTTTGAAATTATTCTGACAGAATTGGGAAAAATGCGTTGCACAAGATTTCACTACTGCATGTCTAGTTCTGAGATTTTACAACTTAGCTTCAATAGATTATTCTAATCATCTATCGAGGAACGAATTGCTTCCTTATTCATTAATCGAATATTAATCCATTTAGGGACGAGCTTCCAATTAGTTGATTTTTTCTAATAATCTAAATCAACCCAATGGATGGATGGGTGAGCTGAAAGAAACTGACCAAAGATTTGAATGATTGATAAAGAAACTAAGCCTGGGTTTCCCTCATTACAACATAAAATAATCAAACCAGTAGAAAAAAAATGAAAAAAATCAGACCACCGAAAAGCAGAGCACAATTAAATTAATATAACATCTACCTGAAATTAAAATAAGTCATTACTGACAGAGAGTCCTCCACCGCCCTTTCCGCGGTGGATGATCTAATTGTCAGTGTTACTTTATGGGACAATTATGTCAGTGTTACTTTATGTTAGTGCAACTTTCTTTCTAAATTTAACCTCCTATTACATGGTTTAAAAGATATATAGAAACTAAAATTTCCATATATTTCACTTAATTATTGTTTTCCACAGTGTTCTGCATTACTTTGCACCTTTAATACACTTCTGGAAAGAGTATGTGTTTTTTGCACTTCCAGAAAAGTGGAAACAGTAAAACATTTCATTTTAGAATGCGAGGCTTTCAAAGACAACAGGGAAAATTATTCAGGTATTCTGACAGCTAGTTCTTGGGATAATCTATTCAGCGAAGACTTTGTCGAGAAGTTGGGAGCGGTTATTGTAAAACTTCACAGGAAAATGGCTTAATACAAAAGCCAGATGGAGAAACAATCAATCTCATAAATTATTTTTAGCTTCGTGAACGTTAAAAATATTTTCTTTCTTTCTATTAATTGACATAAAAAGAAACGATCTGATATTAATTAACAATAATGATTAGCAAAAAATCTCTTCACTAAGCAATCTCTAGGTTTTTTCTCGGCTCCTCATTTCTCAATGTATTTTACTACTTAAACATCTCAATAAATAGTTCTCATTCAAGCATATCTTGTTTATTCTTAGCTTCTTATTTCTTAATAAATTTTATTACTTAAACACCTCAATCATTCAATCTCTCTTTTTCATTTCCAACCAATTCATAGTGGTGGAAGGAGGTGATTTTCTTCCCTTCTCATTTCTTTTTCTTTATTGATTTGTTATGACTAAACAAATTCAAAAAAATCAAAGACAAATACTAGTGAAGTTGGAATATACTATGGGATGAGAAACAGAGTGAACATTGATATAAATCAACACTAATTTAACTATTTTGACAGCGTGAAATACCTTCTATTAAAATCTCTTTCACTCACTTTCCTCCTTTTGAAATTGTAAGTGTTTTCAAGGCAGCAAAAACAGGCACCAGCTTGTGAAATTGTGAGTCCTTTTCAAGCCAGAAGAAACAGGTAGTATGCCATCACACAGAAAATCGTATAAGCAGGGAAAATCAAACAAAGCAACCAGAATCAAACCAGAATTCACTTATTTTTCCTATAATCTGTCATAGATTATTTTTCCTATAATCTGTCATAGATTATTGCTACATTAGTCAAGTCGACATATGATTCAGTGCGGTGAGCGTGGATCGAACACGCGACCTTCAGATCTTCAGTCTGACGCTCTCCCCGCTAACTGATGCCATGAATATGTTGAAGCCCAACTGTACAGCCCAACAAGCTGAAATTAGACATGAATGGGCGCAAACTGGAATTGCAAAATCGTTGAGGCTGTACATTAAACAAAGGGGGGAGATATATAACATCATACACCATTGAAATCTGAACATAACTGGAGATGCGGGGTATCGAACCCCGTACCTCTCGCATGCAAAGCGAGCGCTCTACCGTTTGAGCTACATCCCCTTCACATATTTTAAAAAATATAATATTTTCTCCTTCGGTAAGGAAATATCCTCTCCAGCTGTCACCCGTTGAGCTTTTAGAAACATACCACGCGTCAGCTTTCACCTGTTGAGTTCCTAGAAACATGCCACGCGTCAACATACTGCCCACTTCCTCTCTGGAATCAGTTTCGTTGACTTCATTCGGTTGGGAGCCAACGGTCTCCGTTTCAAAAACATTTTATTTTTCTCGGGTACTGTTTTTGTTGTTGTTTTAGAATTAAGATAAGAATTGTTCTCGAATAGTAAATTTGAGTTATGGAATTTATATAATATTTTCACTTTTACAAAGTTTTATATATATTTATATATTTTAAAATATAATTTAAATAATAAAAAAATAAAAATTTCATTATAATATTCTAAAGAAGAAAGTAAAATTGTAAAATAATTAAAGTATATATATATTTTTAAATTATTGGAAAAATCTCCAAAACCTATTTAATTATAATTTTTTTTCTTCATAAGATAATTGATACCATAGTATTGTTATTAGCTTGTATATTTATGTTTATGCATTGTAATTTTTATATTTATTGTATTTTTATAGGAGACTATTTTGTTCAAGTTTCGAGAAAATGCTTAATATTCTTATTTTTCTCTAAATTCAAAAATAATTTTCTAAGATAATTCATTTTAAAATTAAAAAAATGGATAATTTTGTAAGTGGACATTCCGTTGGTGAGTGCTCTGACACTATTATGCCACTACTTTGAATTGACCTAGTTGCAGGTCTTTTAAAGAGGCAAAGGCTGAACAAATCTCCATTAGGTTGATACAGATAAGTTTTCATCTAACAAACTGAGAACCATAATTATAACATAATGTTTCATTGTGTGGAGCTTTCATTGTGTGAAGAAAATCCATCGAAAAAAGAAACAACTTGGGTGCTCCGACACTAATAGGCATTTCTTCATTTGCTATGATTTCAAGTTATAAAGCGCAAGTGGATACAATTCTTTATCATTTTGAGAACTTGTTGTTAGTGAATTTGTTCTTGCTTACATATGTGAATTTGAACGAACTTGTTCTTCGGGTTTCTCGCACTTTTTAAAACTAGGAAATGCATACATTTAAATGGCCAACTGACTTTACATTTTTAGGGTAATAGCCTTTGTTTTTGCACTGGCAATATTCGATCAGATGAGTGGCACATTTTTCCATGGTCGCAACGAAGCTTGGCTTCCATATCGTCACAATTATTATAATCATTTTTACTCGAATGGTGTTTGTTGAAAAAAATCATTATCTTTCATGGGCAAGTTTAGTTTAATATTCATGGGCAAGTTATTTATATTCATGGGAAAGTTTAGTTTAATATTTTATTTGAACCTTACAGATCCGAGAAACAATTTTTTGACTCAATAATGAACAAGACAGGCATATAATGTCGTGAGACGATGTTGAACTTCACTATACATTGGACATTGGGCATCAAACAACTCAAATCAATAATCAATAGCACATTATAGCATCTCCGCACCTCGCATAACGAATTATATAGGGTCTTTTCATTCTCTTGTTGTCACAGGAGACAACATTTATAGAGGGGGAACAACATGCTGGTTTAATAAGATGTGGAAGGTAAACACATAGCTAAAAACTGTCATATTTTTATGGTGTGTCTGGCAAGACAAAAATTTAACCTGGACTAATCTTAAAAAGAGAGGTATGAATGGTCTGGGGAGATGTTCACTGTGTAAGATTGGGGATGAAGATAACCGACACCTGTTCTATAACTGTGTTTTCTCCAGGGATGTTAGATTACATTTATGCAAGTTTTTCAATTTTTGTGACAGTGATTATCAATTTGCAAAGGAATGTACGTCTTGGTGGGTCTCGAAAGGCAAATATTTCCGCATCATCCCCCTTATTTTCCATTGGAAAATATGGAAGTGCCGAAATTTAAATATTTTCGAGGACTGTTCCATGTCACAGATTAAGATTTCCTCTCAAATTTTTCAGCAATGGGAGGGATCCAGACCGCCGCAGAAGCCACCAAAAGATCTATCGATCAAATTGAGGCCTTTTGATTTTTCCTATCCAGTGGGTTTCTTCGACGACACTGCTTAGAATGGAAGGTGTGGGTGCGGAGTGTGGTTATTGATCAGCCCATTATGCCATTACAAACTTTTTTGGTATGGTGGCATGGGTTCAAATACAAGAGCTGAGACTTTGGCTTTATGGGGCTTGCTAGTTTGCAAGGCATTTGTGCATAGATTCCATCCAGATTTATGGCGATTCAAAAATTTTGATTGAATATCTTAACAAGAGAAACAATATGGCTCCTGTGCAACTAATTTCTTGGATGGAGCGTATAAATGAGCTGGTGGGTACTTTCTCCTCGATCACTTTGTCTCACATTTTCAGAGAGAAGAACTCCACTGCTGACCGACTGTCGAAATTGGGACTGAGAGGTATGCTTGGAGTGATTCATTATGAAAATTTTGAGGCTAAGGGTACTGGTGTTAGGGGCACAGTACAAATGCTCTAAAAAAAGGATCAATTAACTTTTGATGACAAATGAATGTTTTGGGATGAGCATATGCATCTTTTTGTCTCAAGTTTTTGTTTCTAATTGGCGAAAGTCGATAGCACAGGGTGGGCATGGCCGGTTAAAGTTTTATGGCTTTCCATATGGAGTAGCAGAACTTACCAGAATGTCAGGAATTATAATGGACGTGTTAAGGGTTAAAGAACTAGGGATAGCCGTTAGATTTTGACATTTTGATCAGTGTCAGTTATGTTTTTTGCAGGAATGATGGATGGACTCTGGGATCAGGCAGTTTAGATATTTCTTGTATGTGCATATGGGAAAATAGAGAATGATGATGTATGGCTCACAGGAATTTTGTTTTTGATGAAAATTTTCATGATGTATGTATGGATGAAATTTTGATATTTTGTATTGGTATATTTATATAAACCAAAGGTTTTTCATGCTGAAAAAAAAAATCTATAGAGGAGGCATGTCATTTGAAGTTGATGAAGCCATGTTCGGAGGAAGGTGCTTTCATTGTGAGGCAACAAACAATGCTTAACTCCTTCCTAGTGTCCCTAGAAAAGGATGTCCAAAGCTTAACCCAATATGTAGTTGAACATCATATTACTACGAAAGGTTTGTTGTCTTTAAGATCAAAATGATCTCGTTTCTTTATCAATTCTAGGTAGCCTATTTACATGACATAATCGATGTAAAAGTGAGTGACCATATAATTTTATAAAGTGTGAGTCGTAGTTCATTTTTGAATGATATAGTAATTATTCTAATAAGTAGAATGAATGATATAACAATTGTTCTAGTAAGTAGAATAAGGCAAAGAATGAAAAGTGAACAGTGGTAATTGCTCTCGGGATAACAAAGAAGTCTTAACTAGTAGTTAATAGGCATGATTATACAGTGTTCTAAGTTCTTCAAAGAAAAATGATTTTTGGAAAATTGTATATAAGAGGAACTATTTTCTATTGAAGATATATTGAGAATCCCTAAGGGCCATTGAAGAGAAAGAGTTGTTTTTCTAGCATTTTCCATAAAATTATTGGAAACTATTTTGTAGTAATACGTCTATGCTTGTCCTTATATGTGAAGTTTATTGCCCATTTATGAGCCGAATTTCTTGTAATTAATTGGTATATTTTACATGTTCAATCTTTCTCATGAAATGATTTCATAATTCATGAATTATTACTTATTGGTTTCATGTATAGATGTCTCTATATCAAACTAGTTTGGATGGTATTAACATTGCTCATGGAGGAAAATAGCTAACCATTTCTCCCTTATTTATAACAATATTCTATGTCAATTGTTCATGTAGCACCAACATTTAATCTTAATTAAGGTAGATTAAACTAGTTTAATCTACGCATTTAAATATATTTTCCTTTGTTTTTACTTTTTTTCTCTATGCAAAGATCTTAAACCTTTATTATTGAACATTAACTAAAGGTTGTTGAGCTTGAATCCAAATGGGTCTCTTATCCCAATGTTGCGAGGTCTAATTGAGAAATTATATAGAGAATACCCCTTAATTGTTACTAAGCATTTCATCCATTAAAAAACAAACTTTGAATCTCCAAAAGTTTGTAATTAGATTACACCAAATATTTTAACATTTTCAGACCTAAATTTAAACGCATAAATTCACAAAAATGTTACTTTCTTCACCAATTACATCTTGAAAATAAATGTTCTTTAAAAAAAAAACAAACATAAAAAGCACTTTGAACCTTCCTGAAAAAAAGGGTATCCTTATGATGTACTATGAAAAAAAAAGTGCAACAAATATCCTTATTTATTTCCATCGAACCCCGTACCTCTCGCATGGAAAGCGAGCGCTCTGTCATTTGAGCTATACCCCAATATTAATTGAATGCTTTATGATCTTCACAGTCCCATAAGCGAATCATCGAGCTAAAATTTGAGCATGTCGGCTTTTTTACGCCTAGGGGATTCTCTAAGAGTTGGTTCCTCGCTCATCTTTCATCTGTCGAGGGCCTAACTTAAACATGCCACGTGTCAATGTACTGTCGGCTGCCTGCCTGATCTGGAATCCTCCGGTGGGAGCCAACGGCCTCTATTTGGACAGGTTCGCTGCCCTGCACCGCTCTGTGGGAGTGCAGCTCCTCGACTACGGTCATATGGAATACAGAAGGTTGTCAAATGGAATACGAGAGGTCCTCAAAGCTCTTGGGAATGAGAAGGCTTTGCTCGGCCCTGCGGAACACGGTAACGGGTGAGGTGTAGGCGTTTGAAGTGTCAATGTTGCTTTTCTCCATAGTGCATGAATATACTTTAAATGTTTTTGTTTTATTAATTAAATTTTGGTTATTTCCGTTTAAAAAGACAATTTCTCTGAGGTAAATCTGGTTTTATTTTAATTAAATATTTAAGAATTTTTTGAATTCTGGTTTCTTGGATCCATAGATATTTTTCAGAGATCTTTGGGTGATAATTCTGGTTTCTTGGATTTATAGATATTTTTCAAAGATCTTTGGATGATAATTGCATGAGACAAAACTTTGTTATTAAAATAATGCTTAATTTTCCTAAAAGATCTCCCAAAAATATTTAAACATTTGTTAGAATAATAGATTTGAGTTATGGAATTTGTGTAATTATAATATTATTAAAATTCACAAATTTATATATTCAAAAGAATAATTTCAACAATAAAAATATAAGGTCTCACTATACATTTAAATTTCAAACCAAAAGACAAAAACTTATAACAATTAAATTGCACTCTCTTTTACATGGTTGGAAAAGCCTCCAAAGACCCTTAAGTACAATACTCCTCTCTTCTTTAAAGGATGATTGATAACAATCCTCCTCTCTTCTTTAAAGGATGATTGATAATCTCATGAAGCCATTCTTCAAATTCTTTTGTTTTACTAGATTACTTTGCTCATGAATATTTTAGCCACTACAACTCCTTTTTTTTTATCCTAAATGGATTATCACAAGATTCATCCATTAGACTAAATTTTGATTAAAGTATATGGGATTTGTTCAAATGGAATTTTTATCCTTACAATTCCTACTGAGATTTGTCTTTATAGAAAAGTTTTACATATATCTTCTTGATTATAAGAAGATATATTACTTTTAATGGAGAATCCACCCCACATTATACATGGTGGATCCACAATCTTCAAATCCAAAATAGCATTTTTCAGAAAAGGTGTTGGCTCATTTGAAATTCATGCCAAAGCACATATATTGGTCCTCCTTGTCTATGTAAAGGAGGTCTCAGGTTTACTTACATGTTCATGTTTTTGTCTACTTATGTATGATCATATGGCGATGGTTTTTATGTGTATTAATGAAATATAAGGGAAATCTTTTAGAAAAAAAAAACGAGATAGAATCGAGTTATAATTGTCAATAATATATGATTCATAGTCTATCTCTCTCATTATGTCTATTAGATGGTTTCGTTCGCAATTGTGCTTAGCACTAATAAATTGCATTTAATCTTTGTCTATTATTGAACGAATAGTTTGTGAAATAAAACATGACACCTATGAATGTTATCATTCATTTATGTCACTACAAGTTTATTCTTAATTCTATTTTTTGAGGCAATCATGTTGTTTATGTTGAAGAAATTTATCATGGTGGTATGGCTTGAATGGTTAGGTACTTGGAATTTTGGAACTATGGATTGAATATATCGATAGAGTTATGCCACATTTTCCTCAAATGTGTTTATCTTTGTGTTGCATAAAGATTGTATATCTTCATTTTTCTCATGTTGCACTATTCTATGGGGTAATTTCTTCTTTTAGTTATATTAAGTGTTTGTTGTTTTCTCCCACACATGATGTCACTAAGCATGGACAAAGCTCGGTGTAAGAATTCCATGTGGGACCAGCTTCTAATCTATGTTACAAATACCCCTATTTTAGTTTATATTGTCACTCTCATTCAATTGTTGTAGTATCTTCCAATGATGTAATTGATATGTAATGACTATCATTTGGTATTTTAAAAATAAAATATATCAAATTTTTGAAATTAAATGTTAGTGATGAAACACATTTTTAATGACTTAAAGGGTTATGTGTATCACCCTGGTCCTTTCCACACATAATGGACAAAGATTGGTTTTTTCCTATCAGTTTGAATTTTGTTTGACATTTAGGGCCTTTAAAGTTTTAATAGTTGAGAAACGCAGTCACGTGATATACCAAATTTCTAAGATTTGATTGTTTTTGTTTCAATCTTCTAAGTAACATTCCACATTTTATTTCAAATTGATAAGATTATGCCCATTCCTATGCAATTTAATTATGCTCATGGTGATTTATTATGGTGTTTCAACAATTTAATCTGATATTTTGTAGCGTTTTCATATTTTTGTCCTATAAAAATCTTCATCTCATTTTACCCCCAGGCCATATTACTTTTCGTTTCAACCACAATGTCAAATAACCTGATGAGAATACTTGAAATGGCCTGAGATGGTCATTACTTTTGTAAACAACAAGTTTAGTGAGAATATTTGAACACTTGGCACTTAGCTATTGATATCTCTCATTGCACTACATCATAATTTAGGTTCAAGTGGAACAACAAACTTTTCTTTTCCTCTATTTGCTTAAGAGGAGTTAGAGCAACCTCATTTCAATTGATGCATTATATTGGCAAAGATTGAGATGGTTGTGTTTGAGTTTTGCACTCACAATAATTGTGAGTATGTAATAAATTTATCTCTATGTTTATTTCTCATGGAAAATAAATTATTTCCTTAGAAAAATAAATTCTTTCTTCATCCACAATTCAATGATGATCCATTGTTAAACTAATTGAATAACTTTTTTTAACAAGGTTAGTAGTATAGAACCATTGAAAACTACAAGCGAATTTGCTTGCTATCTATCAGAAAAACATGTGTTACAAGTCAAAATAGTTTTCTTTTCCTACTCCTTTTTCTCCACTAATAGGCTACCTATAAGATTAAACATTTATTGAAATTATAGAGGATTAGGTTCGTCCATAACATCAATTTGAACAAAATATTTTATTATGTGTGAGTTATAGAGAGACAACTATAATGCCATATTTTGTGTCACTCGCATATTTTTCTATTGGAAGGAGTAAAACATTTTCATTCAATCCATTCACAATTCAAATTACATGAAAGCCTCGTCACCTTACATTTTTCAATAATATGAGACAAAAACATGTGTTTTTGGTTTTTAAAGTCATTCAACCCTTGAGAAAAAATATTTTCAAAAGGAAACCATCTAGAATAAATACTATTTAGAACATATACAAATGTCACAAGCTAATTTGTGAAAGTGGCTAGATTTAGGTCTTCTTATGTAAATTACATCAAGTAGAACTCCTCCTGAATAGATCTCATCTATCTCATTGGATGTTAAAGCTCTAGTAAATTATAAAATTCCCAAGGAATCCTTGCTCAAGTAATAATGCAAAATCATTTGGTTGTCACATTTCTCGGTAAGTTAACATCACTATTTAATGAGTTAGTCATTTTAATTTCTTGTGTTTGAAGCAAGTCCAACTTCAATGGTCGTTTATGATATGTTAATAACAATGAACAACATGCAATATCCATAGAAGAAACTTCCATGACAATCCTAACAATCAATGCAAAAAGACAATGTCCAATTAATGAAAAAAAGTAATTCAATTTCTATGTGGATACCTATTACATTATAATCCTCATTTCTCAATGTATTTAATTACTTAAACATCTCAATCATTAACCTCCTCTAGTGTCTTCCTTCTTCATTTTTTGGTTTCTCTTTTGCCTTTTTTTTGTGGCTTTTGAGAATTCTTGATCTTCCTTTTCATCATTCTCCATTATCAAACAATTCTTCACCAAAACAAGGGTCACCTCCTCTAGAGTCTCCCTTGTTCATTTTTTGGTTTCTCCTTTGCCTTTTTTTGTGGCTTTTGAGAATTATTGATCTTTTCATCATTCTCCATTATCAAACTAATTCTTCACCAAAACAAGGGTTTTACATTGGCCAAGCTTTAGGGAGGGGATTTCCTTCTCTTGATTAATTTGTTATGAAATAGATTGACGAGACAAATTCAAGAATCAAAGATGAATACTAGTGAAGTTGGAATATATGAAGCGTGGAGGAAAAGAATGAACATTGGTGTAAATCAACACTAATTTAACAGCTTGAAATACCTTCTACATTTATAAAAATAGCTTCCACTCTTCTTCTTAGCTTCTTTTTTTAGGAAAAGAGGGAGAGATTTATGTTTCTTCTTTTTTCTTGATTAATTTGTTATGAAATAGATCTATAAGAAAATTTCAAGAATAAAAAATGAATACCGGGGAAATTCGAATATATGAAGAGAAGAGAAAAAGAGTGAATATTGATATAAATCAACATAATTGGTATAAGAGTGAATTTTCTTCTTCTAAATTGTAAATCCTTTTCAAGGTGGAAAAAGAAGTGTAATGCCATGACAAATGATGAATACTAATGAAGTTGGAATGCGTGAAGGGCAGAGACAGTAAACATTGGTATAAATCAATGCTAATTTAACAGTTTGATATTTCTTCAACTCAGTTTCCATTTCCAGTTTTTGAAACCAAGAAGGAATACAATACTTGTTTATATGTTTTATAAATCTATGAACTAAACCCGACGTGAATCGAACACGCAACCTTCTAATCTGGAGTCAGACACGCTACCATTTCCCAACGGATCCATAAATTATTACTCCCTTTTTCCTACAACTCTATAGTAAAGGTTATTATTATATTTCTGTTCCCGTGTGGCGACCGTGGATCAAACACACGGCCTTCAAGGTCTTCAATCTGGTGCTCTCCTAACTGAGCTATCCCGAAAAACTAAGACCAGGAAGTTGTTGGAGCCCAACTGTGCAACCCTATAAACTGAAATTGCAGATTAGTTGAACCATTAATTTATTCTCAAAATGTGCGCAAACTGAAATTGCAAAATCGTTGAGGCTTTAGTTTAATTTTCCAATGGGCGTAAACTGGAATTGCAGAATCATTGAAGCTTTGCTTTATTCTCCATATCGGTATTCGATGATTGTTGACGAGCACTTCAACAAAATATGCTTACCTGTATTATCGTTATGTTGCTCACTCTTAACATGTCATTCTTTGTTAAATGCACCCTTCAACAAAGAGGGGGCCATATGCCATCGTACACCATCGAAATCTGAACAGAAATGGAGAGGTGAGGCATCAAACCAAGGGAGCTCTCTATCGTTTGAGCTACATCCCCAGGACAAGGAACGAAACACCTCTCTTTACTCTATCCCTACAAGCTTTTTGAATGAAAATTCCAGGCCCAAATTTCATTTGTTGAGCTCTTATAGGAAACATGCGAAGTGTTAATATAGTCCACTATTGTCTGATCTGCAATTTTGGAGTGTTGGTTACCTAGGTTGTCTTAAATGGATGTGTGAAGTTTTGGGAAACAACAATCCTTATAGGCTTTTTGAATGAAAATTATGTTAGCCACCTATAAAATTTGTTATATCAAAAGGTGGCTAAGACTTTTTGAGCCTTCAAGGAACAAATTTTATTGCTAAAAAGTGTTGGCTCTTGAAGACTCTTGAAGGCCTCATGCCTCTGTCCAAAATCTTCATTTGCTATTTCCATTTTATACTCTGTAATTTCTACTAAAATTCCAAGAGAAAGACTGTTGTAAAACCATCATTCCCCCCCCCCCCCTCTTCCAAAACTAACCTTCATTTTGCTCCCCTTTTTCTCCATAAACTCCTTTATTTTTCATGATTCCTCTTCTCCCATTCATGAAAATCCTCTTTACATAGTTTAAAACTCATTTTTAAACTATACCGAAACCCCCAAATCCATTGAAAACTCTGAAAATTTTCATAAAAAAACAAATTTTTTTGTTACCATGGACTTAAGCCCCCTTGAGCTAAGTCCTAACCACTTCCCCACCATACGCTTTGGGGCTGGAACCAAGCGCAAACCCTTTTCGGCACTTATCGCATCACAAACATCCAAGTGAGCAAGTCTTTGTGCCATTACAAAAACTCTGATGTGATTAAGCCTCGTGTTTTATAAACCCCGATCATATTATTTTTCATATAAACTGTGAGCCCACCTTCCGCGCTTAAAACCTTGTAATAATCCATTATCGATCACCTTTTTTCTTTTGTAAAGTCATAAAACCCATTTATCAAAAGTTTTGATCTAATGTGCCAAATTCATGTGTTAAATGAAAATGGTTAGATTAAAAAGACCCAATCGCGCAATCGCATCGGAGAAATTCACAATGGGTTGATTGAAAGACCCGCATCAAACTTTCCGATGTGATTGGGTCATATATACATAAACTCCGCCCCCCGCCTTTCTACTCCATATAAGTTTCATCCGGGACCAAGTGTTAAAGATCCCAAGGTGCTCAAATCACATCGCAAAATTCCAATGGGTTGATTGAAAAGCCCGAGCCCGAGGCTCCGATTGCGATTAGCTCTTTGATATATATACCCCGGGCCGATCATGTTCCATATAACTAAAGGCCCCGCAGTCGAGCACCTATCCACTTCATATGTATAAAACCCGCCCCCAAAACCAAAAACTTCGTATAATATTAAACTTTTGGTTTTATAAAGTTTTAAAGGGTTTTCCGTCGGTTCGCTTTAAAAGAAATCCCCGTCGTTGATCGTAAGCCAATCAAACGGCCAGCGCTCATCGCATCAGAGTTTTTCATCGCATGCCTTGGTTTGCTCCCTCCGATCGGCTAACCCTCCGATTCATTCTCCACCGTTGATCTAATCCTTAGATCAACGGCCCGCGCTACATCGCATCGCAAGTTTTTTGCCGAGCGCATTAACATGATTCCTCCACCGATTGCGATCCTCCGATTGGATATGGACCATCCACGTGTCTAGATCGGACGGTCCCAAATCATTCCCATCTTATTCTTCCCCCTGCTCTGCTTTCTTAACCTCTTCTACGCAGATCTCCACCATTGGATGTTGTCATCCAACGGCTACGCTGCTCCCCATATCCTCTGTAGCAGTTAAACCCACAATGTAGGATTTCTTGATATTTTGTGTGTTTTTGCAGGATTAATGGTTTTCCATTATGTTAAAAGAAGGGGCCAAGGGCCGAGAATGACGATTCCCACGCCTTCTATTTATCAAAGAGAACCATTCACGGGGCTCTACTCCATGTCTCGTCATTGCTTCATGAGGTAGTGATGCCATACGAGCCCTGCGTGGCCCTGCACATCGACAAGACACTGTGTTATTAAATCACGATTAAAAGAGTATCAGTGTTGAAGATAGAGCACAACAGAACAAAATATTGAAGACCGATTTGCAGAAATTACGGCTAAGATTGATTATCAAAAGCCTAATCCCCCACATTAAAACAAAGTTAAAAGAAAATCATAAGTGTCTAACAAACATAAAGGCCTCCATCGCCACATTTGAGGCGAATTGATTCCTCCCAGCTACCATAAGTGCCACCTGTGCCTCAAAGCATTCAAACAGAGGCCGAAGTTATTGTTCAAAATCATATATTTGCCTCAGCGCAGCCAGAGAGTTACTTCTGCAAGGAACTTAATGCAAAAAATGTCTCCAGAGTTACTCCAACATGAAACAGAGCCTCAAAGGTCAACAAAAGCTCCCACCGAGCTTAATTCATAAATGTAAATCAATTAATATAGTAACACACCTGTAAACTTCTCCATCAAGCCCCTCAAAGGCCGAGAAGTCATTAATCTGTATTAATTGTCCTGAGAGATCTTTTATCAAATCTCACCTCCTCATTCTTCTATAAATACTTTTGTAGAAGATGAGAAATTGTTGGTTGCAGAACTTTGAAATACATTTGAGCTTAAACTTATAATTGTAAATAGTGTTCACTGGCCCTTGGAGCTCTGCTTGTGATATATTAGTTAGGCTGAATAGAGAAGATGATTGCTGAACTGAAACATTGGACCTGAAGACTGTAACCGGTTTGACATCAATAACAAGCTGTTTCTTGGGATCCTAGTCTATATCACTGGTGAAGTGCCCCTTTCTTTGTTATTTTTTTCCTTCTATGTATGTCATATTTTTCACTACTCTCTGATAAAGAACATCATTTATAGAGTTAGGATTTATTGTTTACCAATACCCTTCTCTAACTGATAAGATTTATCTCAATGTTTTCCTCCAATTTTTTTATTTAAGAATGATTCAATACAGTTTAAGCAGTTAGGAGTGTTGGCGTTCCCTCGTCCTACTGTTTGCTTTAAACATTATTCTTGAAAGTTATTTTCATCATTTGCTTATTAAAGTTAGACTAGAAAAGTGATGGTTTGCCCTGTTTCTAGTTCCTTTTCTCCAAAGGCAGATTCTGAAGGTTTCCCTTGGTGTTGGCCGAAAGCAGATTAGGTTTAAAAGTACCTTATCTAATCTTAGGTTACAATTTGTTTCTCTTATTTGTTTTCATACTTTCTGAAGGTAATTATGCATATTACTGGATTGTTTGTCAATTAAGCTGCTTTAATACGAACTCGCCCAAGAAGTCTATGGTTAGCCCTGTTCTTGGCTGGTTTTAAACAGTTACTTAAGAGGATTTTCTTGTTTGGACTGACTATAAATCCCTTGTGAAATTATTTTCAGTTTCCACCCCTCAAACACTTTATTTTTTCCATTCCATCATTTTAATCTCAATAATCTTGTGATATAGATGACTTTCCCCTTGGATCACTCTTAATGTTGTTGCTCAATTAAAGCCCTGTTATGACTCCATAGCCCAATGGACTAAAAACCAAAGCTATATCTATCTTTTAGCTAAAGTTGTTCTATTTGCTTGCAACTTCTCACCTTTGAAACTCTTTGTACTTAGAACTTTCCCCTCAAATAATATTCATGCTCAACCATCCAAAAACAAAACAAACCCTTGGCCTTCATAACTAGCCTAATATCATTACCCAAACTTCAAAGACAAATCCATCTTTGCACCTATTGGAGAGATCCCTCTCCCGGATTCAGGAGGGCTAGATCCTAGAATCCCAAAGTGGTTGAAATAATGTTGCTTCTGCAGTTTTAGTCTCACCAATCTGCTAAAATTACAGATTCCTAACATTTCTGTCGACTCCGCTGGGGAACACTTCCCTTAAAATAAATAAAACTTTGAGAGTAAAAAGTAGCCTTTCCAAGCACTACCAAATAATGGTAATCATGATAAAAATTGTTGAATCAGTGACAAACTAGGTAAACCCTAGGATTCTTATAAGACTTTATCTAACCTTGAAAAATCAGCTGGCTTAGCCATAAGAGTGGACTGTCTTTGTCTCATGACCATAGCTAAGTTTTGAAACAGAGTTAGGATATTCTTAAAAACCACACAACTGAAAAATAACTCAGAAAAACCTAAAAATATTTCAGATTGGTTTTCAATAAACATGGTGGTGGACCATAAAACCTTTTACCTCTGAAAAGAGCTAAAAACTTCCACTTGGCGACTCCACAATCCTTAACAGACCTTAAGACTCCACTGGGAAGAACCTTTGTCATTGTAATATCATCCAAAACCAGTTAGAGGACTATAGGATTAAATTTTGTCTAAACAGACGAGTTAACCTCTTAAAGATTGTCATACCTGGTTGAAATTCCTCTGTTTATTTGGGTCTAAAAAACACAACATAGTGGCTTCTAGAAAGATTCATACTAGAGCCTACCCAGACCCTGATCCACCTGAAATAGTTGGTAACCCAGAAAGCATCCTTATAAAGTCTCCTAGGATTAAATTATCAACTGCTTTCAGATCACCCTTGAGAGCTAATTCAGTTCCCAAAAATCTTACAGCTCTACAACAATCACAAGCTGACTTAGTAAATCCATTTAGAACTAGGTCATTTGATGATATAATCCAGCTAGAATCTGAGTCTTCACTTTCATCCCCGGAGACAAGTGAACATCCTGGTAGTAGAGAAATAACACCTCCTGATTTTCATTTCCTTCACAATTTAGGTGTCTCTCGTCCAAGATCAGCTCAGCAATCTACTGCTTTTCCATCCACGTCCCTTCATCCTTCATCCACTGTTCAAACCACTCCACTTCAGCCCACTTTCCCTTTTGTTAATCCACCCCTTGTGAATCCACCTACACCACATATCATGGCAGCATGGTATGCTCCCTTAGTCCTTCCCGTACCATTAGTCAATCTCCCACAGGACTATTAGTCCAAAATTCCATTATATGATGCTAGTAATGTTACAACTGCATCACAACATGTGGATAAGATGAATGACTACTTTGACAGAAATGAAATTGATGATGATTCTGTCAAGCTTAGATTATTTGCTCAGAGCTTAGGGGGAGAAGTAAGAAAATGGTGCAAAGGCTTAACCCCCCATAGTATCAATGATCTCCAAGCCTTCCATCAAACATTATTAAACAAATGGGAAGTAAAGAAAAACCCTCTCCAAGTCCTTTCTGACTACAAGAACCTCCATAGAAACATTGGGGAAAGTGTGCAAGCTTATTGCACTAGATTTAACAGTGTGTATAATACACTTTCCCCAGAACTAAAACCTCCACTAGGCTCAGCTTTAAACAAGTTTCCTGAAGGGTTTGACCCTGAGATGGCCTATCAGCTGAGGGAAAGAGATCCTGCAACCCTTGAATAGATGCAAAAGGGTGCTCTTTCTGTGGAAGTCAACTTAATGGAAAAGAGAGCAAGAATGAAAAATGAAAAGAGGGTGTCCTTTAGAGAGGAATCTTCACCCTCTACTTCCAACTCAAAGATGGAGAGAATGATGGAAGACATGATGAAAGAGATGAGCATAATTAAGAGAGCACAAGCCAGTCAAAACCAAACTGCTCCTCAAAATAGAAACCAGAACCAAAACCAGAATTTCAGAAGGAATCAACCTCCAAATAGACCCAGGGAAGATGATCAACATATCACTCCGCCCTTTCATCAAAACTGTGTAAGTGAGGTTGAGGAAACAAATGAAATAACAGAGGAGGATGATATCAACATGCTGGGGGTAGATAATGATGACTTTGAGATTCATTATGATAGAAAACAAGGTCTATACACACCTTATGATGACAAAAGAGATGATGATGAAAATTATTATCAAGACATGGAAAATGTCATCATAGAATCTCAAAAAGAATATGACCTTAGAAGCAAAACCAGTCAACAAACCCCCAAAAACAAAACCTCTGACAAATATTCACAAAATAACATTGTAACCAAGCCTAAAATTGTCAAACAAAAGGATAAAACAGTGGCTGTAAATTCTGGTAATGATAAAGAGAAAGACACTCAAAACAATGAAAAACAGAGTGCAGACATTAGTAGTACTAACATCTCAGCTAGTACTCCTGTTAAAACCATTTTGTCAAATGTAAATAGGAAAAATCAGCAAGTTGATATTGCTGATAAAGTGACAGCTAATAAGGCTGAGACTAGCGCTTTAAAAGGTCAAATCCCTTTCAGCCTGGAGCAGGAAATTCCAAAATCAAAATCTTTGTTCCCTTGACTGAGTTAGCTGCCTTGCATGTATATAGGACCCAAATTTTGAAGGCTTTAAATATAGAGGAAAACGAGGATACAGTCAATCTTAATGATGACCAGCCCGAGCTTAGTTTTGGTCCAAATATTGAAGGTATGTATCAAGAGGGACATGTTCCTCCCTTTTATGTGAGTTTAAACATTCATGAAAATTTCTTTCCCAATGCTATGCATGATTCCGGGGCTTCTCATAATGTAATGCCTAAAGCTGTGATGGAGAGCCTTGGTTTAGAAATCACTAGAACTTATAAAGACCTTTACTCCTTTGACTCAAGCAGAGTAAAATTTTTAGGATTAATAAAAGACCTCTGCGTTAACTTAGCACAGATCCCAACCAAATGCTTGGTCATGGAAATTGTTGTGGCTAATGTGCCCCCAAAGTATGGAATGTTATTATCTAGATATTTGGGAGCTAAGTTACAGGGGACTATGCAGATGGACATGACCTATGCGACTATCCCCGTTTCAATCAGACGAGACGACTTTACAGGGAGTCTCATATGCAATACACAGTTACAAGTCAAGAACGACCGCAAAAATCCCCTTTATACTCTGTAAACGTAGGCCTTGATTCATTTATCCTTTTTAATGATGAGATATTAGATGAACAAGTCATTTTAAATGAACTAATGGCCGACAAAGAGGAAGAGAAACGCAACACAGGAGTCTCAGAACAGTTTGCTGAACATGTAAACTCTAGCAAACAGAACACAGGTCTTAAAATACAAATCATACATCCATCACTTTTTAACCTTGACAGTCAAGAAAGAATTCCTCATCTTAACGAGAAACCAGAGGAATTAAAACAAATTCAACTAAGTGTTGATATTCCAAAACAAACCGAAGGCATGCTTGTTGAAGAAGATAGTGACCCAACTGTCAAACCCGAAACTAATCCTCTGTGGAGTATGAACTTCGATGGATCCTGCACTAGGAACAATGCTGGTGCAGGGGTTTGGATTTGCAACACTGAAAGCAACCACACAGAAAGTCTTTCTTGTAGATTAAACTTCCAGTGTTCGAATAACATAGCGGAATACGAATCCCTTCTTTTAGGCTTATGATTGTTGAAGAAGTTAGGAGCCAAAAGAATCAATGTGTATGGGGATTCAGAGTTAGTCATTAGGCAAGTCAATGGGGAGTATAACGCAAATCATCCCAGACTTAGGGCCTACCGAAACGATGTCATGGACCTTTTAAAAAATTTCAAGGAGTACAAATTAATTTTTGTCCCAAGAAAAATAAATATTGCGGCCCACAATTTAGCCTTTGCGGCTAGAACATGCTTAACACCATATGAAACCAAAGACTACACAACTCAGATAAAATTTAGACCAGCCGTTCCTGATAATGAAAAATATTGGCAGGTGTTCGACGGAGACAAACAAATAGAAGGCTTCATGCAGTTCAGAAACAAATTCAAACTACCAAGTTCGGATTCAGATTATGAAACCAACTGCCCTAGTGAAGAAAATTTTCTTGATGAAGAGGAAAGGTCTCCTGAACTTGCTAATATAAACCTGTTATCTAGCAAACTTGAAAATGAAACAGAAATGAATGCAGAGTTCGAAACACAGGAGTTAGAAACTCTGCACTCTAAAGATGAAAGTTTGCCTAAGGGTATGACCCCTTTAGAAGAGTTGTTTTATTTTAACGATGTGGCAAATAAACCAAAACTGGAACCTGTAGAGACTGAAGTGGAAGAGTGCAATATTGGCAGTGAACTTAAACCTATGATGATTAAACTGTCTAAGACTTTAATATATCACATTAAACTTGAATACATAGAGCTGTTTAAAGAATTTTTTGATGTTTTTGCATGGAGTTATGAAGATCATAAATCCTATGACATTGAAATAATACAACACAAAATCCCCTTCAAAGAAAACCAAAAACCTTTCAAACAGAAACTGCGCAGAATAAACCCTGTTCAGTTGCCTTTGGTTTAGAAGGAGATCATGAAAATGTACGATGCTGGTATTATTGTCCCTATTAGATATTCCGAGTGGGTGTCTAATCTGGTGTCGGTCAGGAAGAAAACTGGAGAGATCAGGCTTTGTATAGACTTTACAGACTTGAACAAAGCTTCATTGAAAGACAACTACCCTTTACCTAAGATGGATCATATTTTACAAAGGGTGGTAGGGTCTAGAAGAATTTCTTTGCTTGATGGCTACTCAGGGTACAATCAGATCTTAGTTCACCCTGGTGATCAATTAAATACAATCTTTACTACACCATGGGGCACTTTCATGTATGTAAAAATGCCTTTCGGTCTGATGAATTCTGGAGAAACTTTTCAGAGAGCCATGGACATAGCATTCTCGGAGGAACTGGGCTACTTCATCATTATATACCTTGATGATGTCACTGTGTTTTCAAAAACAGATGAAGAGCACTTAGAACATTTGAGAAAAGTTTTCGAGAAACGCAGAAAGTTTGGAATATCTTTAAACCCTAAGAAGAAACTATTCGGTCTCCAAGAAGGTAAAATTCTTGGGCACATTATTTCTGAGGAGGGTATAAAGATGGATCCAAAGAGGATTGAGGCCATATTGCAAATCTCTCATCCTTGGAACATCAAAGAGTTGCAATCTTTCATTGGAAAGATTAAATTTTTGAGAAGGTTCATCCCCAACTTGGCTGAGCTCCTTAGAAATATCACAAACATGTTAAATAAGGAGCAAGGGGTAAAATGGACCTTGGAAGCAAAGAAGTCTTTTGAGCTGGTGAAACAAGCGTTAACCAAAACACCGGTTCTTATAAATCTTTATTTTTCAAAGGATTTTTATATTTTTTAATTTGCATCAGAACATACCATAGCTGCTGTCCTTTTACAAAAAAATCTGCAAGGACAAGAGCAGCCTATTGCATTCTTTAGTAAGGCATTGATGGATGCCACTCTGAAATACAACATTATGGAGAAGCAAGCTTTTTCTTTGGTTAAAGCTTTGAAAGACTTCAGAGTGTACATCCTTCACTCACACATCATTGCCTTTGTCCCAAACTCAGTTGTTAAAGACATTCTAACGCAGGACCCAGATGGTAAGAGAGGTAAGTGGATTGTTGTTATTATTGAATATGATTTAGAGATAAAACCCACTAAACTCATCAAAGGCCAAGGTCTAGCTAGATTAATGGCTGAATCCAATTTTGAAGTTCTTGATATTAATATGATTGATGCTTTGGATGACCAAGAAGGATTCTCAACTCCTATTGTTGAAGACCATTTTATGAATTCTCCTTGGTATTCTGATATTATTTATGTGTTGCTTAATTTAAATACACCTCCTGGTTTGACAAAGACAAAAGCAAGATTCCTAAAGTTAAAAGCTGTAAAATATTGCATTATTGATAAATGTCTTTATTGGAAAAATGCAAGTGGTCTATTGTTTAAATGTTTGCCTGAATTGGATGCAGAGAAGGTTAAGAACGAGTTCCATGAAGGAGAGTGTGGAGGTCATTTATACTGGAAGACAACAACCAACAAAATTTTGAGGGCTGGTTTCTATTGGCCTACTCTTTTTCCTGATATACACAAAATGATCATTGTCTGTCATAAATGTCAACTTTTTGAAGGCAAAAGAAAACTGCTACCCCTACCTCTGCATCCAATTACTATTGAAGCCCCTTTTCAACAATGGGGACTTGACTTCATAGGAGAAATCCATCCACCATCTTTTTCCCAGCATAGATGGATTTTTACTGCCACAAACTACTTCACTAAATGGATAGAAGCCATTCCTTGTAGGCAAGCCAATGACTCTGTTATTATAAAATTCATTGAGACTAACATTCTCTCCAGATTTGGCTGTCCTACCAAGATCATCACTGATAATGCAGCAGCATTTGGATCAAAGAAGATGGTTGAATTCTGTCACAGATATCAGATAACATTGGGGCATTCCACGACCTATTACCATCAAGGTAATGGACTTGCAGAATCCTCAAACAAGAGTTTAGTGAACATTATCAAGAAACTGTTGGAGGACAACAAAAAGTCTTGGCACACAAAGCTGGTCCATGCACTTTGGGCTGACAGATTGAATTTGAAGAAATCCATTAGTATGTCACCTTTCCAGCTTGTGTATGGTACTGATGCAATTTTTCCAAATAGCCTTGGTGTACCAGTGATGAAGTTCATTCAAGAGTTGCAAACTGAAGAAAATGACATGATCAGAAGAATAGATCAGACCATTCATCTTCAGCAAACCAGAGAGGAGGTTTATAACAAAGCATTGCAGAAACAAATCAGCATTAAAAAGCTTTTTGACAGAAGAACAAAGGCCAACAATTTCAAGATTGGGGACAAAGTTTTAAAGTGGGACTCAAGGAGGGAAGACAAGGGCAAGCATGGGAAATTTGACAACTTATGGCTTGGCCCTTATCTCATTCATTCAACTATTGGTAACAATGGCTATTTCGTACAAGAGCTGAATGGAGTAGAATTGTTTGGGGGTCCTGTCAATGGAAGGATGCTCAAACATTACTTCTCTTAATCCATGCTATGTTTTGAGGCCTTTTTATCCTTTTTCCATTATAAATATTTCATCCACCATTGCATTCAAAGTTATAAAAATAAAAAATACAAAAACATTGAAAGAAAGGAAAGAGGGCAGATTGTCAAAACAATAAAGGTACAACCCCATACCAAAAAGAGAAACAAATCTGAAAGTGTGCAAGCTTAAATGCCACTCCTGCAAAACACACTTCTAGTTAGTCAAACAACCTAATCTTGACTAATTAGTTTTAAATTTTCTACTGATAGGATAGTGAATTCGATTTGCCAAACTGTTTAATCTTGGCTTATCAGTAGATAGATTAGGACAAAAATTAAAGGTTCAAACATGTTCAAAATATGAACCTAAGTTTCCAAAGAGAGGTGACTCAAATATGTTCTATTTTCTTGAGTCATAAACAAATATAAACTGGTTCTAAACAGCTCAAACAAGAGTCAAGTCAGAGCTGTAAAGGATGAAGGAAGTGCTTGAATTTTCAGATCCTAAGCCTTCCATTTTGTTTTAATTTTCTGCGAAATAAGATCTATGTGCAGCTTGTTTTTTATTCCATAGACCAGCATCAAGTTAGACTGTTTAATCCTGACTTGTATGCTTTTTAATTTCTGTTGTAGAATTTAGAGAATAAAGTCTGTTGGACAGTTTAATACCAACAGACAGTAGATTAGGTAGAGAATCATATGGGCTCAACTGCTTAATATTTGAGTCCATGGAGAAATAAGAAGTAGAAATAGATTAGTCTCCTTGCTTTCAAAAGAATAAAATGTTGTAAAAGAGTTGCCAATCCAAGTGCACTCTAATGAAGAAAAAATGTTAGATCAGTAGGATTGGGTAGGTAGAAAACTTGTTGATGAAAGAACCATTGTTTTTGTGACTGCTAATATGTTTTCAAAGCAAGATCATCCCAGGAAAGGAAGGGCAGCCCAATGGATGAGGCACAGGTCAGCCTCCCAGAGAACACAATGGATGTGGCACAGGTTAGCCTCCCAGAGAATGCATGTCTAAAGTTCTTGATGCCTTCAAGAAGGCACCATCCCCAAGTGGAGCCACTGTTAGCCACCTATAAAATTTGTTATATCAAAAGGTGGCTAAGGCTTTTTGAGCCTTCAAGGAACAAATTTTATTGCTAAAAAGTGTTGGCTCTTGAAGACTCTTGAAGGCCTCATGCCTCTGTCCAAAATCTTCATTTGCTATTTCCATTTTATACTCTGTAATTTCTGCTAAATTCCAAGAGAAAGACTGCTGTAAAACCATCATTCCCCCCCCCCCCTCTTCCAAAACCAACCTTCATTTTGCTCCCCTTTTTCTCCATAAACTCCTTTATTTTTCATGATTCCTCTTCTCCCATTCGTGAAAATCCTCTTTACATAGTTTAAAACTCATTTTTAAACTATACCGAAACCCCCAAATCCATTGAAAACTCTGAAAAATTTCATAAAAAACAAGTTTTTTGTTACCATGGACTTAAGCCCCCTTGGGCTAAGTCCTAACCACTTCCCCACCATACGCTTTGGGGCTGGAACCAAGCGCAAACCCTTTTCGGTGCTTATCGCATCGCAAACATCCAAGTGAGCAAGTCTTTGTGCCATTACAAAAACTCCGATGTGATTAAGCCTTGTGTTTTATAAACCCCGATCATATTATTTTTCATATAAACCGTGAGCCCACCTTCGACGCTTAAAACCTTGTAATAATCCATTTCCGATCACCTTTTTTCTTTTGTAAAGTCATAAAACTGATCTAATGTGCCAAAGTCACGTGTTAAATGAAAATGGTTAGATTAAAAAGACCCGATCACGCAATCGCATCGGAGAAATTCACAATGGGTTGATTGAAAGACCCGCATCAAACTTTCCGATGCGATTGGGTCATATATACATAAACTCTGCCTCCCCGCCTTTCTACTCTATATAACTTTCACCCGGGACCAAGTGTTAAAGATCCCAAGGCGCTCAAATCGCATCGCAAAATTCCAATGGGTTGATTGAAAAGCCCGAGCCCGAGGCTCCGATTGCGATTAGCTCTTTGATATATATACCTCGGGCCCATCATGTTCCATATAACTAAAGGCCCCGCAGTCGGGCGCCTATCCACTTCATATGTATAAAACCCGCCCCCAAAACCAAAAACTTCGTATAATATTAAACTTTGGGTTTTATAAAGTTTTAAAGGGTTTTCCGCCGGTTCGCTTTAAAAGAAATCCCTGCCGTTGATCGTAAGCCGATCAAATGGCCAGCGCTCATCGCATCGGAGTTTTTCATTCCATGCCTTGGTTTGCTCCCTCCAATCGGCTAACCCTCCGATTCATCCCCTGCTACATCGCATCACAAGTTTTTTACCGAGCGCATTAACATGATTCCTCCGCCGATTGCGATCCTCCAATTGGATCTGGACCGTCCACGTGTCCAGATCGGATGGTCCCAAATCATTCCCATCTTATTCTTCCCCCTGCTCTCCTTTTTTAACCTCTTCTACGCAGATCTCCACTGTTGAATGTTGCCATCCAACGGCTACGCTCCTCCCCACATCCTCTGCAATAGTTAAACCCACAACGCAGGATTTCTTGATATTTTGTGTGTTTTTGTAGGATTAATGGTTTTCCATTATGTTAAAAGAAAGGGCCAAGGGCCGGGAATGACGATTCCCACGGCTTAAATTTATCAAAGAGAACCATTCACGGGGCTCTACTCCATGTCTCGTCATTGCTTCATGAGGCAGTGATGCCATACGAGCCCTACGACGCCCTGCACATCGACAAGACACTATGTTATTAAATCATGATTAAAAGAGTATCAATGTTGAAGACAGAGCACAGCAGAACAGAAGATTGAAGACCGATTTGCGGGAATTACGGCTAAGATTGATTATCAAAAGCCTAATCCCCCACATTAAAACACAGTTAAAAGAAAATCATAAGTGTCTAACAGACAGAAAGGCCTCCACCGCCACATTTGAGGCGAATTAATTCCTCCCAGCTACCATAAGTGCCACCTGTGCCTCAAAGCATTCAAACAGAGGGCGAAGTTATTGTTCAAAATCAGATATTCGCCTCAGCGCAGCTAGAGAGTTACTTCTGCAAGGAACTTAATGCAAAAAATGTTTGCAGAGTTACTCCAACATGAAACGGAGCCTCAAAGGTCAACAAAAGCTCCCACCGAGCTTACTTCATAAATGTAAATCAATTAATACAGTAACACACTTGTAAACTTCTCCATCGAGCCCCTCAAAGGCCGAGAAGTCATTAATCTGTATTAATTGTCTTGAGAGATCTTTTATCAGATCTCACCTCCTCATTCTTCTATAAATACTTCTGTAGAAGATGAGAAATTGTTGGTTGCAGAACTTTGAAATACATTTGAGCTTAAACTTCTGATTGTAAATAGTGTTCATTGGCCCTTGGAGCTCTGTTTGTGCTAGATTAGTTAGGCTGAATAGTGAAGATGATTGCTGAACTAAAACATTGGACTTGAAGACTGTAACTGGTTTGACATCAATAACAAGCTGTTTCTTGGGATCATGGTCTATATCACTGGTGAAGTGCCCCTTTCTTTGTTATTTTTTTCCTTCTATGTATGTCATATTGTTCACTATTCTCTGATAAAGAACAACATTTATGGAGTTAGGATTTACTGTTTACCAGTACCCTTCTCTAACTGATAAGCTTTATCTCAATGTTTTCCTCCAATTTGTTTATTTAAGAATGATTCAATACAGTTTAAGCAGTTAGGAATGTTGGCGTTCCCTCGTCCTACTGTTTGCTTTAAACATTATTCTTGAAAGTTATTTTCATCATTTTCTTATTAAAGTTAGACTAGAAAAGTGATGGTTTGCCCTGTTTCTAGTTCCTATTCTCCAAAGGCAGATTCTGAAGGTTTCCCTTGGTGTTGGCCGAAAGCAGATTAGGTTTAAAAGTACCTTACCTGATCTTAAGTTACATTTTGTTTCTCTTATGTGTCTTCATACTTTTTGAAGGTAATTATGCAGATTACTGGATTGTTTGTCAATTAAGATGCTTTAATACAAACTTGCCCAAGAAGTTTATGGTTAGCCTTGTTCTTGGTTGATTTTAAACAATTACTTAAGAGGCTTTTCTTGTTTGGACTGACTATAAATCCATTGTGAAATTATTATCAGTTTCCTCCCCTCCAACACTTTATTGTTTCCATTCCATCATTTTAATCTCAATAATCATGATATGAATGGCTTGCCAGTGGATCCTCTTGATGTGGTTGCTCGATTAATGCTGTTAAACTCCACTGTTATTGGACTAAAAACCAGCGTTATATCTATCTTTTAGCTAAGTTGTTCTATTTTCTTGCAACTTCTCACTTTTGAAACTTTTTGCACTTAGGACTTTCCCCTCAAGTAACATTTCATGCTCAACCATCCAAAAATAAAACAAAACCCTTGGCCTTCATAACTAGCCTAATATCATTACCTTAAGCTTTTTAAAGACAATATCCATCTTTGTACATATTGGAGAGATCCCTCTCCGGATTCAGGAGAGCTAGATCCTAGAATCCCAAAGTGGTTGAAATAATGTTGCTTTTCGTTTAGTCACCAATTTGTTAAAATTATAGATTCCTAACATGCAAGAAAACAAATTTGGGGGAACACCCCCTTAAAATAAACCATAGGTACTGAGAGTAAAAAGCGATAACTGTTGCTTTCACAAATAATGGTAATCATGATAAAACTTGTTGAATCAGTGACAAACTAGGTAAACCCTAGGATTCTCATAAGATTTTATCTAACCTTGAAAAATCAACTGGCTTAGCCATAAGAGTGGACTGTCTTTGTCTCATGACCGTAGCTAAGTTTTGAAACAGAGTTAGGATATTATTAAAAACCACAAAACTAAAAAATAACTCAGAAAAACCTAAAAATATTTCAGATTAGTATTCAATAAACATGGTGGTGGACCATAAAACCTTTTACCTCTGAAAAGAGCTAAAAAATTCCACTTGGAAACTCCATAATCCTTAACAGACCTTAAGACTCCACTGGGAAGAACCTTTGTCATTGTAATATCATCCAAACTCAATTAGAGGATTGTAGGATTAAATTTTTTCTAAACAGACGAGTTAACCTCTTAAATATTGTCATACCTGGTTGAACTTCCTCTGTTTATTTGGGTCTAAAAAACACAGCATAGTGGCTTCTAGAAAGATTCATACTAGAGCCTACCCAGACCCTGATCCACCTGAAATAGTCGGTAACCAAAAAATTATCCTTAGAAAGTCTCCTAGGATTAAATTATCAACTGCATTCAGATCACCCTTGAGAGCTAATTCAATTCCCGAAAATCTTACAGCTCTACAACAATCACAAGCTAACTTAGTAAATCCATTTAGAACTAGGTCATTTGATGATATAATCCAGCTAAACTCTAAGTCTTCAATTTCATCCCCGGAGACAAGTGAACATCCTGGTAGTAGAGAAAAAACACCTCCTGATTTGAATTTCCTTCACAATTTAGGTGTCTCTCATCCAAGATCCGCTCAGCAATCTACTTTTGTTCCATCCATGTCCCTTCATCCTTCATCCACTGTTCAAACCACTCCACTTCAGCCCACTTTCCCTTTTGTTAATCCACCCCTTGTGAAACCACCTACACCACATATCATGGCAGCATGGTATTCTCCCTTAGTCCTTCCTGTACCATTAGTCAATCTCCCACAGGACTATCAGTCCAAAATTCCATTATATGATGCTAGTAATGTTACAACTGCATCACAACATGTGGATAAGATGAACGAATACTTTGACAGAAATGAAATTGATGATGATTCTGTCAAGCTTAGATTATTTTCTCAGAGCTTAGGGGGAGAAGTAAGAAAATGGTTCAAAGGCTTAACACCCCATAGTATCAATGATCTCCAAGCCTTCCATCAAACATTCTTAAAAAAATGGGAAGTAAAGAAAAACCCTCTCCAAGTCCTTTCCGACTACAAGAACCTCCATAGAAACATTGGGGAAAGTGTGCAAGCTTATTGCACTAGATTTAAAAGTGTGTATAATGCACTTTTCCTAGAACTAAAACCTCCACAAGGCTCAGATTTAAACAATTTTCCTGAAGGTTTTGACCCTAAGATGGCCTATCAGTTGAGGTAAAGAGATCCTACAACCCTTGAAGAGATGCAAAAGGGTGCTCTTTTTGTGGAAGTCAACTTAATGGAAAAGAAAGCAAGAATGAAAAATGAAAAGAGGGTGTCCTTTAGAGAGGAATCTTCACCCTCTACTTCCAACTCAAAGATGGAGAGAATGATGGAAGACATGATGAAAGAGATGAGCATAATTAAGAGAGCACAAGCCAGTCAAAACCAAACTGCTCCTCAAAATAGAAACCAAAACCAAAACCAGAATTTTAGAAGGAATCAACCTCCAAACAGACCCAGGGAAGATGATCAGCAGATCACTCCGCCCTTTCATCAAAACTATGTAAGTGAGGTTGAGGAAACAGATGAAATAACAGAGGAGGATGATATCAACATGCTGGGGGTAGATAATGAGATCTTTTAGATTCATTATGATAGAAAACAAGGTCTATACACACCTTATGATGACAGAAGAGATAATGATGAAAATTATTATCAAGACATGGAAAATGTCATCATAGAATCTCAAAAAGAATATGACCTTAGAAGCAAAACCAGTCAACAAACTCCCAACAACAAAACCTCTGACAAATCTTCACAAAACAACACTACGACCAAGCCTAAAATTGTCAAACAAAAGGAGGCAAAGCTTCACAAAACTATGAATTTCTTGATCAAAATTCACAACAAAAGAGTTGTTCTAGAGGGAAACTTGAGAGTGTGATGTCTTGTATGATGTAGAATGTGGATCCCTGATAGCCTCGTGGAAGTTATTAAAATATATAATATCATATCATATCATATCATTCTCGATGACTTCTTTCGGGTGGGAGGCAACGACCTGAATTGTTGGAAAAGCCTCCAAAGAACCGGTGAATTGGTATATTTGTACCAACAACAATTATCATGTCCACATCATCAATCAGAAAGGTTCGAGAATCATCGATGCCATTACCCACCATACCCACTATCACAATTGTCATCTCAAATTTATGTTGAACCAAAAACATGAGGAAATAAGTTTTCTTTGTACAATGCTTACTACTGCTATAAAATGAAATGAGTTCCACCCTCTTTGGAAATAACATTATTAGTATGCTAGTTGTCTCTTGTAACTATAATATTATTTTTAACTCTAATTAATTTCAAAATGGACATTTGTGTTTGGCTTAATGGAGTTTGACATGTAAAATTTCCTACCAATTCTCCATTGGTAGACATAAAAAAAATAAAGTGTCTTCACTCAACCATCTATTTCTCTTGTTTTTTCTTAACATGGAATTCCTAATGTTCTTTCTTAGCTCCTCTTTTTTCAATGTATTTTACTACTCAAAAAGTGTCCTCACTCAGCCATCTCTGATTTTTTCTTAATATGAAATTCCCAATTTTTTTTCTTAACTCCTCTTTTCTCAATGTTTACTACTTAAAAATCTCAATCATAACAAACAAAAAATGTTTTTTTAGCTACTCTTTTTTCAATATATTTTACTACTTAAACATCTTAATCATAACAAACAAAAAAATGTTTTCTTAGCTACTCTTTTTTCAATGCATTTTACTACTTAAACATCTCAAACATGGAAAAAGAATGTGAAAACGTTTAAACACAATCAAACAAACCAACAAGAATCAAACAAGGCAGAAAGACCAGCAACCAACCAATCATAAGCAGGGATTTAGGGAAAAAAATCTTGATGAGGGGTTTATCAAATTTTAGGAATTGAACAATACGTGAATCGAACACACAACCATATTAACTGAAGTCAGACGTCCTACCTTTGGGCCACGGATTTATGGATGACCACCCTTTTTCCCTATAATCTGTCATGGATTATTACTATAAAAATCGACATATGCTACAGTGCGGTGAACATGGATCGAACACGTGACCTTTAGATCTTCAGTCTGACGCTCTCCCAACTGAGCTATCCCCGCAAATTTTGTTGAATCCCAATTATTCAGCCCCACTCTTATAGGATAAGTTTGTTGAAGCCCAACTATTCAGCCCCACAAGCTAAAATTGGACATTATTTGAAGCTTTACTTTATTCTCTGAGCACAAACTGGAATTGCAAAATCATTGGGGCCTCACTTTAATCTCCCAATGGGTGTAAAATGAGATTATGAGAATCATTTAATCCTTTATGATTGTTTAGATTTCAACAAGATGATGAGCTTAGTGGAAAGGAGTCGCCTTCACTAAGTGGGCCCACAGGCTATTTTTGGCGCAAAGTCTATTTTTAGACTATGTCTATTTTAGACATATGGATCATGTTCTATGAGTTGCAGGATGCTATTTGTGGATGGTTGGTCAAGTCGGAAAAAATAGATGGACTTCTATTTTTAGACATACTGGGCGGAATCTATTTTTTAGATTGCCAGTCTAAAAATAGATATGTCGAATATTATTAGCTCTTAATAATATTTGGACTCTAAACATTATCTTATCCTCTTGGAGCACTTCAGTTTGATGCCTGGATGTGGCACATGCAGCTGACAGAAGGAATTACGCTATTCCTAGGGTTTAATGGAGCTATTGCATGGTTGACTTCAGTTAGAACTCATGTGACAGAGTTTGGTGGAGTTGATGAGACAGTTAATGGAGTTGTGTTCAGTTTAACTTAGTTGAGCTAGTTGTATCTAGTCTAACTGATTGATACAATTAGTGAGAGTGGTGTGAATTAATTATTAATTAGTTCACTAATTATTAACTCATAAATCAACTAAAGAATACATCAGTTAACTGCAGTGCATGGACAGTTTCAGTGGAGACCAGTGAAGAGGTAGGTGAAAGAGCAAGTGTGACTATCAGTTGTGACTATATTGGTGCATGAGATTTGCACACACATTGATGGAGAAGCCAATGAGGATTGCGCAGTACATACCAGTGGGATTTGAACCTGGATCTGGTAATTATCCATATTGGATTGCACAGTAGAGGCAGGCTAACAGGTGGAGCAGATTGGAGCATGTGTTTTGTATGATCTGAGCTTGTGTAGTGTGTAACAATTGGAGATTGTACTGAGAGCTTGTGAGGAGTTTGTAAAATGATTGTTACATGATCTCTATCATTATAATATACATATATTTGGGGGTTTTCAGCTTTAAGCTTTCCCATAAATACTGTGTTTATATGTGTGATTGTTTATGGTTTTAATGTGCGCATGCGATTGTTTAATTTCCGCAAATTGATGATCAATAGTAGAAGAGGTTATGTATTATGCATGAAGCTCAAATAGTGTGTGATCGGGATAATCTCGGTGAATAATTTAACAATTATTAAGACCCTACATGATATCGGAGTAGTATTAATCATTGGAGCAATTGCAGAACATTGAAGCAGTTGAGTTTTGTGCTGGTGGAATTCGAATTTGCAGCAGTGTTTTCTTGGTGTCGAAGTTGAGATGTCTTTCAACGGATTGTGATTGGAGTATGCCCTTGAGGGCAACTCGAATTATATTTCATGGAAAGATAGGATGGAGGCAGTGTTAGATGACAATGGGTTGAAGGAGTTCATAGATGCAGAAGTCCCAAAACCTACTTCTAGTGATGCTGCGACAGTTGACGCATGGCAAAAGAAGATAGCAAAGTGTCAAAGGATTCTGTTGGAGGGCGTGAAGGATCACATAGTGTCCAGCCTTCATGGTAAGGCTTCTCCATTCTTGATGTGGAAAGCCTTGACACATTTATTCCAAAGCAAGAGTGACCAGAGGAGAAGTTGGGCGCTCGGATAAACTCAGAAACATAAAGATGGAGAAAGGCGACAGTATGCCCAAGTACCTCACAAAGTTCACCCAATGCAGGGATGAGCTGGGAAGTGTGGGGGTGACTGTAGATGATGAGGAATTGGTGAGCTTGGCTCTCCTTGGGCTTCCGAAGAGTTGGCATTCCTATCAGGACTTTGTCAATGGTCGGGAGAAATTTCCAGGATGGGAGCGAATTTGGTCGGATCTTGTGCAAGAGGAGATAAGGCGGAGTACCAGGGACGGATCTTCATCAAAGGCATCTGATGAAGAGAATTGCGCTTTGGCTACCAAAGAAAAGAAGGGGAAGAGCAAGAAATCTTCTCAGTCTGGTGCGAAAGGCAAGAAGTAGGACATGTCCAAGGTGAAGTGCTTTCACTGTCACCAACACGGACATTATGCCACAAATTGTCCGCAGAAGAAGAAAAATAGCGAGGGCTGCTTGGATTTTCGGTTGGAGAGGCTTTAGCCTCGCCGATTTAAAACTATATTTTTCGTTGATCACATGCTTGGTCTCAAGTGTGATGGGTTCAGTGTGGTTTCTTGACAGTGGTGCATCTTTTCACATGACAGGAGATAGAGATTTGTTTACTGATTTGGATGAGAAAGATCTTAGAGTGCACATCAAGATGGGCGATGATGGTAGATACGGTGCGACCAATATCGGTACCATTTCCTTTGAGAGGGAGTCTGGTAAACCCTTCGTATTGAAGGAAGTGATGCATGTTCCAGGATTGAAGAAGAATCTTATCTCTGTGGCGATGTTAGAAGACAAGGGATATGATGTTGTCTTTAACGAGGGAAAGGCTTTCCTGCGCAGTAAGGCAACTGGTGAGACCCGGAGGATAGGGGTTCGAGTTAAGAACCTTTATCAATTGCAGGTAGATGGCTGCGCAGCAATGGCAGGCAAGGCAGAAGGAGTGGTGAGCCGAGATGATGGCGAGTTGTGGCACCGGAGATTGGGCCACCTTCACCATGGAGCTTTGAAGATACTGCAGCAGATTTCTACTGGGCTTCCTAAGGGCACTCTTGCACAGTCAGATCAGTGCAAGGGGTGTACCTTCGGAAAATTTGTGAAAGCCACCTTTCACAAGAAGGATAGTCACGCCATGACGATCCTTGAGAGAATTCACACAGACATGTGTGGACCCTTGTCAATAGCTTCGACAGCAAAGCACAAGTACTATGTAATCTTTGTTGATGATTTTTCTCGTAAGTGCTGGATCTTCTTCATGCAGAAGAAGAGCGAGACATACTCAAAGTTCTGTGAGTTCAAGGCACTAGTTGAGAAAGAATCGGGGAAGCAGGTGAAGGCTCTTAGGAGTGACAATGGTGGTGAATTCATCTCTAGCGAATTCAAGGAATTTTGCAGCGCAGAAGGAATTCGAAGAGAGCTCATAGCACCTCATAACCCATAGTAGAATGGGGTTGCTGAGCGGAAGAACATAACGATCGTGAGTGTTGCACAGGCGATGTTGCATGATCGGGGCCTGCCATTGACTTGTGGGCGGAGGCATGCGGTACTACGGTATATGTGCGAACCATTGTCCTCACAGGATACTTGGCATGAGTACACCCGAGGAGGCATTTTTTGGTAAGAAGCCTGATATTTCCCATTTGGGGATTTTTGGTTCACCTGTTTACATTCATGTGACGAAGGATGCCAGGAAAGAAGCTAGAGCTGACTGCAAAGGTTGGAATATTTTTGGGGTACATTGACATACCCCACAACTATCGTGTGTATTTTCCAGACAATCGTAAGACTGTTGTGCGACGGGATATCAAATTTCATGAGGAAAAAGCCATGAAGTGTTCGCTTGAGAGGGAGCCACACTTGCATGCAGATGAGGAGCTATTAGTTCCTAAGGATGAGCCTCAGGATGTGGATCAGCCACAAGAGGAGGTTCATGGAGTGGAAGAGACCACTCATGCATCGCCAACCATCAGAGGGCGGAAGCGCACTACGAAAGTGACGGCGCTCCCAAAGATGTGAGAAGGTTGTAGGAGCACCTACATCACAGCGCAGACAGAGACAGTCACCTGACCGGTATACTGGATACATGGCTCTTGTGAGCAAGTGTATCGTGACAGAGCCATCCTCTTTCGAGGAAGGTGTGGAGGATCCCGCATGGGTAGATGCCATGGTGGAAGAGTATGATTCGATTGTCAGAAACAGTGCATGGGAGATTGTCCCAAGGCCGGAAGGGAAATCAGTGGTGGGTTCGAGATGGATCTACAAAGTGAAGCAGGCAGCTGACAGGAGTGTGGAGAATTACAAGGCAAGATTTGTTGCCCGAGGCTTCTCACAGATTGAGGGGATCGATTATGAGGAAACCTTTGCACTTGTTGCAAGGTATTCTTCCATACGAACGATTCTTCCTCTCTCAGCGCAGATGGGGTGGCACATTCATCGGATGGATGTGAAGACTGCGTTCCTCAACGGAGTGATTGAGGAGGAGGTGTACATAGAGCAACCCGAAGGTTTCGAGATCTTCAGCAGCGAGTCGCATGTGTGCAGGCTCAAGAGAGCGTTGTATGGGTTGAAACAAGCACCTCGTGCTTGGTACACACGGATAGACAGTTATTTCACCGAACTTGGATTCTCCAAGAGTGAGGCGGATCCTAACCTGTACCAGATTGTGGTGGAGGGGAAGTTGCTGATCATTGTACTGTATGTAGATGATTTTATTTTGACGAGTGATGAGCTGTTGATACTTTCATGCAAGGAGGATCTTGCTAGAGAGTTTGAGATGAAGGACTTGGGCCTCCTTCATTATTTCCTGGGATTGGAGATTTAGCAGCGCAGTGGTGGACTGTTTGTTTCTCAGGGTAAGTATGCCCGGGAGATACTGGAGAGGTTCAACATGCATGGCTGCAAGCCTGTTGATACTCCTCTTCCTGGTGGTTGGAGGAAGGAGGATGCTACTTTAGTGGAGGTAGTGGATGCCACTGTTTATCGACAGTTGGTGGGGTCGCTTATGTATCTGGTCAATACACGACCCGATATATGCTATGCAGTTAACCAGCTTTCACAAGCTATGGTTAAGCCTACCAAGCTCTTCTGGAAGGCGGGCAAGCATGTATTGCGTTATCTCAGAGGCACATCAGGATATGGATTGTGGTACAGACAGTCGGATGAGGTGAAGCTGTGTGGCTTCACGGATGCAGATTGGGCAGGGAGCCCAATGGATAGAAAGAGCACATCTGGAGGGATTTTTAGTATCGGGTCGATAGCAGTTTCTTGGTACAGCAGGAAGTAGAGATCCGTGGCACTCAGTTCAGCAGAGGCCAAGTATATGGCAGCGAGTTTGGCTGCATGCGAGGCTATATGGATGAGGAAGATCCTGGTCGGGTTGTTTGGTTCACACTTAGAGCCTACTGTGATTTATTGTGATAATCAGAGTTGCATCAAACTCTCGGTTAATACAGTATTTCATGATAGATCTAAACACATTGACATCTGGTATCATCATATCAGAGATTATGTGCAGCAGAAGATCATGTTACTTTCATACATTCCCACGGAGGATCAGGATGCTGATATCTTGACGAAGGTGCTCACCAGGAGCAAATTCGAATACCACAGGGGCAGGATAGGGGTTGCAGATAATACTTATCTTGTTGAGAGGGAGTGTTGAGATTGCAACAAGATGATGAGCTTAGTGGAAAGAAGTCGCCTTCACTAAGTGGGCCCGCAGGCTATTTTTGGCGCAAAGTCTATTTTTTAGACTATGTCTATTTTTAGACATATGGATCATGTTCTATGAGTTGCAGGATGCTATTTGTGGATGGTTGGTCAAGTCGGAAAAAATAGATGGACTTCTATTTTTAGACATACTGGGCGGAATCTATTTTTAGATTGCAAGTCTAAAAATAGATATGTCGAATATTATTAGCTCTTAATAATATTTGGACTCTAAACATTATCTTATCCTCTTGGAGCACTTCAGTTTGATGCCTGGATGTGGCACATGCAGCTGACAGAAGGAATTACGCTATTTCTAGGGTTTAGTGGAGCTATTGCATGGTTGACTTCAGTTAGAAATCATGTGACAAAGTTTGGTGTAGTTGATGAGACAGTTAATGGAGTTGTGTTCAATTTAACTTAGTTGAGCTAGTTGTATCTAGTCTAACTGATTGATACAATTAGTGAGAGTGGTGTGAATTAATTATTAATTAATTCACTAATTATAAACTCATAAATCAACTAAAGAATACATCGGTTAACTTCAGTGCATGGACAGTTTCAGTGGAGACCAGTGCAGAAATAGGTGAAAGAGCAGGTTAACTATCGGTTGTGAGTTTGCACACACATTGATGTAGATGCCAATGAAAATTGCGCAGTACATACCGGTGGGATTTGAACCTTGATCTCATGATTATCCATATTGGATTGCGCAGTAGAGGCTGGCTAACAGGTGGAGCAGATTGGAGCATGTGTTTTGTATGATCTGAGCTTGTGTAGTGTGTAACAATTGGAGATTATACTGAGAGCTTGTGAGGAGTTTGTACAATTATTGTTACATGATCTCTATCATTATAATATACGGATAGTTGGGGGTTTTCAGCTATTGCTTTCCCCATTACATCCTGTGTTGATATGTGTGCTTGATTATGTTTTAATGAGCGCATGCGACTGCTTTCTATTTCCGCATATTGATGATCAATTGTAGAAGAGGTTATGTATTATGCATGAAGCTTAAATAGTGTGTAATCAGGATAATCTCGGTGAATAATTCAGCGATTATTCAAATTTCTACATGATTTCTTTGTATCGGTGTTCGATGATAGGAATAACCCAATGACAATTTTTGAGGAGCACTGCAACAAAAAATTATATTATCATTATGTCGCTCAGTCTTAATGTGCCATTCTTTGTTAAATGCACCATTCAACAAAGAGGGGGCGATATGCCATCATACCATCGAAATCTGAATATATATGGAGATAGGTGGCATTGAACCCCGTACCTCTTGCATGCAAAACAAGTGCTCTACCATTTGAGCTACATCCCATGGAAACTGCAGAGGTTACCCTTGGAGATAAGGGCCTGGAACTGAATAGGTTTCCCATGGAGATGAGGACCTGGGTTAGGGCTTATTGCGGAAGATAGAAGCATAATTTTCCTCATAGAAACACATCAGCACGAAGGGTGCAAGACACCTTTGTTTGAAGGGTATTAGATGATGGCAGTGTGGAACAAGGTGGCAGGGAATGGCCAAGGACATCGGGTATCATGGTATTAGTGAGAAAAAAATAAGGTTGCTTCATTCAGCGAGAAAAAGGAGACTCAAATAAATAATTCATTTGGTTTAAAATATAAGAAAATGTAAATCACATCAAAATTGTGGCATGTTATTTTGCACCGCAAGTTTCAAAAATCTACAAAAGCAGAGGGCTTGACTACAAAGATCCTTTTGTAGCCTTAAATGCATATATTGCAACATATGCTCAGCTAGGCAAAGTCATGTTAGTGGGTGACTTCAATTCTAGGACTGCAAGTGAGCAAGCTATCATTCTTTGTTGTAAAGAAGACTGCGACCCTATCTGGCTTACAGAAGAGAGTAATCATCAGTGGAAAATAATTTCAGAAGGGTTGCAATCTCTTTGATGAACAATTGCTTACTCTATGTGGGACTTTTGATTTAGTTATTTGTAATGGTTTGACTAGATGTGAAAATTATGGTAATTTCACTTACAATACTTACAATGGAGCAAGTGTAGTAGACTATGTAATTTTCTCACATAGTTTGTGTCAGAAAATGAAGGAGGTTTTGATTGGAGATCAATTCTGGGACTTAAAATCATATCACAAGCCAATTTATTTAAGCTTCTCTTGGACTAGAAAGAAGCAGTTAGGGTAGAAAACTCAGTGTGTTCAACAAAATATTCCAAAGGGCAGAATTCTTTTGACTCCAGAAAATTGTAATACATTCAAATTAGCACTAGAGAGGCTCTTCGAGAAGGATAAAATATCATTTCACGACCCGCATAGTCACGAATTAAAACATTTAATTCAAAGCGCACTTGCAGATTGCAAAAGAGAAAAAAGTAAGAAGTCTGAAAAAAATTGCTTTCTGGTAAATGCTTGGTTTGACGGGGAATGAAAAAAGGCAAGGAGAATATGGAAAGAGTCAAACAAGGATAACATAAAGCTCAAAGCTTACAAACAGATATTAAGAAAGAAAAAAGTTGATTTCATGGTTTCGAAGAGAGAAGAACTAATATTCCTTGGGAAAAATAACCCCAAACTATTTTGGAAGGAGATCCAACCAAGAAAGTTGCAAACTGAAAAACAATATCATAGCTTCTAAATTGTTTGACTATGCAAGACAACTTTATGAGCATGATCCCAAGGTTGACCCTCCTCCCTTGGTCAACATTGATACATAACTCTTCATGGTGCAAGAGGTAGAGATGGGTATCAAGAAGTTGGGTGTTGAAAAATCAAAAGACTTAGTTGAACTCCAAGCAGAGTATCTAAAGCGGGGTTTGAAAATTCTTGCACTTCACATTACAAAAATTTTCAACAGCATCATACAACAGGGGTTCCCCAGCGAGTTGGTGGGGTTTGAAAGTCTTGCTTCACATTACAAAAGGTACTGCTTGTCCTTACAATAGGGGGTTCCCTTGCTTGATTGGAAAACTAGTTTAGCGATACCTCTTTTAAAGTGATGATGTCAATAATCCCTCCAATTATAGGACCATAATGATAAGCCCTTCTTTGCAAAAGATATTTGGAAGCATGTTGAAAATAAAATCAGCAAGTGGGCAAAGAAAGAGATAAACGTTCTAAAGGACAAGCGGGTTTTAGGCTAAATTTACTTGATCATAACATTTTAGAACATATCATCAAGAAATTTTGGGAGAAAAAGGAAAGAAGTATTTTGTTGCTTTGTTGATTGAAAAAAGTGAGGGAGATGTACCCTCTCTTTGAACAACTAATCAATATTTTTGGGTTCCAAAAGCTTCCCAATGGGGAGGGAATGATTAGGAGTTCGCCATTTTTGCTAAAAATTAGAGATTCTGAGTTGGGTTGAAACTAGGATGGTTTGCATAGTTCTTGTCTTCTGATTTTGGTGCCACGAATGGTTCGAAAAACCGATGTCGTATGAGGAGCAATGTTAAAAACGAGAAATCGCAGAAAATTACGAGAGAGAACGACGGTATGGTCGACAACGGTCCAGGGAAACTAAGGGAAAAAGATGAACGGTCATGGTGACTTTGCAAGTCTGACAACATGATATGCGATGAATTGGTGGAGACAGACGTGAGCCGTTGGATCATGCAGCAGATCAACGGTGGATGATGAATCGCGATTTCGCATTTCACAAATAATCGTGGATACTGTTAAGAGTTTGCACGGTATTTTAAATGGGTTGCAATGTGATGCAAGAAGGACGAAGGATTCAATGTAACGAGGGGGAGCCACATGTCAGCTTTGCGCAATAGTGCACTTCACAAGTTTTGTGGTTTAACTAATTCGCAAAGAGTTAAAAGTTGCGGGCAGGCGATTGCGATCAATTCGACGTATGGTGGGTCCCTCCAGCAAGAAGTCCATGTGTATGTAACGTGTTTTAGGTTATTTTCATTCTATTATAAAGAGTGATGTTTGATCGCTTCACGTATGTGTGTTATTTAACTTCGAATTGTATTCCGTTGTGTTCTGGTCAAGCCACTTAACGATTAGGAGTGTGCATGTGGCCACTGCCTTAACCATAACTTTTAATGCACTACTTTATTAGCGAAGCGAATAAGGGTGCGCCAAATTTGGCGTCAGCCCTAATTTAACTCCAGTTAACTGGAGTTCTCCACATTTAGTGGATTTTCCCTAGGAGATATTGGGCAAAAGTGTAGGAGGCTCAATTTTCGACCATTCGGAGTGAATGAAGAGTCATTCTTGACTAATTGGAGCATTTTGAAGCCATTGGTGCAGAGAAAACAACAATTAGAGCATTGTAACTACATATAATAGAAAAATTTTGAGCATAATGAAAGATGGACAAGCCATTGGGAGTTGGACCAACAGATGTAGCCCAGGAGGGGTGAACTACTTCATTATGCATACTGTGTAAATTTCATGTGGTGACTTATTTCTCTGTTTTACACTGTTGTTCAGTGTTATTTATGCTTCTAATTCACAAAAGTTCATCTATAATTCATGGAAAAATCTTTAATCCTTATGCAAACTAATGAACCAATTATGCACATGTTTTTAAAACTAAAATACCCTTAGCACATCAAAAATAATGCGGTCATTTCAGATCAAATGGTATTAGAGCTAGAGTTTTTCTCTGGTGTTCCGGTCAAGCCACTTAATGGTTGGGGGTGCGCATGTGGCCACCGCCCTAACCATAACTTTTAATGCACAAATTTATTGGCGGAGCGGATAAGGGCACGCCAAATTTGGCGGTCAACCCTAATTTAACTCTAGTTAACTGGAGTTCTCCACATTTAGTGGAGTTTTTCTAGGAGATATTGGGAAAAAGTGTAGGAGGCTCAATTTTTTACCATTCGGAGTGAATGAAGAGTCATTATTGATTAATTGGAGCATTCTAAAGCCATTGGTGCAAAGAAAACAACAATTAGAGCATTATAACTACATTTAATAGCAAAAATTTGAGCATAATGAAAGATGGACAAGCAATTGAGAGCTGGACTAGCAGATGTAGCCCATGAGGGGTGAACTGCTTTATCATGCATGCTATGTAAATTTCATGTGGTGACTTATTTCTCTGTTTTACACTGATTTTCAGTGTTATTTATGCTTCTAATTCACAAAATTTCATCTATAATTCATGGAAAAACTCCTTAATCCTTATGCAAACTAATGAACCAATTATGCACATGTTTTTAAAACTGAAAGACCCTTAGCACAACAAAACTAATACAGTCATTTCAGATCAGTTAGGGAGAAATAAAAGGTATTATATTGAAGAGTTTAATTTCTCTCATAATCATCAACAAAAAGCATACATAAGGGACAATATTTCTTGGAGAGCCAAAACTCGTATCGCCCAATTAAGGACTAATTCGCATCAACTCTGTTGTGAAACATGGTGCTGAAAAAGGTCAAAAGAAGTGTGGGAGGAAAAAGTATATACTTTTTGCTCTTCCGGAAAAGTGGAAATAGAAAAACATTTCATTTTAGAATGTGAGGCCTTCAAAGACAGCAAGGAAAGTTATGTAGATATTTTGGCAGCTAGCTCTTGGGATATTCTATTCAAAAAGGGATTTGTTGAGAGGTTGGGAGATTTTATTGTGAAACTTCACAGGAAAATGGCAGAATACAAAAGATAGATAGAGAAGCAATCTGTCCCATAGGCTATCTTTAGCCTCGTGGACATTAAAATAACTTCTTCTTCTTCTTCTTCCCCTTGACCAACTTTAAGGAAATATCCTCCCCAACGCTCACCTTTTGAGCTCCTAGAAACATGCCACACGTAAACATACTGCCCACTGCTGCTATGGAATCCATTGACGATGAATGCATTCAGGTGGAATTTAAAAAACATTTTATTTTTGTTGGATTTTTTTTTATTGGGTTTAGAAATTAGATAAGAATTTGTTGGAATAGTAAATCCGAGTTATGAAATTTATATAATATTTACAGTTTTACAAAGTTTCACATATATTTATACGTTTTAAAATATAATTTAAACAATAAAAATAAAAATTTCATTAGGATTTATATTTTTGAATTCTAAATTAGAAAAGCAAAATTGTAGAATAATTAAACTACACTCTTCTTTATATTATTGGAAAAATATCCAAAAAAACCCTTCTAATTTTAATCCTCCTCTCTTTTCTTCAGAGGATAATTGATAATCTAATCATAGCATTATTATTAGTCTTTGCCTTGTAGGGACTAGCAATCACCACACGTCAAAGTGCATTGAATTCCAAATATGTTGTCTATTTTTTTGCAATTTAACCGAAGTTTCAAGAAAAATGCTTAATATTCATATTTTACCCTAAATTCAAAAATAATTTTTAAATTTTCTAGAAATCTGATTTCTAATTTTTATTGGCTAAGCGAGCTCTGGTGGGTCATAATTCCCCTGGTGGAGGGCGTTTTATGTTATGTATTCGCTAGTGCCTAACAATTCATTTTAAAATCAATAAAAGGATAATTTTGTGAGTGGTCATTATGTTGGTGAGTGCTCTGACATTATTATGCTACTACTTTGAATTGACATAGTTGTTGGACCTTTACATAGGGTGATGGAAGAAGAAGCTTTCACCTAGCAAACTGAGAACCATAATTGTAGTAGTTTGTTTCATTGTGTGAAGAAAGCCCATCGGAGGAAGAAACAATGTGGGTGCTATGACACTAATAGGCATTTCTTCCTTTGCTATGATTTCAAGTTATAATGCATGGATGGATACAATTTTTTATCATTTTGAAAACCTCTTGTTAGTGAATTTGTTCTTGCTTGCATATGTGAATTTCAACGTATTTGTTCTTAGGGTTTATTGCACTTTTTAAAATAAGAAAATCCATATATTTAAATGGCCAATCAAATTTACATTTGCAGGCTAATAGCCTTTGTTTTTGCACTGGCAATATTCGGTCAGATGAGTGGCACATTTTTCCATGGTTGCAATGAAGCAGAGCAAACACAATTGGTTGTTAACAACAATTCTAATAATACATAAACACACTTCATATCTCTCCCTAATTTTGTTCCACACGAGATTTTATTGGCTCGACTTCTATTGAAGGTCAACGAGAAATTGCACCACACACACTAGTGTGGGACCACATCTCCTAGTGATACATTAGTGTGAAGGCCAATTTAATTCAATAAATTGGTGCAGTGTCTAATTTAATTTTCCCTTAATTAAATTGGACAATAAAATGCAATCTTATCTCATAATCACTTGTAATAGTTAACTGAGTGTGATAAACTCAATTAGCTCATGTATTTTGAGTTGAGGGTGGTTGGTGAGGCATGCAGAGTGATTCTATTAGTTATGGAGTGCGAATTGTAGTTGGTGCATTAGTTTAATGCATGAGTAATCAGTTAACTCAGTTAGGTGAATTAAAGTCAGTTGAACTAGTTGTAATTGTATGTTGCATTAGTTAGAGATTAAATTAAATAAAATTTAATTCACAATCAGTGATCTTCCATGCAACTGATGATTTACTATTAATAGCTACATGCATGTCAGTTCTAGTGGAAACCGAGTTGAGACAAAGGTGAAAGGGACGTTAACTATCAGTTGTGTGATTAGTAGGTTGCCCACATGCAACCAGCCATCCATTGGATTTCATATTATCCTTGTGCAGTCAAGGAAGGCTAATTATCCCAATTAATAGGGATTAATTGCCCAGGGATTGCATAAGAAACGCAGGCTGATTAGAGGCTGATAATTGGCTAAGTGTTGGCCAATTTTGTCTGGACTAGTGTGAGACAGTTGTGGGAGTGCTAAAGACTCTTGTGAGAAAAGTGCATTGTAGTTGTTTCATGATTCCATGGTGAATATAGAATAGAATATAGAGGGGTTTTGAGTAGCAAGATTTCCCCGGGAAAATATCTTGTTGTGGTTTGATTTGTTTCTTTCTATACTTGTTGTGATTGCAATCATGTTTATTTTCCGCAATTGATTTGTAGAAGGATTTAGTATCTAGATTTAGTACATTTCTTGATCGGATTGAATCCATTGATATACATATGTTTGTATAATTTCTACAACTTCCATATTGTCACAACTAATATAATCATTTTTACTATAATGGTGTAATTGTATGCTTGTTCTTGAATAGTGCGAGAGTATGTTGTTCAAGTGTGGAAGTGTTGAGAATGGTAATTTATCGACACCTCCACAATTATTTCTTGTACAAATTATGATATCAATCACTACTCGTAAGAAGACAAATGTTGAGCGTTGCAAACTATTGAACTATTGAAGAATTTCATTATCTTTCCATGAGACCACATACATAGCGCCAATTAAAGCAATGTGTTGAAAATTATTTATATTCATGGGAAAGTTTAGTTTAATATTTTATTTGAACCTTACAGATCCCAGGAACAATTTTTTGACTTAATAATGAACACGACATGCATATAATGTTGTGAGACGATGTTGAGCTTCACTATACATTGGACAATGGACATTATAACAACTCAAATCAATAATAAATAGCACATTATAGCATCTTCTCAACTCTCATAACGAATTATATAGGGTCTTTTAATTCTCTGGCTATGGCAAGAGGCAACATCTATAGAGGGGGCGTGTCATTTGAAGTTGATGAAGCCATGTGTGGAGTGTGGAGGAAGGTTCTTTCATTGTGAGGCAACAAACAATGCTTAACTCCTTCTTGTTGTCCCTAGAAAAGGAAATCTAAAGCTTAACCCAATATGTAGTTGAACATCATGTCACTACGAAAGGTTTGTTGTCTAGTAGGATCAAAATGATCTCATTTCATTATCAATTATAGGTAGCCTATTTACTTGACATATTGGGTGTAAAAGTGAGTCACCGTATAATTTTGTAATGTGTGGGTCATAGTTCATTTTTTAATGATATAGTAATTATTCTAATAAGTAGAATGAATGATATAGTAATTATTCTAGTAAGTAGAACACATCAAAGAAGGAAAACTAAACAGTTGTGATTTCTCTTGGGATAACAAAGAAGTCCTAACTAGTAGTTAATACCCATGACTATAAAGTATTCTAAGTTCTTCAAAGAAAAAAATTGTATATGAGAGGAACTATTTTATATTGAAGATATATTGAGAATCCTCGAGGGCCATTGAAGAGAAATAGTTGTTTTTATAGCATTTTCCATAAAATTATTGGAGATTATTTTGTAGTAATCATGTCTATGCATGTCCTTGTATGTGAAGTTTATTTCCCATTTATGAATTGACTTTCTTGATAATTAATTGGTATATTTTACATGTTCAATATTTCTCATGAAATGATTTCATTTTTCATCAATTATTACTTATTGGTTTCATGTATAGATGTCTCTATATCAAACTAGTTTGGATGGTATTAACATTGCTCATAGAGGAAAATAGCTAACTACTTTTCTCTTATTTACAACAATATTCTATGTCAATTGTTAAAGTAGCACCAACATTTAATCTTAATTAAGGTAGATTAAACTAGTTTAATCTATTCATTTAAATATATTTTCCTTTGTTTTTACGTATTTTCTCTATGCAAAGATCTTAAACCTTTATTATTGAACATTAACTAAAGTTGTTGAGCTTGAATCCAAATGGATCTCTTACCCCAATGTTGTGAGGTCTAATTGGGAAATTATATCAAAGAGTACCCCTTGATTGTTGCTAAGCATTTCATCCATTGAATCTCCAAAAGTTTGTAATTGAGTTACACCAAATACTTTTTCAATTTCAGGGCTAGATTTAAACCCATCAATTCACAAAAAAAATTACTTTCTTTGTCAATTCCATCTTCAAAATAAATGTTGTGATCTAAAAATAAGCATAGAATGCACTTTGAACCTTCTTTATAAGTGTATCCTTATGATGCACCATGAAAAAAAAAACCAAGAAATATCCTTATTTATTGCCAAATCACTATGGATATGAGTGATTGTTTTCATACACTCCTATTTGGAACTCCCAAAATAAAATTGTTTTCATACACTCCTATTTGGAACTCCCAAAATATAACATATTTCAAAAGTGAGAACTAAGATCACCTTCATTTAATTTATTTTACTCTCTTTCCAATTTTTTTTAGGATTTCCTTCCTCTTCTTAGTGAAGAAGAGTGAAATTGTTTCTTGGTCACTCCAACCTTTTTTTTCAGGTGAAAAATACTTCTGGTATATATTATATACCAGATCAATAATATTTATATTGTTCACTTACATTCAGGTGAGAATATCATATAATATACGTTCATTCCTGCAAAATTTTATGTATAAGGTCTACATAACCCAGAGATATAATTTTAAATTTCCTGTTCTACATATCATCTACTTTCAAAAAAGCCAAAAAAGAAAAAATCACATGCATCGGCATTGCTTCTTTTCTGTTTTGAAATGTCCTTCATCAGCAAGTTGTTATTCCTTTTATACCCTGCATCCAGTACCTTTGTACCTTCATTTAAATGTTTAAGAAAATTTTACTGCTCTAGACGCACCATTTCCAGTAGTGTCAAAAATCTCATATTGCATCACGCCAAAAATCCCGGTCAAACCTATTTTGGAGAGACTATCTGCCTCTGTATTCTTTTCACGATAAATATGACTAAAGGTGATAAATGAGAAAGATTTTATGAGATCGTAGATTCTGCCAAGCCATTCTGAAAGGTTTCCCGAATTCAGGTTGGTGCCCTTGTTCATGTGGTTCAAGAGGACTTTGGAATCACCAAGTACCCAAAACTTGTCTAAATATAACTGATTTGCGAACCATAACAATCCCCACAAAGCCAGAATCTCTACACACATATTAATACCCAGACCCCCATACTAGTATATCTTGTAATGACAAGTTGGTGATATCATGAGCCATGCTCCGCACCCACACCGAATGTTTTGTGAGGCCCCATCAAAAAAACTTGTTGGATATTGAATTTCGAAGGGGCACATTCTTTTTGATAAATCTGTAGGAGTTTTTCCATTAATTTTCGTCTTTTCCCAAGCTTGAGAAATTTGGTTGCTTATTTTTTTCGGTGTACTTATAATCTCCTCAAAAATCCATTTGTTTCTCCCCACCCATAAATACCAATGAAAAAGGATGGGTATAATTTGGAAAGACTTACCCTGGTGGAACCACCATCGGACACATTCCATTGTAGTCTCATATTCAGGAGTCGAAAATCTAAAATGGTTACATAGAAGAGTAGTGGTATCCCATGCAAAAGGGAACATATAAAACATATGAGGAGTATCTTCACCCTCCCTTCGGCATAAGATACAGATTCTGGGACCACATTTTCCCCTTTTTTGAAAATTTTTCCATGTGAGGTTTCTATCTCGCCATACCAACCATATGAAAATGATCATTTTAACCTGTACATTAACATTCCACATGACCTTAAACCAGCTGTCTTGCTCATTCCCAAATCTTTTCTTTATAAGGTCACCGTAAATCTCTTTTGTGGACACCTATCCATTACTTATTGTGCCCCCCCATAATACACGATCACCCTCCCTTTTTTTCCTCAAGCCAAGACCTCTTAAAGCTTCTATGTGACAACTCCATTCCGCTACCAACACACCATTCAGCTTCAGATCCTTTGAGTCCATCCATCTCGGAATATCGGCCTCCCATTTTTTGGTAGCCTGTCCCATGTAGAAAAAACCCTTGTGATTTAGATAAATCATCCCGTCCCTGCTGAAAGAGGATGATGAATCTAATCCTCGAATATATGGGTTGCCTATGATGATTTTATTCCCTTCACCAAAATTCCATCTATAGTTCTCCATAAATTGTGAACAATTCTTCTTAAAACCCTTCCATATAATGGATCTGCCTGAGGCATCTTCTAGGCCTTGATTGTATAGCTCCTCCAGATCCTTCTGGTTAAGATATTTGTGTTTTATTATATCACTCCATATTCCCTGAACATGAAAAACCCTCCATATTGATTTCATTAAAAGTGCTTTGCTGAAAGTCTCCAAGTCCAGTATGCCCCAACCACCTTTCTCCTTTGGTTTGGTGATAAATTCCCATCATGCTAGGTGGTAATATCCGTTTTGTTTTCCTCCATCCCATATGAAGCCAGCCATGCACTTCCTTATTTTTTCTAGAATTTTCTTTGGAATTATGTAGAAATGTGCCCAATACATTGTATATTTTTGCAGAATGGCATGAGTCTGCTCCAGTCTTCCCCCTCTTGATAGCCACTTCATAGCCCATCCCCCTATCCTTTTCTGGTATTTATCCAACAACAATTTCCAATCTCCCACTTTATATCTACCTGTTTGTATGAAAACGCAAATATGTAAATCCTCCTCTCAGTGGTGCGTATTGAAATTAAAATAGATCCTAACTCATCACCCGAAACTTTTTCCCCATCCGCATAATATATACAAAATTTCCCTCACACCATCATACCTAAAGCAAGGTACAAACTATTAAAAATATCCCTTATGTTAGCCCAACAACTTCTCAAAGATCATCCCAAATAATAACACGCCATCTACAATAAACTGTGTGTTATTTCCTGTGTGTTGTGACCATGCCTCTAATCATCCCCCCTATCCACAACCTCTTCCGATCTTTAGACCGAAAGTGTCCATCATGAAAAAAAAAAAAAAAAAAAAGTGGCAAAAGGGGCACAACCCTATCTTAGCCCCCTCCTGAAAGTTTGAAAATTTGATGCGGATCCATTACAAAAAGGACAACCATGAAAATACTACTAACACACCCTCATTATCCTCATAAAAACAGTTCATCTGCCAATACTGCCAATTATAGAGGATAAGCTCTTAAAACCCCGTTGAACCTTGTCGAGGTTTTGCTTAAGTCAATCTTCATCACCACAACTTTCATCCCTTCTCCTCAAAAGAATGAAGTATTTCGTAAGCCACTGCATCATGGATGCTTCGATTTTTCAAGAAGCCCGACTGTTTCAACGTTATGTGTAAGGATAAAACCTTTTTCAAATGCTATGCAATAACCTTTTAGATGATTTTATATAAGTTATTGCATAAAGAAATTGGCATGTAATCATCAAAAATCAACTTACCTTTCTTTTTTTGGATTAAAGCTAGGAAGGTTGAGTTTAACGCACCATGGATTCTTCTCGAGATTCTCGCTTCGTCCACCATATCTGTGATATCCACAATGAAATCTTCAAAGAAATGCAAGAAGAAGTCCAACATCCATCCATCATGACCCGAGCTTTTGTCCGCCAAAAAGGATTTAAGAACCTCCAAAACTTCCGTAGTGCTAACTTTTTCCTTGAACCTAGCAAAATCCACTTCCTCAAACATGTGGTCACTCCCACCTATCAAAAGTGAGAACTAAAATCACCTTAGTTTAATTTCTTTTACTCTCTTTCCATTTTTTTAAAGAATTTCCTTCCACTTCTTAGTGAAGAAGAGTGAAATTGTTTCCTGGTCACTCCAACCTATGAATAAAATTCAAAGTTCACCCTCACTTCATTTTGGTCTTTTTGCGTCCTATAGCAAAAGACTATTTTACAGTTTCCCTTTCTCCCTTGTGTCTTTCTTTTTATTTTTTTAGCTTTTGCTTTTGAAAACTCTGTCTTTCATTTGATCACTTACAATTATCAAACCAATTCATCATCGACCCAAAATCAAAGAAAGCAAAGGATAGCCATGACAGAATAATGTAAGACCTTCAAATCCATGTTTACTCTGATACGGATTAATATATATTTCTACTCAAATCCATGTTTACTCTGATACGGATTAATATATATTTCTACTCAAAATGGTAGAGTGTGGTGAGCGTGGATCAAGCACGAGAACTTCGTATCTTTAGCCTGATACTCTGCCATCTGAGCTATCCCAAGGTTGTTGAAAACGAACTGTGCAACCTTGCAAATTGAAATTGCAGAATAATTGAAACTTTACTTAAATCTCGGAATAGGAGCTAACTGAAATTGCAAAATAACTGAAACTTTACTTAAATCTCAGAATGGGAATCAGCTGAAATTGCAGAATCATTGAATATTTTCTTCATTTAGTCAATTACAACAAAATAATTAATTATGTGTTATCATAATGTTTCTTACTCTAAAAGAGTTGTCTTTAATACAGTTTTTTAAATTTTTTGGAATTATAAATGTTAAAATAAAATAAAACCATAACCAACAAAATTAAAGTGTTAAAATCAAACAAAATAAAAAAACCAAAATTGCAGAATAATTGAAAAAATCATAATCAACAAAATTCACACACAAAAGAAAAAAACAGGACGACGATTGTAATCAAACAAAATAAAAAAAACCATGATCAACAAAATGCACAAATGAACCCGACGTGAATCGAACACGCAACCTTCTGATCTGGAGTCAGACGCGCTACCATTGCGCCACGGATCCCTTGAAGCCAATCACTATTATTTTCTAGCTGATACGTAATACAGTGCGGCAAGCGATCGAACAAGCGACCTTCAACTCTACAGTCTGACGCTCTCACAACTTGAGCAATCATTTGAAATTTCAGGTTTGTTGAAGCTTTACCTTTTTTCGGAATGGACGCAAACTGAAATTGCAAATTCGTTGAGCTATCATCTGAAATTGCAGATTTGTTGAAGCTTTAAATTTCTCGGAATGAACTCAAACTGAAATTGTAGATTTTTTGAAGCTTTACTTTTATCTGAAATTGCAGATTTGTTGAAGCTTTAAATTTCTCGGAATGGACGCAAACTGAAATTGTAGATTTGTTGAAGCTTCACTTTTCTAGGAATGGCGCAAACTGAAATTGCAAAATCGTTGAGCTATCATCTGAAATTGCAGATTTGTTGAAGCTTTAAATTTCTCGGAATGGACGCAAACTGAAATTGCAGATTTGTTGAAGCTTCACTTTTCTAGGAATGGCGCAAACTGAAATTGCAAAATCGTTGAGCTATCATCTGCAATTGCAGATTTGTTGAAGCTTTAAATTTCTCGGAATGGACGCAAACTGAAACTGCAGATTTGTTGAAGCTGTTGAAGCTTTAAATTTCTCGGAATGGACGCAAACTGAAACTGCAGATTTGTTGAAGCTTCACTTTTCTAGGAATGGCGCAAACTGAAATTGCAAAATCGTTGAGCTATCATCCGAAATTGCAGATTTGTTGAAGCTTTAAATTTCCCGGAATGGACGCAAACTGAAATTGCAGATTTGTTGAAGCTTTACTTTCCTTGGAATGGGCGGCGCAAACTGAAATTGCAAAATCGTTGAACGTAAATGGAGATGCGTGGTACCGAACCCCGTACCTCTTGCATGCAAAGCGAGCGATCTACCAATTGAGCTACATCCCGATGGTAAATTTGAAAAAAATTCATATTTGATCTATATTTCTATCTGTAAGGAACGTGTCAACATAACATCCGCTGTCTGATCTGGAATCCATTGTGGATGACTTCATCCTGGTGGAAGCCAACGGCCTGGCTTTCGATGGGTTTGCTGTCCCGCACCGCGCTGTGGGAATGCAGCTATGAATTATATCTCTAAATTAAAATTTTATTATGAATTATATCTTTAAATTTTAAATTAAAATAAAAGAATTATATTTTTAAATTTTAAATCAAAATGAAAAGAAAAAGTTGTAGAATAATTAAATTATACTCTCTTCTTGATTATTGGAAAAATCTCAGAAAGGAAAAAAAAATAACCTTGTAATAACAATTTTTTTTTTCTTTTTCTTTACAGGATAATAGATATTATCATCATGACATTGTTATTTTTTTTATTTTTTATTTTTTACTAGATTACTTTGTTTATAGGATTCTGTTACTTAGTGGAGCTTTTTTCTTTATGCATAAATGATAGTAGGATAACTTTTAGTTAAAATGGGTATAAATTCATTTTAATTATGGATTTATCAAGGCTAAAGAGAGATAAAATCATTTGAATGGCAAATTTATTTTAAAATGTAAAATTTGAAAAAAAATTATACCTCAAGAGATTTGATCTTCCTCCAAGCTTGTAGGTTGGTGGTTAGACTAGATCTATATTGGTTACACACACACAAACCATGTGTAATTTTTCATTATTTAAATTGCATCTTTGAATGTATAAATAAATTCAAATTTTAAATTGAATTTTTAAATATATAAATGGATTCAATGCCTTGCAAATCTCGTTTGGCCCTTGGATTGTGTAGACTACACTGCTTAAAATTGCAATTTCACCAAATCTTTGATAGATTTTAGACAAAATTAACTGTAAAATATATCTAAAAATGTATCAAACTATAGAATAATAAAGACTACTCGAAATTATTTAACCATAAGAATTTATTTCTTTAATTGTTTTATATAATATAGACATTTTTGGTAACATAACCCCAAAAAGAATTTAAGCCTGTAACATTCTAAGATTCTAGGCTTTTGGAGACTGAGCTAATAATTCAGTGTGATGCATCATAGATGCCTACTTACCTCATAGATCATAGTGTTGAATATCAAATAACCATGTTTAATATGAGGAGGTTGTGTTCATGCATACTACATTTTCCCCCTCTACCTACATATGTTAAACATAGAAGTTCTAGACATTATGCATGCAACTCATTTATTTTATATGATTTCATAGAGACTGCTCCTGATTTGTGATGATGGCTCTATTTGTTAATGACACGATCCTTTTTGTGGCAAGTTGGCTTTATCTGCTTGATTATGACGGTCGTAGAGTTGGTTTGTTTTTAAAGATTGGTTTCTAGCATTCATATTGTGTACATGACTAAATATCAACCAACTCCCCTCATCAGAAAGGAATAAATTGTAACACCCTCTTCCCACATCTACCCAAGTAACCGACCAACCAGGGTAAACATGCGACAAGAGGTTACTATAATGAGATTCAACCTCCTATGTGACCTTAAGGATGTGGAACCGACGAAAAACACAAAATACATACCATGTACAACAACAACAACACCCCCAGGAGATAACCCAACCATTCAAGGCTATTACCCCTGGTCACACTGACCTTTTGACCTCTTTGAGCTATAGACACAGGCACATGCTTGCATGCCAACGTCCAAGAGGCTATAGCCACAGACATAACACTGCATGCCAACGTTCAAGGCCCCAATTACTCAGTTATGTGTCAACGTCCCTAGGATTTGAGCCACCTTTTCAGGCCCAGAATCTAGTGCTCTGCCCAAAACTTCATGAAAATTTCAGAGATGATAAATAACAACAAGATAATGATACAGAAAAAATCACATCATTAAGAACTCATCTAGACCCCTCCTAGCCATGGCATACATTTTATCAAACATATCACAAACATGAAAGCTACAGGTATAAACAACAGAATAGAGAAAAGGGGTCTCATACTTATCTAAGGATCGCTAAGAATCATCGCTCCCCTACATCATTAGCTTTCATACAATCTATTTGACCATAGATACATTGTGCATTCATTTACAAGTAAAAACATGGAGAGAGCCATATATAATCACTGTGAACATACATGTTTATAACCAACATAATAACAACATAAATACATTCGGTACAACAACAATAGAATCCACATAATAACTAATATATATACATCAAATACCAAAGGAATGAGATTCTCATTTATGAATATAAAAACCAACCAGAGATTAGACTTCCACATTCCACCCGACCATAGATTGGCTGAGCCAAATCTCTCTTCATCCAATCACCCCCTATGTCGTATTCCAAGCATGAATGTGGGACTCATAACCAACCAAAAAGATCCAAACAAGCATGAATGCTACCAGAGTTCTCTGCCTACACCATGAGGGATTTTCCTGTCTCCTAGTCTCTCAGGCTTTACTGTAATCCACAGTCTGAATCAGGGATCACTAGGCCATAAACTGAGACATACTCTCCAGGATTTACAGTGCATCCCATCTCGCGACTACTAGGCCCAATGGAGAGCTCCCGCCTCTCAGGATATATTGCAATACAAACCCGGATCACTAGGCCCTAAACCGAGACAAACCACCTCTAGGCTTTACCGTATATCCTACCATTCACAGGCAATGATTCCTAGACCCACCGAGGCAGCACACTATATAGATTTAACGCAACCCATAGTCTGGTTTAGGGGTTACTAGGCTATGTGTTATATCAATTCGGAGATCCACCTCACTCAACTTTGACTCCATCCAAAAATCCAACTCAACCAAAGTATGAGAATCCATCTCATCAAGGGTATCCGAAATTGCCAAGCCTAGGCTAAAAACACTGTCACATTTGGAAAAACCCATGCCATGGCAAAAAATAACCACATGTAATTCCATGCATGCTAGATCTACTAAGGAAATCACACATGCAAATTAATACCTGCAAAGAATCATGTTGTAGCTGCTTGATCCTACTCTTCCTTGCTTGCTCCTTCCTTATTCTTTCTTTCTTTGCCTTTCTTACTCCAATGCCAAAGTGCTCCAAGAAAACTCTAAGAGTCCAAGAGTGAGTGAGAGAGAGAGAATAATGAGAAAGCTCCAAAACCTAAACTGACAAAGGGTACCCACTAATACTCATAAGCCTTTTTATAGCTAAGGCCTCTATTTTCTTCATTTTCCAATATTTTCCTTCATTTTCCTCCTCACATGCAACATGTGACCTCTCATCCCCCTTTTCTCCTAATTTCCATTATTTTCATAAATAAATGTGCCAAAAATACCTTTTTCCTCTTTAATGCCTTAGCCATTGCCTATACCAATTTCCTTAGCCATAATAAACCAAATGAACAACCACGAGGATTGTTTTCCCAACTTTCAGATTGGAATAAGTGTCCCATCAACCACAATTATTATTTTTAACTTTTATTGTATGGAATTTTCACCATGGATGTTACAGAACCCCCCCCAATGGGGGACACCATCCTCGTTGTTCAATCATACATATACCTCAATAAAACCGTCAGAAGACAACATACTGCTCATGGAGCTTTATATCATAACTCGATACAGTGTTTATAATGATCACTCTGCTGAAAAGAAACCCATCATGAAAACATAACAACATGATAATTATACTGACATGAAACCCATACCTCTTATTGGAGCTTTATAACATATCTCATGGCGGTATTTACATCCATATACTTATGTAGATATACCCGAACATCACATCAAAACATATATCAAAATATCACCAAAACATATGCCAAACAAATACCAACATCACACCAAAACTGCTTTGCCTCTACAAATAAAGAAGGATACATGGTGCACATCTGATCTGACATCTCCCATGTAGCTTCATCAGGCGCAAAGTGCTTCCATATCACTTTAAATTGCTCTATTTCTTGGTTTCGAAGCATGAGCGCCTTTTTCTGAAGTATGCACTAAGGCTGCGACTGAAATTCTCCATCTGGTTCCACCTGCAATACAGACCAATCAATCACATGATCAACATATTTAGCATACTTATTAAGCAATGATATATGAAAAACACCATGGAATTTCACCGTGGAAGGTAGTACAAGTCGATAGGCCACTGTTCTGATCCTCTCAATGATCCTGAAGGGTTCACAAAACGGTGGTGCCATCTTGGCACATGGTCCAATCCACAAGGAGCTCTTCTTGGGCTTGATGTGCAAGTACACCTTATCCCCAACCTGAAACTCCTTGAACAACTTGTTCTTGTTTGCATAAATATTTTTCCTATCATGTGTTGCTTCTAAGTTCCTCTTGATCACTTGAATTTCTTGTTCCATCTCTGCCAATATCTCTGGTCCAATCAATACCCTATTAACCAGATCACTCCAACTGATGGGAGTGTTGCAACTCTTCCCATTCATAGCCTCAAACAGACTCATTTTTAATTATTCCTGGCACCCGTTGTTGTAGGTGAACATTGCAAGTGGAAGATACTCTTCCCACTTGCGTTGTTGATGCATCACATACATCCTCAACATATTCTCCAATATCTTATTGACCTTCTCAGTTTTTCCATCTATTTGCAGATGACAAGTTATGTTGAAGGCTAACTCGATGCCCAAACCTGCAAACAACTCCTTCCAAAACTTGGAAGTGAACTTTGTGGGAAAATTTTGAAATCCAGAATCCGACTGCAATACTGATAATGTTTCTTCTATTGTTAAATTAATTAAAATATTATTTGTAGTTTCCTATGAAAAATATCGAAACCGTTATACACTACAGCCTTCAAAAAATAAATATCGTGGAAGAAAATAAATGCTTGTAATTTAGAGAAATTCTAGATCACACACAAAGATATTGACACAGTTAATTTTGGACAATTGTCCCAGGAAAAACCCAATGCAGCAGATGAGGGTTTCTTTATTAATCTTCAGCAATAATTCATGTACAAAAATTCGGAAAACAAAATAGAAGAAAAATATTGAGAGAAATTTAGTGATAAATTTCTCACTCTCCATAGTGATCCTCTAACCTCGAAACATGCCTTCTGCCCTAACGTTAGTCTCACTGCATCTCCTTCTGTGCAATTCTCTGATGTATTGTGTCCTTCCTTATGTTGTCCCTTCCTAAATTCATCCTGCACTCTCGAACTACTGTTCATACCCTCTCTCTCTCTCTCACCTACAACTCACCTGCTGGCTCTATCTCTTCTGCTAAACTTCAGCCACTGAGAAAATCGATCTGCCTTGGAAACTAAGTAACTGCACTAGTGTGTTCTCCATCTACCCATTGACTTCTTCTTATAATCTTCCGTTGGAGCACCAATGGCCAAGATTAAAACATAATCGATGGCCTAGATTATTTCCCTGTCGATCCACGTGAGTTTCTAGAACATTCACACCATGACTTAATTAATTCTGATTAATGAATCATATTTCCTAAGTTTAGACTTAGGAAATATTAAAAATTGATTAATAAATATAAACTTAGGAAATATTAAAAATGATTAATAAATCTAATTAATTCATCTCTAGGTGGAATTCTAGAAACAATTTCTAGGTATTGGAGAATACATATATTCTAGTCTCTCCACCAAATCTCGTGGCTAGAACACATCCGACGCTACAAAAACTAACACTCCCTCTTAGTGAGGAAAGTGTTCTAGTGCTCCAACTACTGCCACAACACACTATCTCTGCACCATCTCCTGTCACGTTGTTGACGTCTAGTTGTTGTTTCCCACCAAATACTGTGAAACTCTGATATGTGCTACATATGTGTTGTTGCTGAACCTATTGTATTGTTGCCAACTACTACATCTGCACTGCAACTCCCTTTCATTTTTTGCTACTGCAACTGAGAATCCATCTGTTTTTGCTAATGAAACGAGTTTTCCACCATATACACTAGTAGAAAATTATGAAATTAGTGACTAGGTGACTAAAAAAGTTAGTCACCGCAAATATTTCAAGTGAATTACTACTAAATTTGAACAATTTTAAGTGACCGAACTAGAAATGACTAACTTAAATGACTAATTTAGTCTAAGAATAAAATATACGACTAGATAATAAGTGACTAAACTAAAAACGACTAACTTAAATGACTAATTTAGTCTAGGAATAAAATATACAACTAGATAATAAGTGACTAAACTAAAAACGACTAATTCAAATGACTAATTCAGTCTAGGATTAAAATATATGACTAGATAATAAGTGACAAAATTAATAAGGATTAATGTAAATGAATATTATAGTCCAAGAATAAAAATATGATCAAATAACAAGTACAACAACAGTATATGAATTAGTCATTTATGTTAGTAATTTTTAATTGTGGACACATTATTTGTTATGGGTTTTTTATGGCATTGTTACATACCATGGTTGATTATTGCACTAGATTCATTAAAGAATGATTACATTAATTTGAATTCAAAGTATGTTGATTTATACATGGTCAATTGATATAAATCTAGAAGTTTACTCTAAAGCTATATTATTTTATAGATACACGCATTACAAAAATGTTCAAGAATTCTAATAATGCATTCACATTCTTAGAATGTGCACACAATATTATTAGAAACCCATACATACTAACAATTCACGTGGCTCTTTAATTATCTAGAATAACATGCCATGGCTCCCATATCCAAGTTGAAATCCGAATATCCCTTAGAGAGTATCTATGTGGTTGTTTGGGGGGTTAATTCATGCTCCTTGAACTCAATAATCTTTATTTAGGGCCTAAGGCCCTCTTTTCTCTTGCCCTCAAGATAGTACATTCCCAAAGACCCATTCTTACCATGTAAACCATACCCATGGTGACAAAGATCCCCCATATAGGCCAAATATCCCCTTGAGATGTTCAGTGTAGTAATTAGAATACTTGTTCAAGAATATTGATCATGGGAAGATTCAAACATGACCCAAGAACCTTATGATCCTTCCTTGACCATGGTTAAGGCCCCAAGTGCCATACGTGGTGCAAAAAGACTCATAATTATATTAAGGCCAAACTTAAAGGCCCCAAGACCTAAATATGTCACAAAAATCTTCAAATAGCATCCATATCACACCTAAAGGTTAGATATATCTTAGAATATAGGATATATGTGGTTGACGTTTGGGACTAAGGATCTTGTTTTCCTTCCATTTCCAGCACAAAGGCCATAAAACCCATCTTTATTATGTAAAACATACTCATTGTTCCTATATTTCCATTATAATATTATGCTCATGGACATTAAATACAAGAAAGACTTGTTTTAGGCATAAGGCCCTTTTCCATTCCTTGGCCAAGATATAAGACCTAACTCCCTACATATATGATGTGGAAAACCTCAAAATGGAACCCTTATCCTAGATGGAGGCCTAAAATTCCTCAAATATGATTTATATTGCAGTTCTTTATGGTCTTTTTCATGCAATGTGAGCCAAAGAAGTTTCATTTTGGGATTGAGGCCATTGTTTGCATCCCTTTGCAATGGTACAAGCCCAAGACCCATTCTTACTATGTAAAACATACCAATGACACTAAAGATCCCCCATAGATTCCTAAGATCCCCTATAGAGGTTATGTGTTGTTCTTTGATAACTACTTCCAAAGCTTAATCATCAAAGATTCAAATAAGGCCTAAGCCCCTTATGATGTTCCTATTTTGACCAAGCCTACACTTGTAAGCATCATATGTGATTTGAAAGCCTCCTAATTTCATTAAGGTCTAATGATGAGGCTCCAAGACCCAATCATAGTGTGCAAAACCTTTGAATGATAGACACATCCCTTCTAGAGGCCAATGAATATCGCTTAGAGAATATAATTTATGTAGTAGTTTGAAGCTTTTTTAATGGGCACTAATTATTTAAGACTTAAGTCCCTTTTCTTTAATGTCTTTCTTTGGCCATAGTAAAGGCCATGGGATCCATTCTTATTATGCAAAACATACTAAATGCCCATATTCCTAGCTAGAGGTCTTGTTCATGGAAATTCAGCATGAGAAAGATTAATTTAGGGACAAAGGAAATTGATTTCCTCTCCTAACCATAACATAGGCACTAACTCCGATATATGGTGAGAAATAATCCCATTCACTAGTACAAAATGGCTAATTAGTTACTAAAAAAATGACTAAAATTTGCATATAAATGACTATTTTTCAGTCGATGACCAATAGTAGCTAATTTACAGTATCTTATAACGCGACCAACTTTTGGTTGTTTTTAGCCTAGTCATTAATTGGTTATCTCAATTTTGTTGTCTAGTTGTATATTTGGTCATTAATTTGGTCATTAATTTAGTCATTGATTTAGCCATTAATTTAGTCATTGATTTAGTCATTGGTTTGATCATTAATTTGGTCATTGATTTGGTCATTGATTTAATCATTGATTTAATCTTTAATTTCATCATTAATTGTCACAATTAATGACCAAATATACAACAAAATATATTACTGTATGATGACCCGATAAAACCAATTAATGACTAAAGAAATACAACCAAAATGTTGGTCGTGTTATAAGATACTGTAAATTAGCTACTAATAGTCATATATATGCAATTTTTAGTCATCGTTTGAAACCAATTAATGACCGAAGAAATATGACTAAATTTTAGTCATGTTATAAGATACTATAAATTAGCTACTAGTAGTCGTATATATGCAAAATTTAGTCGTCATTTTTAGTCACAAATTTATCATTTGCAGTAGTCATTTATTCATTATATAAACGACTAATTTAGTAGTTTATATTCATTTCATTTACTTTCATTAATAATCATTTTAAACAACTAATTTAGTCGTATATTCATTTTATTTGTGTTCATCATTAATCAATATAAACTACTAATTTAGTAGTTTTAAATTGATTTTGTGTTAATTATTAATCAACATAAATTAATTTGTATGATTTAAAAAATGTCATACAATGTGCATGTTCATCTAATAGGAAAACACAAAGTCGCATATTTTAATTACAATACTAAACAATATCAAGTGCAACTATAAATAATTTCAACCACATAAATTATATTATATGAAATGTTAAAGTATTACAATATGATTTTCCAACTTAATATTAGTTGGACTACAATTTACACATGAAATAGTGTTTCATCACTTCAAATCATTATCATTGTGTTTTCAAGGCATTGCAAGTGAATTCACCAACTCTGAAGACTTTACCATCAGTCTTTATATGTGTGTCTTATGCGGGATATTGACTCTGAGAGTATCACCAGACAAGTTCTCCTCTCTCTCTTTTTTCATTTGTCGCTCCAATGTTATTGCTCTCCTCTTTTTTCAATTCATGCTTCTTACCATCAATACTGAGTTCATTTTCTGAAAACAAAAGAAGATGCAATGAGTGTAAAACATGAAAGACAATGAACACTAGAATATAAACTAAATTAGACTATAAATAGATTATACGACATATACCTCAACATCAGCAATGTCAAAACCATTTTTCCCCACACAAGTAAGAAACTCGAACAAATTTTCTTCACTGTGACGATAACTATCACTATAATGTGGCCAGATAACTTGTATAAAAAAAGCAAATAAAATATCACCATATATAGAAAAGAACACCTTAGTAACTTAGTATTCAACTTTCAAGGAAAGCTTAAGAACAATCATGTCAACTAAGTTATACGCTAAAAAGCTCGAGTTGTAGATAACTTGTGAAAACAAATAATATGAGGTGTGATGTTTAATCCTTGTCGTTTTATTCACGACAACATTTCATTTTCTAACGCATGAACTTATTCAAGTATATAAACAACATGTACTCAAATAACAACATGAAAGTAACTTTTTCTGATAGTCATGAAAATATTTTAACAAAAAATAGCTATAAGGACTCTAATCAATATAGTGTAATACTAATTTCATATGCAAGCTTGGGTTGTTGTTTAAATGGACATGGTACTAAGTATTTTCAATTTCATAGTTAAAAGACAACAAAATCAAAAGAAACGTCCAAAATACAATCAAACAATAAAGAGAGGATGTCATGGAATGGAAATTGCAATTATAAAAAAAAATATTACCTGTCCACTGATGTCGTGTGTAGCATTCCTAAGACATTTGCTTGCCCAAAATAACCACGACATGAAATAATCAGAACATTAAAAACCATAGTACTTCCCACTAGAAATATTTCCAAAGTCGGTGGCTTAGGTGTCTAAGTGATCTCTAACAGTGAATGAACCATGTCCAAGACATGATATGCATCGTCTCCCCATCATTTTTCCAATCACATTTATTGTAACCTTCCCACAGCAGAGTCAAGTAACAATCAAACAAAGACATTGACATTTGTTTTTATCCTTTATATCTATAAAATTTGAATCTGATTTGTTTCATGAGCATATTAATTCATATCTAAAGCCTTCCTGACATATAAGAAAGTATCAATCAAATAGGACATCAGAAAAATTGACCTCAATGAGGTCCTCAAACAATTTCTACAATATCAATATTTTTCTTATTGTGATATCTTGGGTAGAAAAAATAACATATCTACAATAGAAAAATGCATATATTACTTATGGTCAAACTTTATATATGGTGTATCCTTGAGCAGATTTTAAAGATGTTCCTCCGCCTTTACCAAAGTGAATTGTAGTTTGGTTAAATTATGTATCCTTTCATTCAGCATCAATTTATGTAAGATAAATGTCACACATTATCCTTTCCCATTTCTCAACACACTACATATGATAAATTGAAAGTCGCATAAAACCAAGAGCAAACCCTTTTCAAACCAAAACAAACAAACAAATAGTGTGCCTAATAAAACTTCATTATAATATTAGAAAATGAAAAGAGAGTGGACCATTTTTGTTGTTTGACTTTGCATATTTTTGTTATGAAAGTGCTCGAGCTTCAAGAACCAAAAAACGTGAGGGAAGTCGTAAATGTGAAAAAAATTATGTTGACCTAATTTGTAGACTTCTTCAAAATGATGTGAATGATGCCATTTTCGGATGTGGTAAATCTCATTATAAGAAATGGCATGTATTCTAATAAATTACATTGCAATAACTACCATGGGCCTCCACGGGTTATAGGTCCTTAGTATGTTAATCTTGATGATGAAATAGAGATGGCAACGATAAGTATGGGTGGTCCTAGTTTGTATGGTGGATATCTTCAAACCAAGGTTGCCATCTCAATGAACCTAGATTTTGACATGGTAAACTTGGATGTGGTCTTCACCCAATTTCATTCCATCACACTTTTTCAAGACTCAAGAGGACATAATGGTCCTTCAGCTTGTAATAGGGTTGCTTTTGAGGTTATAAGTAAAGATTATCCAAATCAAATGTATTTTTGGGCTCCAAGAGATATGAATAATTTAAATGATAACAATTATATGTTTTTTCCCCAAGATTCAAATGTAGGGATACATTTTGTGGATTTTAATAATAACTAGAATGAGAGAAATAATCCATGAGCAGAATCTATTGGTCGTTGTGATTAGTGAAATACTCGGAGATAATAAAACTATTTAGGTTCAAATCAAAGATGGTGTTGATTCTTGTAGCTCCTCAGTTGTTGGAAGTTTTTAAGGTAGGAACTTCAGTTCTTCAAGGGTGGGGTCGTTCAACATAATTGCATCTACCTTGGTCATATCACCCAAAAGAAAAACATAATCAACAAAGAAATAGGTCAAGTTTAGGGCAAAACCTATTTGTATAGTTTCCAAGCTTATAGTTCTTTTTTACTCTGTTATAACTCTATTGAGACCACCTACTCTACAGTAAAAAATGGCAGAGGAGCCATTAGTCATACCTACCCATGGTCTCTTGTAGACATGATAGAAGAATAGGTTGAGCCATTAATTAGAATTGCACATATATTGAGGAAAGACAATTCATTATCTAGTTAACCAATTGCACATTGAACCCTATATGGATGAGTAGCCTAAATAAAGCCAGTTTTCTCTATCATATGCTTTGGAAAGACAAACTAGCATTGCTTGTAATTTTTGGTTTCATGTTATAAATTCCTTCTTGGGCAACTCCTATTCTGTAATGGAATTTTTTCCCAGGAAGGATGCAAAATTGTTCTAATGACATGGAATCATCTTAGTGGATTTTGACCCTACATGACCAAGGAACTCAAGGGCCTTAGTGCATCAATGGTAGCATCCTCCAATGAAAATAGTATAGTGTCCAACCTAGAAACATCAAAATTATATATAGTTATAATTCATAATCACAAATTACCATAGACTGTAGTAGTCCTTAAATAAATTCAAACTTGAATAAGAACAAACATAAAATTTCACATTACCCTTTAGTAAGATGTCCTTGATTTAGAAAAAAAGGGACAAACTTGCATAAATGTGTAAGTAGATTCCCCATAAGATCAATTTCAACATATTTCCTGAAAAAAAAAAAAATCTAATATCCAAAGTGAAACCATAGTTGAATGGAACAATGGTGCTTTAAGGTCATCTACACAAAAATTTGCCTCCTTCAAATCTCTCACATTGGATGGTATGTCATGAAAAATTAAGAAAAAGTCAGGGAAACTTGTCGATTTCTCTAAAAGACATTATGAAAATTCATGGAAGATTTGTAAAGGAATCCACCTGTAATATTCTTTGATTTTCATTTCAACATTTTTCCTAAGTTGAACCTCAATGAGTTGTGAACTCAAAGTTATTTGAGAAGAATGTTCTTACAGTTGAAATTCAACATTTGCAGTCTTCCCACCTCTGTCACCAAATGAGTATGAATTCTTAAACCCTCTTATGTCATTATCCAAAACATTTCTTTCCTGGATACATGATTTTTCAAATAAAGGCTTTTCTACAGCATAAGTCCTTGTCAAAATGGTATCTCTCATACTCCCTGGCATCCGGTCAGAACTGCAACCTAAAATCGTACTTGCACCTATTCGTATATTACTCAGGATGTGAATGGTGCAATATCTGCTAGAGCACTCTTAGCATATGGCAGAGGTTGAGCCCTCCCTCTTATTATCTTGCCAAAACCTCCCTTATAAGGACCAAGAGTCAAGTGGCCATCATCAGAAGCTTTGTGTGTTGAAGGGCTTGGCATAGACTTACTTTCAAATTGAGCCCTATCCACAATCCGAACATCTTGATTGGTGAATCCATGGTCACGTGGTCCCATATGGGGTTGTGGCCCTTTAATCCCACCCATATGTGGAAGTGAACCTGTCTGTGCACCTGCCATGTAAGGTGGCATCGTAGGTCCTCTCACACCATGATCAAGTGGTGTCACAAGTCTCTAATCTGAATGTCCCATATTAGTACCTCGAGAGTGGCCTCCCTGTCCATGTAGTTTTTGCACAACATCCTGATGCACTTCCATTCCTCCTCGGATCAATCATATCCTTCAACATGAACCTCAACCTAGAGGGAAACCCTTGGTTACTGGAGAGTTTTGTCATCCGATCAAAGTAAGCATCAATATGTTCCTTGGCCTTTGAACGGTCAATCATATGACCAATAGTGCTCATCAGTTTGCACAAAGCTTCAACATTTTCCTCCTATGGATGTTTAAATTCACCAGTTAATTTCTTGATGCATGCATGCATAATTCTTTCGGTCAACATACTTTATTTATAAAGCTCAATAATAAACCTTATATTTCCTAGCATTCATCGTCGTGTTGCAACCTTCTTCTCTCGTCTTTCTTCTGCTGAAAGGATTTTTTCACCATGCTCTTCTGATTTCTCAGCCTTTGCTCTTCTCTTTCATCTTTTTCAAATTCTTCCTGACATTTGTTCAAAAGAACTCGCTTGAAAACAACCTTCTCATTATCTTCATAAAATTATGGTATTCCTGCAGCAAGTTGAAAATTGAATTTGGCATACATTTCACAAAAAGACAGCTCCATCAAGGCTTTGACAAATATTTGAGATATTATACCATGAAGCAATGATGCAAAGTCAATGTTCACTTCTTTGACCTGTTCAAAAAGTTTCTGAAAGTTTTGGGGCGTTAATTTATTAAGGATGGATTTAATTTGTCTTTTTTTCAGCTAATCCTCATCAGAAACCTTGCCCACTTCATATTGGTTCTCTAATATATGAATTTTGGGTAGAGAAGGCTGTGGAGGAGGAATCAAACCCTTCTGTGAACCAGAAGCATGCTGCCACCTATCAACATCAAAATTATTCTCACTACTCCAACTTCTGTAAGTGGTGCTTGTACATAAGGCCCTCCAGGAAGGATGACATTCATACTCATTTGTACTTCACAAGTATTTCTTGCAAATCCAGTATTATAACCTTGGACAATTTGAAACACAACAGAGGAACCACTAAGATCTGCATCCATCCACATATCACAACCATTAGTAAGAGCGTCCACTGGCTTGGCCCATCTATCATCATCCAAACTGGCCATATTTCTCACATGATGTTCAAGTAGATAATTCCCACTCAGTTGCCTGTCAAGTCCTCTTGCAGTGCTTGCTAATGCATCAGCCTCTCCTAAATTACTTGCAAGTTCTTGGGAATTTCCTAGTAATTCAATAATTTCTAGACAAATTTCAAAATGATTTGGTAGATATTTGCACTGATCCTTGATTGTCAACAAAAAATCATTGGAGTACTTTCTGTCTCCTAAACAATCAGTAACTAAAATAGCTACTTGATTCATAGGAGTTGAAAGCTCGACTGCATCTTCCCAATCATCCACTTCTTTCAGGACTTGCTTCTCAGGCTCTTTTGAAGAAGTCTTACTCTTGACAACACCGGTTATTATTTTGGATGGTTCTGGAAGGTTCATATCTTCCTCCTGTTGGTCAAGGTTGTCATTGATGCCAATATCACATTAACCGAGATGTCAATATTCTTGATATGTCTGGTTCAAGATGATGATGTCATGCCATCAATGAAGATGTCAATACACATATAACACTATAATATCAACACACTGCATTATGTGATGACATGAGTGATGCACTCATTGCTAGACATTATCATGATGATGTGGATGTCCTACATGTTCCTATGATGATAAAGAAGCCAAATAATGGAGAAGGCAAACAATGGAGAAGCCAAAAAAAGAAGCCATACTGTCCTCATCATTTTCTGCACTAAATAATTCAAGTGCAGTCACAAAGAAAAAACAATTTCACCACCTTAGAGGCAACCTTTCAAAATGGATCCTATACCATCTTGTAGAGTATATTTTCCCCTTTCTAACGAGCCCTTACTTGCCCCAAAACACCAAATAGTTTGGGAGATATTGATTTTTTAAGTTAAGGAAATTAACTCTGACATTGAGTTGACCTAAGCCGACTTGTGTAGGTTTGACAAGTAGTCCAAGAGACGTGTCTCTTCGTCAAATGTCAAACCACTATAAATAGAAATCCGCACTCTTCATTTTATCCATTAGTTTCGATCAAGATTTCAAAGAAGAATCACAAAAGGTGAACAAAGGCCAAGGAGGACAATTAAGGATATATTTGGGAAAATATATTTATACATTTTTCAAATTTGGATTTGCTAATCTATAATTGAAATAATATACACAAAAGCTCAAAATCTTGAGGACAACAGTCAACCAAAACTCGGATTATCTATGCTACAACAAACTATGGAGAAAAAAAAAGACACTTCAAATCGCTGGTTTTGGGCATATCTCTAAAATGCGTACAACATTGTGATTGTCAGATCTGTGTAAACCACAAGAAGAGCTACACTAGGCCTGTGTAGGCTGTAGGAAGGGATGCAATATAAGCTTGTGTTAGGCTAAAGTTAAAGGCATGTTCATGCCTGTTTGAGACAGTGTTTAAACAACTGTTTTGAGCCTTATTTACGAACAAAAAAATTCAGATCTGTAGGAGAGCTTCAGAACTGAGTCCTATGGAAAATAATAAAATATGTTATGAAAGACTTGTGATGGCATATTGAGCACATTTCAGGTCTAAGTTTTTTGGAGCAGGTTGCAACATTTTTGGCATTCCTTAAACATACACAGTTACATATTTTTGGGAGCCTTTGCGAAGCATTCTTTGAGATTGGAGAATAATCATTGACCCTTATTGAAGGAGGCTTATTGAATATTTTCCATGTTTATATAGGTCGCTTACTAAGGCAGACATCCTTGTGGTATTGTTGAAGATCTATTGAAGACTTGAAGAAGAAAATTTTGGAGGCATTCTTGGAGACTGGATGTATTGCTAAAGCCCTCATGGAGTAACAGTCCCATGCCCAAGATGGAGAACATTTCCAAGATCTTGATTCTCTCCAATTACAAAATTAACAAAATTATTGCTGCAGTTTTGTCTAGCATTATCGCTTGTTGATTCAGATTGTTTATTCTTCACATTTCTAAGTTTTGAATGGCTAGACCATGGTCACCTCCAAAAATTCTCTTTAGGGGTTGTAGAAACTAAATATAAGGGAAAGGATTGTGTCAAAACTCTTTTAGCATACAAGTACAATGAATTCATAATAGTAGAAAAGACGATGATTTAACCATCAATTGAAGAAACATTGATATTGTTGTCATAGAAAATATACTCCCCTAGTGAACCCAACCACGCCCTGACTTCAGTTTGGGTGGATAATGTCGAGCAATTAAGCCTAGTCATAATCACAACCTAGAAGAAAGAGGTAATCGATGTGACTATCATAGCAAGATACTAGAGCTTATGGTGTATGAAGGTAACCACCGCCCTGATGCGCAAAGACAAGAACCTTTGATCAAGGTATCTAGGAAGACAAAAATTTAGGACTATAATTCTTGAAGAGGAAAATGCATCCTATGTCATTGTGTTCACTAAATTTGAAATTTAAAACTTGAATTTAGACATACCTTAAAGTTGCAAGAAAACTTTGTCAACCGTTTATACAAAATCGTCATGTCTTAAAGGGATCAACAATGGTCGCTACTTAATGCAAGCCAATGAATGATTCTAAGTCTAACATTATAGTTAAATTCAAAGACAAAAATGAACCAAGTGACTCAGACTCTATCTACACAAAAATATTGTAAGAAACAGAGCAATTAAAGAAGTGCATTACTTCAAGTTTCAACAGACCTTGGATATTCCTCACATGGAACTTTAGGACTATATTATCGAGGAGGAGTGGATCTTTGGATGCCATGTCTTGCTTGGTCAATTGAAGACCCTAACAGACTCTTGAAAGAAAATGAATTTTTAATTTTCAAGACCAACCACACCATTACTTGGTTCTTGTAATCACCCAATTATTCTTATAAAGATACAAGGTAATTCCATCTTTCCTAGCATATCCTAAATTTATTGAATGATTTGGATGATTGATAATGTGAGAAAAGGTCCTGAATGCAGAGGATGAATATCAGCAGGAGGGTAGGAAAAAACTTTCTACCACTCTTGCAATCACCCTAGAAGACTTAGCACGTGATGACATGGGTATCATGCCATGCCTTTTTTCTACACTGGAAAATGGAAATTCAACCAACATATGACAAAATCCTGAGCACAAATGGAGACAATGGACCAAACTGTAGTTCTAATTTTCCTGAGAATGAGAGTAATAAGACAATCATTAATGGAGGGAAATCTTGAATATCCCTTAAGGTTCAAGAGACCAACACTCCTATCTGTGATTTTGACTATGGTAGAAACTTTGGCAACCATAATTATGTGCATCTCCAATCAGCATTGCCTATTAAATTTGAAACAGAACAGTGCAAGGTCTGATATTTCTTCCTTTGACAGTCATCCGACATATGATATGGACTCTGATGAGGAATAAAAAAAGGTTGATCATATCATCAAGCCGTTTTGTGAACCATAAGAGACAAAAGTAGAAAGATCCATTCCATTTGTTGAAGGAATCCTTATTGAATATGAATAGTCTTGTCATATTGAAAGAACAAACGAATATCTAGGAAAACAAGAGGACTTATGCAAACCCATAATTGATTAACTACACAATGAGAAAAATCATTTCCAGGTTTGTCTCTTATTGTTCATAGGTATGATAAATTATCTTCAAAGGAATTTCTTCTCCTAACTATAAATAATATTTGGGTAGCTTTAATTTCTCATATAAAACAACTCCTTGTCTGCAACACTGATGTTCATAGCCAGCATAAAATTGTTCCTATGTTTGATCCAGAAATGTTGGAACTTACAAACTTGAGGATAACGATGGATCTGTGGCTTGAAGAAGTCAAGTATTAGCTCCCCTCATATTTCATTGAATAATGTCTGCCACAACATGATGCTATATTTATCAATACCCTACCTAACCAAGAGTACTCCCACCTTGAATATGGGATCCTAAAGCTCGCTAAAAAAATCCCAGCAAAATGCCATGATCTAAGCCTAATTTATCTAAATGTTTCATTCATGAAGATGGGGTCAAAGCAAAATTACAAAGAGAAAGACCTGCAAAAAATTTATGGATGATTTGATTATCTATGCTATAGCAAACTATGGAGAAAAAAAAAAGACACTTCAGATCACTGTTTTTGGGCATATCTCTGAAATGCCTACAACATTGTGATTGTCAAATCTGTTTAAGCCACAAGAAGAGCCACACTAGGCCTGTGTAGGCTGCAGGAAGGGATGCATTATAAGCTTCTGTTAGGCTGCAGTTAAAAGAATGTTCATGACTGTTTGAGACAGTGTTTAAAGGACTGTTTTGAGACCTATTTACGAACAAAAAAATTCAGATCTGTAGGAGAGCTTCAGAACTGAGTCCTGTGGAAAATAATATAATCTTTTATGACAGACTTGTTATGCCATATTTGAGCACGTTTCAGGTCTAAGTTTTTTGGAGCAGGTTGCAAATTTTTTGGCATTCCTTAAGCACACACAATTACATATTTTTGGGAGCATTTGTCAACAAATTAGTTCAACAAATTGTATTCCCATCTTGCAAGGCTCTTTTGAAAGGGTCTAGTTTGCATTGTCTAAATTCGTATGTTGGAAATCTGGCTGGCAAAAAATCATGCCATCTTCCAAATAGATGATGAGTGAAATGGAGATGGTGGAAATTAAAGCTAAAGCACTGCTGTCTAAACATCTTAATTCAAAAGGGATTAAATTCATTCCAGATCAAGATCTAGACAAGTAAGAATTTCAATTGCTAGATCAATTTAATTTTAAATATTCTTGTTCTTCTTCCCGACCCAGGGACCTAGGTAAGTATGTCCACAATCATGTTGGCAGCTTCATATAACTCCACAAGAATTTCATCAGTGGAGTCAGACTCAAAAAGCCTTCATTTTTTGTTTTGATGGTGCCTTGAAACAAAACCCTGAATTGGCAGGAGTTGATGGGGTTCTCATTAGTCTAAGAGGGAAGATAGAATGTCCCTATGGTGTTGCAAATATCGACATTGGATATATGAAACTCGGTCCTCCTCAAGACAGTAGAATTCCCTGTTTTATAAAATAGTTCTCACAATTAATATACAAATGAATTATATCAAAGCTAATCATCTCAATATACTTGATGGCCTTCTTATGTGTAAGGGAAATCTGATCCTAGTTGAACCTTCAATTCATTTACTAGTAATACACAATATTACTACACCAAATTCTACAACATACCTTATCTAGAATATGGTAGAAAAAAGACACAAGAATGATGCATACAACCCTTGATTACAGCATTGGTGTTTATAACGAGGCATTTCAGCTCAAAAAGCTCCTTTTCTACCCTCAACTAAATTCTTTTCACATGCAGATGTTGTTACTGGCAGCCTGAGAGAAGGGAATTTTGACCAAACCAGGTTACACAGTGTTCCAGGTAATTTCCCTGCAATCAATACCATTGAAATGTCATTGGAGAGCACATATATAGAGCAATAAAATGATGTCCATGGACCATACAACTAAGGCATTAATTAATATATTTTAAGCACATGCTAAGAGTCCTTCACAACATCTAAGCAAGCATTGCTACTTTCTACAGTAAATATCTACTGGATAACCAGAACATTGAATAAGAGTCCAAAAGAAATGAAAAGTAATATGCATAACTAAAACAAAAAGGCCATAACCCTAAAATAGCAAACCTTTGGAAGGTGTTACACAACATTCTACAAAAATCATTGAATGTCCTTCCTTAGGACTTGATACACATTGAGAAACAGTAGACAACAAATGACAGCCATGTACCATAACAGGTAGTTTTAACGTATAAAATCGGGTAGAAACATAATCTGGTGAAAGGCATAGGCCTGAAGTAATATGGATGACAAAGGAAATTAACATCTTTAAAGCACGTGCTCAGATTCCTATGCAATTTCTAGGCAAGCCTCGCTGCACTCTACATCGATTATCTCCCAAATGACATGAACATGGAATAAGAGTCCCACAAGATTATGAAAAGTGATATGCATGACCAAACAAGAGTATACCATTAAAAATCAACCCTTCAAGCAATCCACAACACTCTACAAACATTGTTAAATGTCCTACCTTGGTAATTTATATGGATTCATTAACAACCCAAATCAATGGCTTGAAATGGATAAAATGACCAAACAAAGCAACAAGTCCTAAAAGGATAGGTCTTTAGAATCTTGTTGTATAAAAACAATGTGGCACTTCCACACTAAAACACACATTTAGGAAAAGCCCAAAGAAACAACAAAAAATAGTGTGGGGTGATGAAATGAAAAAAATATTAATGGACTTGCAATTTCTCTACAAAATTTTCCAGATTTCAAATTTATGGAAGTTTTCTGCCTTCAGTGCTGAAGCAAAAAAATAAAGAATATTTCACTAATTGCAGATGAGTAAATTATAATAGTATCCAACTTGCATAATTAGCTAGACCGTCTACATAATTAGCAAGACATTTTTATAAGGTAAACCATCTGGAATGTTTTAGCAACAAGTGGTCATTAGTTCTACTATAGAATGGTCAAAAGCACTTTGGTTCTGTCCCTGCTTATATATACAGTCTGTTCCTTGTATACTTCTCCTAACAAATTCTTGCCTCAACAATTTGAACATAACATGTCTTATACCTCAAGATTATTGATATGAAGAGTGCCACTTACTGCCAAGTGTTGTGCCTAAAGATGCCTTTGAGAGATCTCAAGTCTTCCCTTTCCTTTGTCTGAAAATATCATACCATAGGAAATGAAGAAACCTTGACTCACAGTCAATTCCCTTTCAGTTACTTGCATAGATCTTTAGTCCACTCAAGTTTGCTTCTTTATAGACTTCTGTCAGCCCTTTGAATAGACCCTTGATCAGACCTCAGAAAGGTTTAGATATACTTCAGATTTCCTTCTTCATGGATCTTTTTGTCACTGATTTGGAGATGTATCCTTTCTGCCCTTTCCTTCTATCACTGATATATCTTTGATTGCAATCTTTGATAATGTCACAGATGTCTTCAGTGTTTGCAATTTTTTATATAGCACAAGGCTCAGATTGTACTCCCCTTAAGATGATTCAAACAAGCTTCTTAAGTTAACACACTGTTATTCAATGACTGAAGTGGTTCAGCAAATATATTTTGAAAACTGACTCAAAAACCCTTAGACAAGCCCTGACCAGGGTGCTTCTTTCCCTTCAACAAAATTTTTCAGATGCCAAAAAAATAAGCATCAGGAAAACAATGAAAAAGCCTCAAATGCCCTTGGATTAGGGTTCAAAATTGTAGTAAAAATTTCCTCAGAAAAATTGCTTGAAAACTTCTGACAAACCTGTGAAGAACCCTCCCCAATACAACGTGAAAATTAACTTCAAGTTCACAGAAGTGTTACCTTGTCTGCGTGGATATATTTTTTCTTCAATGGTCGAAATTTGATCTTAGAGCTACCTCAGGAATAGGGCCAAACTTACCTCATTAACAAAGCAAAATAGCCTTAGATAAAAATCTATTGAGCAAGCCAAATAGATGCTACAAGTAGCCACAGAGATCCTTGTCAAGGGAGGCTGAAAATAATCATAGAACTATGCCTCAGATGGTGCCCTCGGGCAGGCTGAAATGGGCATCAGGAAACCAGATTTGAGCCTCAGAAAAGACCAATGAAAAGTGCCTCAGACAAGTCAGACATAGCCTTAGAAAAAGCGAAAAGTCTACCTCAGAACGAATCAGATTTAGCCTTCTAAATGCCAATGAATAGCCACAAAAGAAGGCTTTCAACACAGACCTAAAAGGCTCCAATGCGTTTGAACTTTAATTGCTTGCAGGCTATGAATCTTGTCTGTATACAACATCTAGGTAAAGTCCTAGATCTATTGTTTCCTATTAGTTACCCATATTTTAAGTTCTAGTTGTTGTTCCTTCTGCTCTTTTTTTTCTTTTCTGTTTGAGTATCAGTTTAAGATGTTAGTTTGGACATCTCATGACTAAAACAATCTATAAACATAATTATATTGATGTGGGCTTCTTCTGGAATACTGTGTAGTATCGTTGTGGTGTCTAGTTTTTGTTCCTTCTACTTTTTTATTTTATTTTTCTGTTTGAGTATGGGTTTAAAATGTTAATTTGGACATCTCCTGAATAAAAAAAACTATAAACATAATTATATTGAAGTGGGCTTCTTCTGGAATACTATTTAGTATCACTGTGGTTTCTATGTAGTAAAGTTAGCTTGCCTAGCCCCCCTGCAAGGCCAGATCACTGATGATCCTGCATTTTTCCCTTATATTCTTCTTCATAGATACAATTTAGAGAATGATTCATGGAGGTCTATGGGATCTTAGCCATTTACCTAAGATGTCCAAATCTCAAAAGTTGTGCACATTAAATGTTTCTAATTTGAAAACTGAATATTAGCAGGTTCGTGATTCTTGTAGTTCTCATTAGCTAATCCTATTGTAAAATTATGTAGATGTTCTATGCTTGATGCAACTTTATTTTTCACCACAGCAATCACATAAACAATCAAGTAAAATGCTGATAGAACATACCAGTGGATCTATAGAAGACAAACCAGAAACAGAAAAAATGTGGTGGTGCGTTACGGTAGTCAACAGGATGCTTCAACCAGCAAAGTCTCCTTGGTCAGCCAACCCAACATGTGTCACAACAACCCTCAAAACAGCCACACGGTCAACTCAAAGTCAACCCCAGAAAAGTCAACGTTGCCCCAACGACAGCAATGGCAACAACACCGGCAACAACGGCAACAACACCGACAACAACGGCAACAACATCGGCAACAACAACAACAACGGCAGCAACGGCAACAACACCGGTAGCAACGGCAACAACAGCAACAACACCGGCAGCAACGGCAACAACATCGGCAACAACGACAACAACACCGGCAGCAACGGCAACACCGGCAGCAACGGCAACAACACTGGTAGCAACGGCAACAACGGCAACAACACCGGCAACAACGGCAACAACACCGACAACAACGGCAACAACAGCAGCAACGGCAACAACACCGGTAGCAACGGCAACAACGGCAACAACACCTCTTCGTCCTTCTTTTCCCACGTGTGAACCGAAATTGTCCTCCAAGGAGCTCGTACTAGATCAGAAGAGAAGAAGGTGTGATGAGATGAGATGAGTGAAATGCTCTCCAACTTTCACTGTATTTATATCCATCATTGAGGTGTGTGACACATCTGCTGGGGGTGTAAAACCTTAAGGCCGACCTGCACATATAATTTATTATAAATAATAAATTCAAAATACATGTTCTGCTCATCGGATTAAGATCAATTTTATGTCGATCTTACACCTCTCCGAAAGAGGAACCCAATAAAAATATCGGTATCTTCATCTGAGCATCACAACATGGAGTTTGAACCTAGTTGTCCAATTTTAACACTCCCTCTCAACTAGGGAGAACTCCATCCATCAATGCAACCAAACATTGTGCGTCATCCCGCCGTAACTTGCTTTGTTGGCCTCTTTATTTCAGAACACAAGTGGGTCAGTCACAAAGACATCATCCCCCGGCTGACAAATCCAGCCCAGAGGTCTGAAACCTCTATTAGACTCACAAAGAGTCTCCAACCAACCCGAAGTTGGTTCATCTGACCCGAAGTCAGGCGGAGGTCCGAAACCTCACTATCAGACTCACAACGAGTCTCCAACCAACCCGAAGTTGGTTCATCTGACCCGAAGTCAGGTGGAGGTCTGAAACCTCACTATCAGACTCACAAAGAGTCTCCAACCAACCCGAAGTTGGTTCATCTAACCCGAAGTCAGGCGGAGGTCCGAAACCTCACTATACTCGATCCCAAATCAAGTGGTTGGACCGTGCCATCCTAGATAGAGAGTACGGCAATCTCTGATGCGTCCATCAGCATTTGCTACTAGTCTCTAGCTTTTCCCACCTCATTGGCCAAATGAGAGGTACTTCCCATGAGCCCTGAACTCAATGGGTAGGATGCATACGGGGCATAGATAATGAGAGGTGAACCAACTCAATAATCACAACGGTGGGGTCCAAGCACACCAACAAGGTTCGGCAATCCTAGCCTTGTGGTTGCTCATAGCTCTGAAAAGCTGTCCCCAAAGCCCCCCAGAGCTCCCAGAGCTCATCGACCAACGGGACCCACATCATAGGGTCGTTCCACGATACCAAGACTCTCACGGAAGGTTAGGAACTTGACCTTCCCCAGGGGCTTAGTGAGAATATTCGCGGCCTGCTCATCAGTTCCTATGATCGAGCCTTATGGCTCCTCGCTGTACCATATCCCGGATAAAGTGGTACCAGCCATCAACATGCTTGGATCGATCGTGGAACACGGGATTCTATGACAAACGAATCCCCCTCTAGTTATCACAAAGGATAACGGTGGCATCTAGCACATGCTCGAACAGCTCACTGAAGAGCTTTCGTAACCAAGTGACTTCACAACAAGCCATACATGTTACAATGTATTCAGCCTCAACGGTGCTCAATGCTACCGACTTCAATTTCCTGCCCGAAGCAGATCTATGTGTGAAGTAGCATCCAGATGTGCTCTTGTGATCCACCACACTACCAGCCCAATCGGCATTCCAGTATATCCATGGAGTGTCATATACGCGGTGTATCTCAACCTGTGGTCTATCGTGCCCCAGAGATATCTCAAGAGTTCCTTGGCACCAACCCAGTGAATGTTATGAGGATCAAGCATGTGTTGACACAAAGTGTTCATTGCAAAACATACGTTCGAACGGATGTTCACTAAGAATATCAGGGCCCCTACGAGTTGATGATACTCGGTAGGATTTGCCAATACAGGCTTGTGTGGCCCTACACTCCAACTTCTTGGAGAGGGAGGCTCCATCGGTGTCGACACAGACTTGTAGTCCACCATACTAAATCTTTCCAAAAGCTTCACAATGTGTTTTCCTTGAGAAAGGAAAATCTCGCCAAGTCTCTGCCAGACCTCCAGGCCTAGGAAGTAGTGCATCAGTCCTAGGTCTTTCATCTCAAACTCAGCAGCGAGCTCCCTCTTGCACTGATGAATGACAGGGTCAACACCTGTCAGGAAGAGGTCGTCCACATACAACACTAGAATGAGAGGCTTCTCTCTATGAACCTTGAAGTAAAGGTTCGGATCAACATTACTACGAGTGAAGCCCAGCTTCATCAGGTAGCTATCTATCCTCTCATACCAAGCTCTGGGTGCTTCCTTCAACCCATAGAGGGCTTTCTTCAACCTGCAGACATGGGTATCCTGATCTTGGACTTCGAACCCCAGAGGTTGCTCCACATACACCTCTTCCTTTATCGCACCATGCAAAAGTGCAGTCTTCACATCCATCTGATGAAGACTCCATCCTTGCGTAGCAGCAAGGGCTATGATAGATTGGATGGTGGTCACAGGTGCAAATATGTCATCATAGTCTATGCCTTCTTTTTGAGAGGAGCCACGAGCAACAAATCTTGCCTTGAACTTTTCAGCACTTTCATCAGATCCATGCTTGATCTTGTAGAGCCATTTTGAGGTGACAACTGCTTTGACCTCCGGTCTAGGAACCACATCCCAGACATCATTCTTCATTATGGACTCATACTCTTCGTGCATAGCATCCTTCCAGACATGATGCTTTACGGCTTCCTCAAAAAGATCCAGGCTCGGATTGTACAATAGTACTCATGGCTGCTAGATACCCTTGGTATCTACTCGGCGTCTTGCTTTCACGGAATGTCCCCCTTTGGGGCCATATGTCCCTCAGCATCCTCGAGAGTGTCCCTGAGCCATGATGGTCTCTTTCCCAGTGAAGGAGGTGGATCAATCGGGTCCATTGGTCCTTCAACATCAGGCATCGTCTCATCCTTCGGTTCCTCTTGATTTCTAGGCCTTGCTTCATGATCTTCCTCGGATCTCAGAAGATTGACTACTTTCCTCAGGGAAGCATCTTCATCAAAGGTGACATCGTGGCATATCTCCACTTTCCTTTGACCAGGCACATAGAATCTATAGGCCTTCGAAGTTTCGCTATAGCCCACAAACATTGTGGTCTCCTTCTTGATGCTAGCTCCTCTGCAAAAGTTCTTAAACTCGTTTGTCTCATATTCAGTGACATTATCGGTCTGTCGGATAGCATCTCATGTCATTGCTCCCAGTGGACTTCCTCCACCCTGGTAGAGTGTATCAATTCTAGACCCAAACATGATAGCTTCCTTGAAGCTCTTCTTCCACATGCACACCTTTCCATCAGTGGATGCCACATTGAAACCTTTGTCTTCCATGGCTGATATAGACACGAGGTTCTTCTTCAAATTAGGTACATAGAGTACATCCTGCAAGTGGAGGACTTGACCTTGAGACAAGTGGAGGGTCACAGTCCTTGTCCCTTTCATGGGATATGTGGCATTATCTCCAAGGATAATTTTCAAATTAGTATCCTTCTCAACCATATCAAAGAGTGCTTCCTTGAACCCAGTGATGTGCCTTGAGGCATCACTATCTATCAACCAGACATCCATAGTGTCGAGTGGAGATGCAACGGAGAGGGCAGATACAAGAATATATTCATTTCTTTTATCAACAACATTTGATTCCTCATACCTGGAATTTCTTGACCTTTTGAAAGGTTGATCATTTCCACGGGAGGGAGCCTTTCTCTTTCCCTGGAACCTGTTGTTCCTTTGATTATCATCCCTCCGGTTGTTGTTGTTGTCATCATCATCAGGAGAATCCTTCTTGAAAGGACATTCTCTAGCATAGTGACCAGGCCTATGACAAGTGAAGCACTTGCGCTTCTTTCCTTGGGCCCTTGCTCTTCCTTTGTTCTTAGGACCACCAGAGTTCTTCTTTCTAGAATGAGCAGCATAGGCAGCATTTCTGTCATTTTTGAATTCCTTCATCCTTGTCTCTTCTTGCATGCATCTTGACAGTAGCTCGTCAAAGTTAGGAATTGTACTATTATTGAGAATGGTAGTGTTGAATACTTGCCATTCATATGGGAGTCCTCCAAGTGCGGTGAGTACCATCTCACGATCGGCTATTGTCTCCCCAATAGCCAGCAGATTGTTCCTGATTTCAGTCAATTTCAAAAAGTATGTTTGGATAGACTCATCCCGGCCCTTCTTCAGATTCTTCAATTGATTTTTGAAGAATAGCACTTGGTTTGCATTGTTTACCTTGAACATAAGGATCAATTTATCATACATCTCTTTGGATGTGCCCAACTCAGAGATGTAGGCCACCAGGATTTTATGAATGGATTCCCTGATCATCAACTTTGCTTTGATCTCTCCCTTCTTATACTTGGATTTTGCAGCAGCAGTAGCATTGGATGGAGGTTCTTGTATCTTACCCAGTACATGGTCCATGAGATCATGGTCTTCCAATTTGAGGTCTAATATCATCTTCCAAGCATGGAAGTCATCTCTTCCAGTCAGCTTGTCATCCTCCTTGAAGCCATAACTTGTTGAACCCATTTTTCTTAGATGGTGATTGCTATAAGTTAGGGCTTGTCTTCACCTCGGCTCTGATACCATGTAAAATTATGTAGATGTTCTATGCTTGATGCAACTTTACTTTTCACCACAACAATCACATAAACAATCAAGTAAAATGCTGATAGAACATACCAGTGGATCTATAGAAGACAAACCAGAAACAGAAAAAATGTGGTGGTGCGTTACGGCAGTCAATAGGATGCTTCAACCAGCAAAGTCTCCTTGGTCAGCCAACCCAGCATGTGTCACAACAACCCTCAAAACAACCACACGGTCAACTCAAAGTCAACCCCAGAAAAGTCAACGTTGCCCCAACGACAGCAATGGCAGCAACACCGGCAACAATGGCAACAACACCGACAGCAACGACAACAACGGAAACAACACCGGCAACAACGGAAACAACACCGGCAACAACACCGGTAGCAACGACAACAATGGCAACAACACCGGCAGCAACGGCAACAACGGCAACAACATCAGCAACGACAACAACACCGGTAGCAACGGCAACAACAGCAACAACGGCAACAACACCGGCAGCAACGGCAACAACAGCAGCAACGACAACAACACCGGTAGCAACGGCAACAACGGCAACAACACCGGCAGCAACGGCAACAACAGCAGCAACGGCAACAACCCCAGTAGCAACGGCAACAACATCGGCAGCAACGGCAACAACACCTCTTCGTCCTTCTTTTCCCACGTGTGAACCGAAATTGTTCTCCAAGGAGCTCGTACTAGATCAGAAGAGAAGAAGGTGTGATGAGATGAGATGAGTGAAATGCTCTCCAACTTTGACTGTATTTATATCCATCATTGAGGTGTGTGACACATCTGCTGGGGGTGTAAAACCTTAAGGCCGACCTGCACATATAATTTATTATAAATAATAAATTCAAAATAAATGTTTTGCTCATCGGATTAAGATAAATTTTATATGGATCTTACACCTCTCTGAAAGAGGAATCCAATAAAAATATCGGTATCTTCATCTGAGCATCACAACATGGAGTTTGGACGTAGTTGTCCAATTTTAACACCTAGGGACTAGAAATGACTAGAGTCTCATTACATTGGAGGTTGGGTTTAGGATCTACGTTGTCGTAAAATCACGATCAGAATCCAATCACCTTTATATCTTATTTTCTGAAACTTTATGACTGATATACCTCCTGTTACTGAATTTGAAGAACCCTAATAGGCAGTAAGGATTGTATCCCCATTTTCCTAGGCCAGCTTATAATCTGTCACTGTGCCTGTCTATAGGGAGGTCGTATGAGACATGAACTTGTGATCATCAGTTGACAAACACCACTGTGTGTTGCGTGCTAACTACATGTGGGTCGATTTCATGCCCGTTTGGGTAAAGAGCACGACAATCATTGTCCTACATCCATTTAACCCCTTCTGTCTGTCCAGAAAAAGAGACCAATCATCCTTGAATGTTTTTACAGTAGTGATTTTTCTGTCTGTAGACCAAGAAGTTCTTGTAATTTATGAGTAAATGATAACGTCACTGACTTGTTTGATTTTGATTGTGAAAAAATGGCACAACGAATACAACCAGTACCCCATCCTCATCTGGTGTAGACTCCATTGCTTCTTTTTCATGGCTAACTGGAAGGGTAGCAACATTATTTCTGGTTCACCTCTTGACACAACTCAAATGGCAATGAATCCATTCATGACCTGAAAGCTCTTTCTGCTGCATGAAATTTTCTCTCTGGTTCATGCGCTTAGCATCGATAGATTACTTCTAGACTATGGCAAAGTATTTTTGCTATGTAAATTTGGTGTCTGAGAAAAGAAGTAGATGGGCAAGATCTTCAACATTGATTTTTTTTTGTGAAGGAAAGGAATTGCTTGAACTTTGCCTCTATTGAGGTTGGCTTTGTTACACATTTCTAAGCCAAAAGTGAATAACTTGAACCTCAACTTTGAAAATAAGAGAAGAATAATTTGGTCTTGTAGCTAAATAATTTTCACCCACATTTAACATAATTTTCATTTATAATGAACTCCCGGCCACACGCTTTATCTAATGAAACTGTGCTTGCTGTAACACCATTTATGCTATGTGAATGTGTTAGTTAAGGAAAAATACGTATGATTCATCAGCATACTGACATCTGAAAACAAACCAAAATAAAATGAACAAGGAAATGAGACTTACCTTTCGCAACACTGTGCAATCCTTACTCTATCAGGCCAGTCGAGTACCCTCCCATATTTTGCATCCAGAAACTATAATAGATTATCGTTGGGTGAAAAATCATACACAAGAAAGCACTCACCTCCGCCTATGGAACAACAAAATCCTCTAAACCTCATCATGTGAAAGAGTCTTGAGACCCTCTTGGAATTATAATTCCTTTGTCGTGCAACTCATCTTATTGATGCTTTTGACAACCAAAAAAGACACGTCTCTCAATAACCCCCTTATAAGTAGCACAGTAGTTTTTTTTCCTTAAAAAAGTCTTTTCAAAGAAATACTGTGTTGCAGATTCAATCTCCTCAAGCTAAAATCTCAAGCTCTGGAAGCGTTCACAACTTATTCCTTCATCTTCCATAGTATTCCAACCATTTGAGTACTCTAAACTAATCAATAGTGAGATATTTCCTTCCAAAATCCTTAGTTATTGATACTTATTCTATTGTCTACTGTATCGTAAGCACTGCTAATATTATGTTTTCTTCTTCGAAATAATGAGAATGTGAAAAAAACAATCTGTTAAGATTGGAAACTAGGGCAACATTATACTTAGATCTACTTAGTTGATGAAGATGATCATTCCATTGAATCCCGCTTTTCGAGAGGACCAAAATCGACCTAAAGATCACTAAATTTGGATAAGGAAAAATATTTATTTATTTAAAAGAAAATCCATAAGACATAACCTTATTAAGGTGGGAAATTTGAAAATTTGAAATTCAAATTTTTCCTCCAAGTGTTAAGATTGGCTTCACCTCTATAAGGACAAATTGTTATATATATAGGGATCACTCATCTTCATTATAGATCATCATAAAAGAGTGCATCCAAATCTTGGGTAATTCTTTCTGAGGCAGCCGCAACTTGGAGAAGCAAGGAGGACGTGATGTATTGATCTCCCATAGGTTCAAGTAGGAGCAGGCAGCTAGCCACAGGTTTGAGGACAAGTTTTGGGTGATGTTTTGTCATGGTTTTTGGGTGTGAATCTCTTCAAGAGAAGGTTGCATTATTTTTTGGAGCCACAAATCAGGACATTGGTTTAAAGGTGAGTTTTGGGGTTTATTTGTTCATGCTTTGTATTCTGGTTCGGGCCATAGGAAATGTTGCTACAGGAGCTAGTATGAAAGCATGTGTGAAAGGGACGCATGACCTACTCTGAGTCCTTTACCCTAGCTACATTCAAGGAGAGAGGGCTGCAATGTAAACAAAGATTTTAACCCTCGTTTGTGAGCATATTCTTATTACTGGTAGCATAGGACTGTTGGATGCCTTGAAAAGGAACAGCAAGTCCTGGATCATTGTGGGACATCTTGTAAATGACAGCAAAGGGTACAATTCATTGGAAGATGGTTACTCAGTGACAATTAGGAACCCTAACCAGGAAGAAAGCTTTAGGACTATTTTGAACAATAATTTAGCAAGTCTATTTCGACTCATATTATTTTACTCTCTCTACTGAACATTGGATATTGATAATAAGAAGAATTGATCAAGGGTTTTCCCCATCTTGGGGTTTTTCCCTGGCTTGTGCCATATCTTTGTGTTATTTTGTCTTGGCTTGTCTTCTTCATTTAACATTTATGTTCTTTCTTTAGTTACTGTCAGTAAGATGATAATTAATGTGTGGATTAATAAATGGGTTTATAAGGAACATTGAAGTAACTGTATTATGCTGGAAACATGTTAATAAAAATTAACATGGGATCAGAGCCAGGTGAGGACAACCCCAAGACTAGAGTGAATGTGATAGCAATCACTAAAATAATTTTGTTGTCAAAGTATCCATGATCTCCTCCCTCTCTGAAGTTTGAACAAAATGTGGTGGACTACGAGTGCATACTACCTAATTGATTCACAGCAAAAGGAAGGATGGATCTCTGGCAGTTGCTAAGTTATTCATTTGTATATATCTTTCAAGGTCGAGATTCCAGGATTGTTTTAGGGCCACTTCATTTGGAAAATATGCAAGTTAGAAGAATTATGGAACAACGTTAAGGTTTCTCGACACCTATGTCTCAGACCTCTCTCTCCTAAAGGTATAAGATTCATGCCATATGTTTCTACTCTACTCTCGGACAATGGTATGCTCCTCCATCATGGTATATACCTCAACTCGCATCTCAACAATATTGACACTTCATCTTTGGAAGTTTGTTATATGTTGAAGAACATCACCTGAATTAGTGCTCAAAGTAGCAAAATTTTCCAGTGTATGCTTGAGGTCTTTTCCCAAAATATTGGAAGTAAAAAAAACTATTTATTCCTTTTGTGGCCCTTGTACAGTCTTCAATATCTACGTGGAGTCCTGAAGAAATTCCGTGGGAGCTTGCAACAGTCACAACCTTGTCGATACTCAACACAACAAGCTCTAAGATGTGCACAAGGTCATGACATTCTTCCAAAATTATCAAATTAAAGCCACAATTTATATCTTTAGAAATCTCAACTTAATTCAGAGATCATGTCTTGAAACTTTTTGGAGCTTACATGCATAGTGCATGTTCAAAGGGTGTTTATGTTTTTTTTATTTCAATCAATGTTGGAAGATTCTCGTGACCTACTTGCTCTTTATATATGTTATGCATAACTATGTGGTAATTCTTGAAAGGTTAAATTCTAAAGCAATTCGTATCACTTGAGTATCGTTGTGATATATAATTGGGTTGGTATATCTCGTCTAGAATAATTCAGTTATGAGCTTGAATCCTGAGGTAGCAATTTCCTAGGCTAATATACTGAGTCTACAAATTTGTAGACATATTGTATGCTCATTCAAAAATTTATGTGGAGCACTTCAGGCTAAATCTTGAAGAATTATTGTCTGAAGGTTAATTTTCTGGTGATTTTAAAGGCCATCCATCCTTCCTTCAATAACTGATCTGTGCATCAGATATGAAGCATGCATTTCATTAAGGCAGAGTCTTCAATATTATTTTAGACAAATCTAATGTATCCAGTGAACAATATTGCACAAGTTTAATGCTGAAAATTTAGTGATCGGATATTAAACTCAATAAGATGAAGCCCCTTCCTCAGAAGCTTATATGACAGATTTGCAATTCTGTAAGGATGTGCATTTAAGGTATGATAGTACATTTACAGAAGAAACATTTAGGGTGAGCTTCTAAGCCAATCATTCATGTCAAATTCAGATTTGATTGAGATTTCCCAAGGTTCAAAATTTGAATATTGATTGTATGTTGATATGAAGCATATCAAAGGTACTAACTTTATAGCCAATATATATAGTTGAAAGTTGGTTTGAGGTCTTTAAGGCTTCTCTTCAAGGTCATCTATATCAAGCATGTAAAATTCTGAAGTACACCTCTTACGGAAAGAAAAGTCAAAACAAATCACTCTAATGAAGTTTTGATGTGAATCACTTGGCACCTCCATACAGTCAGGGATATCAGTAAATTGAAGTACAACAATGTATTCATCCTAAGAAGCATCACCGGTAGTAGCATTTGTTCAAATGGGAAAAATTTATGGTCCAAGTTTAAGAACTGTGGTAAAGGTAGAATGGTCCAAGAATTTTATGTTCTAAATTGTAATACAAAAGCTAGCATGCTACTGTTATATGGTGTGTGCCAGTACAATGACACAACATTATCATTACAAATATTGCTAGGATTTGCACTTCAGAGATCAGACTAGCTTGAATTGTGTAATCGCAGAGAAGGTTTGATTGGATGAGGATGGTGCAAGTCCCTTGGTATCTTCATTCAGTCAGTAATACTTATGAAATCAGTAATAAGGTTCTATTGATATACTATTGTTGAGGTATGTCAGTTAAACGGGAAGAATATGTGAGAGAGTTTACTTGTGCATTGTTGAAGTCTGGTAATTGAAATTTTGTTGATATAGTTGCAACATGATAATGTCTCATCTTAAAGATGAGGAGAATATTGAAAAAGGTTGAATGTTCAATTGAATTAAGTCTTCAGAGGGAGCTATGGAATCCCTGGCAAAATGGCTTGTCAACTCTTCTTGCCTATTTATTTTTACAATAGAAATACCATGTCATAAGACGTTGATCTGCAGAAGCCAAATGAATATGACTGAATGACCTTGATTAATAGTAGGTTGCAGATAGCCCGATAGTTATGTTTTGGGCGAAGTTACTTTTCCGATCTTCAGAGGGAGCTATGGTCGGTTTACATCTATTGATGATGTTTTTCCACAGATAAATATCCTCTCGATGTGAGAGGGGTTGTCTTAGCCTTGATGCACTTCTTCCTAAAGCTTAAAATTCTAATACAATGGAAAAGTTGCTGATCTGAATGCATACAACTTGTGAAGGCTCTAATGCTCAATAAGATATCCATGTTAACTGTGATCTGTAGTACTCTACCAAAATTGTTGGATTGGCAGAATAATGAATGGAAAGAGCACTTCTAGATCCTATATCTCTTGGGATCCACCTTTATTTCATGAATGAATGAAGGACTAAAGTTTGGGATCACTACTGAGGCTGAACGAATGAAGCAGCTAGCATGGCCTATTATGAAGACATTTGAGTCATGTGAGCATGCGTTGGAATCCGCCGCTTAACATCAGGTTCCACTTTATTTGATATGGCACAGTGGGGAGCAATCTAGCTCCAGCATTACAGGATGGATGTACAGGTTAAAAACATCCCCTCAAAACCCCTTGGTAAGGACAAATTTAACTTCCTTCAGAGAGAGAGAGGTTGGGTGTCCTGAAAAGACCCTAATATGAGGGTCTCGGTTGAACATTGAGCTCTGGGAGCTCCTCAAGGCCTGGGGTACATCTTTGAGCTATAAATGACCCTAAGGTGAGTGGTTCACCTTCCCCTATAGGTTCACGGTGTACAGGGTGAGTGGTTCACCTTTCCCTGTGACAACTAACATGTGTGTAGGATAAGTGGTTCACCTTCCCCTATGTTTGTGGACACGTGTGTAGGATAAGTGGTTCACCTTCCCCTACGTATTATGAGATATGCATAGGATGAGTGGTTCACCTTCCCCTACGGCATATGAGCAAAATGAGTGGTTCACCTTCTCTCGTGGGTACCCCAGAGAGAGATGCATTCAGGCATATGGTTGTGAAAATGTCAGTCGGACTTGGTTCATCATTTTCCCCACATGTAGGATGCTCATTCCCTACGATTGATGGTTGACATATCGGTGGGATGTGGTCCATCATTTCCCCATGTGTAGGATCCTTCCTACTATTATTGGTTTGCATGCATGTAGGACGTGGTTCTTCCTTTCCCTACTCTCGATGTTTTGCATGCATGTAGGAGGTGGTTTATCCTTTCCCTACATGTGATTGTGATGTGTGTTTGTAGAATGTGGTTTCTCTTTTCCCTACATGTGATTATGAGCAGGATGTAATATACTCTTTCCCTGTTGGTGTTTCTACATCATCCTACCCATGAAGTCTAGGACTCATGGGAAGTACCTCTCATTTGGCCAATGAGTTGGGAAATGAGGATAGAGACCATAGCACTACTGATGGATGCATTGTATATTGTCGTACTCTCTATGCTAGGGTGCTTGGTGTTTATCTACTTGGTCTGGGATCAATTGAGGTTCTACCTCCAGACTGAATTTTGTCAGTGAAGAGTGGCAAGGTCTTGTGAATCACTATCAATCAATTCTTATTTATTATTCACATCAGTGCTCAGTAGAGCAGAGAAAAGAAGACATAGATGGTTCATTATGGTTCATAATGGCATGATGATCTATGACAGAAAATGGACTGGCAGGTGGAATTCTCCCTATTTAAGAGGGAGTGTTAAAATTGGCAACTAGGGCCAAATTCTACTCAGATATGCTCAGTTGATGGAGATGATCATTCCACTTAATCCCTCTTTTCGAGAGGACCAAAATCGACCTAAAATTGCCAAATTTGGATGAGAAAAATATTTATTTATTTCAAAATAAATTCCACAAGACATAACCTTATTAAGGTAGGAAAACTGAAAATTTGAAATTAAAATTTTGCCTCCAAGTGTTAAGGTCAGATTCACCTCCATAAGGACAAATTTTTATATATATAGGGATCCCATAGCATGGAGAAGCAAGCAGGACGTGTTGTATTGATCTCCCATAGGTTCGAGTAGGAGTAGGCAGCTAGCTGCAGGTTTGAGGGAAATTTTGCATGATGTTTCGTCATGGTTTTTGGGTGTGAATCTCTTCAAGAGAAGGTATCATTATTTGTCTGGAGCCAAAGATTAGGACACTGGTTTAAAAGTGATTTTTTGGGTTTATTTGTTCATGCTTTGTATTCTAGTTCAAGCCATGGGAAATGTTGCTTCAACAACTAGTATGAAAGCATGTGTGTAAGGGATGCATGACCTAATCTGAGTCCTTTACCCTAGCTTCATTCAAGAAGAGAGGGACATAATGTAAACAAAGAGTTTAACCCTCATTTGTGAGCATCTTCTTATTACTGTTAGCATAGGACTATTTTTGGATGCCTTAAAAAGGAACTGCAAGTCCTGCAGCATTGTTGGACGTCTTGTAAAGGATAGCAAAGGGTAAAATTCATTGGAAGAAGATTACTCAATGATTGTTAGGAACCCTAACCAGGTAGTAAGCTTCAGGACTGTTTTGAACACTAATTTAACAAGTCTATTTTGACTCATATTATTGTACTCTCTCTCTACTGAACATTGGATATTGATAATAAGAAGAAGTGATCAAGGGTTTTCCATGCCTTGAGGTTTTTCCCTAGCTTGTGCCATATCTTTGTTTTATTTTGTCTTGGTTTGTATTCTACAATTAAAATTTATGTTCTTTCTTAAGTTTCAATCAATAAGATGATATTTCATGCATGGATTAATAAATGGTCTTATAAGAAACATTGAAGTAATTGTATTATGCAAAGAACATGTTAATCAAAATTAACACAATCACACCCACAACAATGGCAATGCTTGGGGTTTTAAAGGTTTTAGAGCAATTTTGTCAACTTCTTGAGAAATCTGTAGATTCTAAGTGGGTCTCTATATTCCAATTGCCTTGCTACAACAGATAAGCTATGTCAACAATCTTCCCAACTTTAATATTTTGATTTTTTTACTCAGCTAGTTAAGTCAACTTTAATATTTCAGTTTTTAAGAGTTGAGTTAGATACTATAGTGTCCAAGGTTCATCAAAAGTATGATACCTATTGTACCATGATTTTTCAGTTGGCTTTGTCTGCATCACCAAATTGTCTACTAAGGAGTCATGGAGGGTGTGAATTTGTTTCACCAAAAACTATGTTGTCAGTCATGCAATTGTCAGCGCATCTGCCTGCACTACTGCACAACTGTTTCCTGAATAGTTGCGTGGAGAAAGAAGCTACTCAGTGTACAACTAATTGTGTGACCCCCTTTTTAGTCATTGCATTTATTGGAAGGGGAGAGATACCCCAATGCTTAAAATGAGATTGAATGGCTTTCATTACGTTTCCATCTAAGGGAAAAGCTTTTGTGTCAACTGTCTATTGAAATGAGGAAAGCCAGTCTCTTTTCTCCCTCATCAAAGAGAGATCTGCTTTTCTCAAAAACATGAAGTTTTGTCTTTAGTTCATTTCTAACCCTCGATATATTTCTTCTTTCCTCTCCCAAAATTGGGTGCCACTGATGGGGCTACTGGTTCTATCCCTTCATAATCAATGACAGATAGGTTGTTGAGTGAGCGCTTCCCAATTCATTGATATGTTCTCGATTCGATTCCCCATCCAGCAACCCCCTGCGACAATTGATGACCTTTTCTCTTGTCATCATGAATCTAGCAACCCCCTGTGGAAATTGATGGCCTTTATTGTTTGAGGCGTAAATTTTTTTGAGTCCCTCGAGTGAATACTTATGCTCTATTGCCCTTGGAAATGGGTTGAAACAACTCGGTTCATGTCGAGCCAATCCCTAACAGAAGTGATAAGCGATTTTCCAATTTATTAACATATAGAATTGTTTTGCTCTATATTTTAACTTTTTCCGAAATGAATATTTATTCAGTTTCTTTGAATTCATTTTGTAAATCACTATCAGCTCTTCATGAAATCTCAACTTTGTTTATTTAAAGGTATGGCTTAATCAACTTGTTCAGCAATCCATTACATTTTTTTTCAGGTTTTTACTCTCATAAATACATATAATTAGTTTGTTTGAGGAAGCTTCGGATAGAAATTTGATATATTTGGTTTTAAATTTTGAGAGGCTTATTTTTGTCTGAAATTTACTATAATAATGACATTAAATTGATTGTTCAACTCATTTTTGAGGCTAATACATTCTTACTTAGATTAAGTCTTCATTGTAGAACTTGACATGCAAGCGATTTTCATTGACTGAATTCCTAGGGATTTTGCCCATTTGTCTATAATAATTGATCTTTATCGAGGAGCTACACCTTTTAATCACGATGACAAGAGGATCGTCCCTCGTTCTTATGAGAGATAGATATCGTGATCTTTTAAAATCATTATTGGGTGGTAGGATTTTTACTTATGTTTTATAATTATACGCTACAGCTTTATGAGGCAGCTTCACCTTGTGCTTTTGTCTTTCTACTGGGTAATACCATCACCACACGTTGTACTTTTTTCTTGCAGAAGAAGAGTTTGTTAGTTTATTTGGAGGAGACCTAAAGAGCGGATGTTACAACCTTTAAAGCTCCCACATCATTGTTATCCTAATAAGAGTTTATTTTTAATTTAGATGGTTTACCTGTCTTTTAATAGTGCCCATCCATGACAAAAATCATTACTTCTCGTTTAATGGCAGGGAGTAGGAGAACCCATCCATTGTATAAAGTTTATGGGGAGGCTTCAACATTTGTTATGGATGTTTCGTTTAATGGCCTAAGTATTGCAATCATAAAGATGTATATCTATTTTTGACCTTATGCAATTTTTGGTGTATTGGATAACTTTTAGTGAATTGCCAATTCTTTTTTCAGATAGGGATATGAGATAGGAAGATAACATGGCACCTTGCAAGTAATTTGTGTCAAAATGATGGAAGGAAAAGACTTGAGTAGGAGCTTGCATGGATTTCACATGTCCATTGAGTGCTCCATTCATTACCATACTTGGATCATCCACCTTGCTTACTGGTACAACCTTTGAATGAACACATGTCTGACAATGATTTGCATTAATGAATAGGTAAGGGCTCAAAATTCATTTCATTCATATACTCTCAAGAATTATAAATGAAAATTCCTCAGAAGCAAGCCATCATCTAGCAAAAAGTCCCCTGGAAGTCAGTCGTATCCTTGTTGCAACTTGTTCAGAAGTAAAACAAGATGACCTCATGGTGTCATCTATGGAGGATGAAGACAACACTCCTTTTAGAGTAGAAAAATGACACTTGAATCGTGATAACTAGTGTGAATATATCAAATCTCATCGTTTCCAGTGCAGTTCTAGAGGGTTTTTCGAGTATATAGAGTCCTTCAATTGCGCATGTGAAGGATGGGCAATTATCAGGTACATAGTGTTGGTTGTGTGGCTTTTGGCAGTAGATGCAGATGGTAAGTGATGCCAATAGATGAAGACAATCAAGCGATGAAAGTACATGCAGATAGCCACAGTTTTTTCTTGACGAGTGGTCAAGCAGTACCAGTGCATCAGTTTTGTCTTGATGAGTGGTCAAGCAGTGCCAGTGCATGTAGATATTTAGTTCTACTTCATTATTTTTCCTCATTCACATTAATGCCTTGACCTAATGCGACCATTATTACTAGTTTCTTCACTAGTTAGAGAAGCCACATCAGTGTAGAACGATCCATTCATCAATGCCTCGGAGCGCCAAGACTGCTATGAGCGAAATTCTAAGAGCATGGATGGCATTGATCAAAAGTTATGAGTGGCGTTCCAAGACAAATTTAGAACATGAATACCTAATAAGCATGGAATTAGGTTTGAGCCCTAACTTTCACCAGCTCCAAACAGAAAATCCACTTCAGGAGTGTCTTGCTCCTCTACTTTGTTGCTAGGAACAACTTACATATCTGATTTTTCATTTCTCTTAACATAACAAGATGCAAAAATTTGGTATGTTACAATAATTGTGTGCAGAAGTATGGCATGTTAGCATAATTGGCTGCAAAAGCTTTGGATACCTAGGAAAGGAAAGACATTTTCCATGTTAATGCGCTTGAAATTATTTTCATATATCCAGGTTTTTGCAGATGGATATCTTAAAAACAATAACATGGAAAATGTCTTGCATTCTTGGGGGGTTTGGGTGCTGGGAAATTTTTCCTCTGATAGTGTAAAATAATTTCACTATGATGAGTTGTTACATTATTCTTATGAGGAAAATTTACTTTAATAACTCCAGCTCAGGGATTCACCATATAACTTGGTACATTATGATTAAGCAATTTATCTAAACATAACCAAATGTAGAACTTCTAATTTAATTCCCACTGACTATTATGTTGGGCAAAATTCAGATTGCATAACATAACAAACGACTAATTCAAAAAGTTATTGAAATTTAGATGGGTATCTATCCAGGCCACTTCAAAACAGGATTTGAACCGACATTAAAAAAGAAACAAAATTGGTTTCTTGCATACTTGTTCCAGAGGGATTCTCCAGTCGGCACGGGAATTGGGCTCTTTGGCAGGAATTGATGGAACGAAATGCAGCGGTGGTCCTGATGGAACTGCTCCATTTTGTGCCTGATCCCTGCCACGACTTTCCATTACGAATCCACTGGAAAGTGGTGCGTCTTTTTCCAGAGATTCTTTTTCCTACATTTGAATCAAGAAATAAAAAAGGTCGGAACTGGATATAAACAAAATCTCCACTTCGGGGAAATCCGCCTTGATTATAATTTTGTGTCAATCGAATCCTCCTACCTCTTCGTCCATGGTTTATGGATTTTTGTTCAGGGAAAATGGGGGCCGTCTTGCCTCTAAATTTGGCTGAGGAAGCTCCAAGGCAGTTCTGGACCGTGGCGGTTGCCGAGGAGAATATGGAAGAAAATTTGACAATAAGAGGACTCCCGAGTGTGCTCTTCTTTGTGTTTGTATATTTTCTTCTCGCTCAGCGTGCCCTCTTTTTTGTGTTTGTAAATTTACTTCCCGCGCATTGTGCTCTTTCATGTGGGCTGGAATTGACTTCCCACGCATTGTGCTATTTGATGTGGGTTGGAATTGAGTGGGTGTACATATTTGTAAAGAAAGCGCCTTTTGGGAAGTTGAGTGTAAAAGTTGTGTTTTATTGGTACATTAATATTTTCAGTTTAAGTATTTAGTTTATATTTTTAAATATATAATTTAATTTTTTATTGTAAAAAATTTATATATAAAAAGATAAATATTTCTAAATTTATGGTTGTGATAAAATAATAAGTTAAAATAATGGTAGGTATTTTGGGTTTAAATATTTAGTTTATATTTTTAAATATATAATTTAATTTTTTATTGTAAAAAAAATTATATATAAAAAAAATAAGTATTTTTAAATTTATAGTTGTGATGAATTAATATATTAAAATAATGGTAGGTATCTTGGGTTTAAATATTTAATTTATATTTTTAAATATAGAATTTAATTTTTTATTGTAAAAAAATTATATATAAAAAATATAAGTATTTCTAAATTTATAATTGTGATGAATTAATAAGTTAAAATAATGGTAGGTATCTTGGGTTTAAATATTTAGTTTATATTTTTAAATATATAATTTAACTTTTTATTGTAAAAAAAAAAATTATATATAAAAAAGATAAGTATTTCTAAATTTATAATTGTAATGAATTAATAAGTTAAAATAATGATAGTTTGAATTGTGATCTAATGTGAGTGTGTATAGGACATTTCAAGAGAAAGTAATATTTATTTATAACTTTCTTGGTGTCATAAAGATGACAATTTCTTTCAACCCATAATATTTTAGAAGTTGTCCAATGCTTTATTAGTCTCTACCAAGGGAGGGCTCTAGTAATCAATTTGTTTGTTGACAACTATTAGTTTAGTATTGACTTGTAATGTTCAACTTTGAAAAATAAATATTTATTTTTTAATATTATTAGGAAAATTTTCAAACATTTGATTGGACGGTAATTTGGCCTTATTACAGCATTTAGAGAAGATAATGTCATGTGGGTTCACTCACATATTTTATGCCATAATTTATGGATATGGTTGTAATATAACTGATGTGTTATTTTTAGATATTTTTGTATTGAGTTTTCAATCTTAAGCTTTGAAGGAAGTAAATAACATATTTACCATCCTTTACTTCCCATCATTTAAACAAGTCTATGCATAAAAAATGGATAGGAATAAGATGTAACTAAACATATTTACTAAGACTTATCAACACTTGTGTAGGGGTAAAATTGTAAATGTGTAGACTTACTAGTGGTTGCTACCCACCAAAATTTATGCAAGTCCATGTGTTTGAGGAGCATGCAGAGCAGATGGCAACATTGGACCGAATGCACTATTTACAATGCCAAGTCCAGAAGAGACTGGTAGTGGTTTGGTGAGGCCAAAATCAACTCACTCATGAGAAAGTAAAAAAGATGGACACTTGGTTGGCGCACTTTGAAGGGCACATTCAATGTGACTTTTGTCCTCCACCGCCTCCAGGAACAGCCCGGACAACCCTGCATCCATCACGTCATACGACTAGTATGCTATCCAGTGTTCTTTATGTTTTATCTTTGTTTTGGTGCCTTTGGCCCAACCGTTTATGGAGAATGTCCCTAGTCTTTCTTTTGTATTTTTGTCATTTGGTGCAAATTTTGGTCAGCAAGCCTGGTCAGGGTGAGACCCCCTGTTTTGTAAGCTGCATTATGTACTTCTTTTTTCCTACATGAATAGAACATTGAATTACAAAAAAACAAAGGTTCATACAACATTTTTAAAAAAAAAAATTAAGGTTCATGCCTAAATTAATAAAGGTTCATACTTATTTAATAAATAGGTCTATAAATATATATATTTTAGGTTTATCTATACATTATTTATCTAATGCAAATATGATGATTTAATACTAGATTTAAATGAGCTCACACTTTTAATGTAAATCAATGAAGATTAAAAATTAAACTAATTTATGGCCAAATATTACATATTATAAATATTAATATTAATTTGGCTATCTAAATAGTATTTTTACTAAAATTATAATGAAGGCATTAGTGTAAAGTAGATAGATGATACATGCAATTATGTTAATTGTAAATGAATCCATTTGTAGTGTTAAACTTTAGAGACAAAAGGGTATTCAAAATTTTAACACTATAAATTCAGAGGCCCCTTTGTCTCTAATTTCAACACTGCAAATGGATTCAGAGACCCCTGTAGTGAAATGTAACACTTCGGTATCAAAATTGCAATTTTCTATTTATGGAGTGACACAAATATAAATTACTCACATAAATTACTAATTCACATACTTGTTGTACTTGTTATTTGGTCATGTTTTTATTCTTGGACTATAATAGTCATTTACATTAATCATTATTACTTTTGTCACTTATTATCTAGTCATATATTTTAATCCTAGACTAAATTAGTCATTTAAGTTAGTCACTTTTAGTTTAGTCACTTATTATCTAGTCATATATGTTATCCCTGAACTAAATTAGTCATTTAAGTTAGTCGTTTTTAGTTTAGTCACTTATTATCTAGTCGTATATTTTATTCCTAGACTAAATTAGTCATTTAAGTTAGTCATTTTTAGTTCGGTCACTTAAAATTGCTCAAATTTAGTAGTAATTCACTTGAAATAATTGCGGTGACTAACTTTTTTAGTCACCTAGTCATTAATTTCATCATTATTTACTAGTGCTGGTGCCCATATCCCAACTTAAGACCAAATTCTTTAAAAAAGATCTATGTGGTTTTTAAGTCTAGCTCATTTCCCTTGACACTAAAAAGCTTCTTGTAAGGCCGAATGCCCCTTGTTTACCTATCCTACCCATAGTACATTCCTTAAATCCTATACATGGTGTGAAAAAATTCCTTATCTAATTGATATCCCATATATTCCTAAGATTATTTAGAGAGGATCTACGTGGTTGTTCAATGCCAAATTCAATGGCCCTTGAGCATGAAAAGGTTCATTTTAGAAATAAAAGCCTTTTTTACCTTCCCTCATACTAATTCTTATCTTGCAAAGAATTATAATGGCGCCCATATTCCTAGTCTAAGGCCCTTTTCATGTCCACTGGTAAAGGCCTTGAGAGTTATTAGTAGTGTGAAAAATTTGGTAATGTTGTGCAAATATTAGTAAAGATAAAATACCCAATAAAAATTCCTCCATTGGTCATAACCTCTCATAATGCCAATCTAGACGATTAGTCTCATTATGATAAGTAAAATTTTAGTGGAAAAAAATAGTAATTATCAAACTTTAACAGAAGACAAATTATCATACATTTTTATGTCTTTATTAAAACAAGAAAAAACCATATAATTTTAATTTTTAAATAACACTTCATAAAACTACTAATTTATAAGTTTTACCTATTAAATAATTTATATAAAATTTAATACCTTATTAAATTTTTAATTTAATACGATATATATATTTTTGTTTTAAATATTATTATTAACATTTATTTTTTATTTTTTAATTTTTAAATTTAATTTTAATTTTAGATTAATTTCAATTCCCGCTCCCAATTCCCGCCTACTCCAAATTCCCGCCTGCAAACAGGGAAGAAGACGTTTTTCCTTCAAGGTTTCTGAAGACGACCCATGCTCAAAGAGCTTGATTTTTTGCAATGAGAAACACTTTTTCTCTCCCTTCTCCTCCTGTTGCCTCCCGCCACGACCATCCATTGCATCCGCAGAATTTGTAGAGGTACCGTTCTCCAACGCCATATTCAGGAAAAGGGATTATCGATGGAGACTCCAAAAGAAACGCCTTGATTGCTGCTGAGCAAGATCATTTCATTGCTTTGAAATTTGAAGGATGACGAAACTTCCGAAGCGCCTATGAAGAGGAACAAATGAGTCGGAGACTAAAGAAGAGCAGTCCCGTGCCCTTGTTACAGAATCTGGTTATTTGAACCAAGATGAAGCAAGAGATTATTCTGCTATGCAACCTTTGGATGATAATTTTGGACGTCATACGGAGTCAGATTATCATAATGTGTTTCTATCAGTTGTTACAGAGGTAGCCCATGCACCTTATAGGGAGATTTGCACACCTGACTTAAATGAAGATGATTCTACTTTTGAATCAGTACAGGAGCCATCTACTCAACTCACTGAGGCTTTAGTTTCCAGTATTGATGATGTTCCTGTTTCAAGTTGTTTACAGAAAGGTAACTTACTTGGAGATGTTTCTATTTCAATTTATTGCCAATATTTCTATGCTAGGAGAATCTAGATAAAGTGAATGTGTTGAAGTTATTTAAATTTGTTGAAGAAATCAAATCCAATCGTCAATCTTTCTGTGTCGGGAGAATCAAGATAAGGTAAGTTATTTAAATTTTTGTATTGTTTAACATGTTCCTCTCGTACCAGGAAGTGATTCTATAAATATTCCTCTGCTCCCATATTCGATACAACAACCGAAAAAATCCCCTGTAGCGGCCCTGCTAACATATTAACATCAATTCATGCTGATCTGCTACAAGCATTGCCTCCTTGAAGACCTTCTATTGTTTGAAAATATCATGTACATTGATTAATTTTGGTAAGTTTATCTTCTCGGTTTACAGATCATTTTAAAAGGAGGATATTTTTTAATGAAAGTTTCACAATCCCCAAATCTCAAGGCTCTTTTGGAGAGAACTTGGCATAATATTGTTGCTAGGCACATACCTGATTTTCAGGACATAGAAGATGCACATACACTTGGGGCTTTATGTTCATAAGTTGAAATGGACAACCACATACACAAACATAATAGAACTTGCAAGTCGATCTCTTGTGAATCTAGAGAATAATAAAATGAAAGTCACTTCAATTCCATTTTGGGTCATCTTCTGTGTGACATAGGGGTCCCAGTCACAAGCCTCTTACCAAAACGATAAATTAAAAATCTAGAGTGGGACAAATTGTCTTCAAGAAAAACTATGAAAATTGTCTTACAGAAAGGTCACTTATTTTTTTCAAAGAGTAGCTCTATTACAGTTGAACCCTATTTGATAAATGTTTGAACCCTATTTGAACTATTTATGTGACCTATTCAGTGCCTAGTTTGTTAATGGGGTTTGAACATGGTCAGATGTCAATGTGGTCTCAACATTGTGTGTCAGCATTACCGAATCCCCAGCTTGAGGTTTTATCAACTGTTCCTGGATTTTGCTCAGAAACTAGTTTTTCAATGGGGTTTGAACATGTTGAGATGTTTGAACATAATCGAAACTTGAAGGGAGTTGAGCCTGAACTTGCCATCAGGGAACAAGTTCAGCCAGAAGAGTCATGCATGAAGGGACAGATGCTATCTGCTGAGATTTAATCTATTGATAAGGAAGTGTTGCAACATGTTGTTATGTTTCATTCCCATCAAGATGTAAATTTGGTACCTATTTCGAATCCCCAACAAGAATTTGTGGTAGAAACAAGTAAGGAAATGTCCACTCTGGCCTACAACTTACAGGCTGTATCATCCCCGATTGGTAATTTGTTGATGGCTATGGCTACAGATCATTCAGGTTTTGTACAATGTTCTGTATTAAATATATCTAAGCAGCACTCACATAGTCTTGAATTTCTAGCCCCAAGTAGTTCGACACAGTTAAGAAATAGAACTTCAGATACATAGGAATTGTCTGCACTAGGTTGGTGGTTCAATCAGTAGGCTGAAATAAACGAAGGAGTTTAAATTTGGAAATATTGTCATTGATGGCAAAATAATTGGAAAAGAAGGAGCATCAGAAAAAGTAACTCGGAATAGACAAAAGCAATGTAGCAGAGAACAAAGGTCTGCAGATAAGAACAGAGGAAGCAATGTATTGTAGCAAAGGCACAGAGGCAGTATGAGCATGAGGTAGCAAGGAAGCATAGAAGGAATTGCATCGAGCAGCATAGGCAGAGGCTGAGGCGTTATTCCGAGGTTTACTACCCCATCTGGTTGATACACTAAATAAGTACATTTCGGGAATCGTAACCTAGGCCAGAGACCCTTATCGCATCGGAGCATATAAGGCCAGCAGAACAAGTTAACAAGAGGATGCGAGTGCGATTGAAGCCCGGACCCGATGGGCGTATAAACCAGGATTAATAAGTGTTTGAGTTCCAGTTTTAATCACATCGGAGAAAAACTGTGCAACGGAGTGTTTATTAAAAGACTTGCGATTGCGAGGAAAATCCGGACCCGATGGATCAATGAACTATATTTGAAATATGGTTGAATTCCGATAGAACACTGTTCTGAAACCGCGAGCGGGTTTACGAAGCTGGATTGCCCATATCGCACCACCTTTCGGAGATAAGTGGTTTCTTTGAGTTGGGGAGCGATTCCATAGAACAGGCGACACGCGTCCCTGTACGAATCCATAAAACCACTTGTCACTGCGTGCCATCGCGCGTTATTGTTCGACCCAGGATGCCCATCGATATTGTTGAGCACCGTCGATCTGGAGGGAATCCATCGGACGGTGGTCGTATGAGGAAGATGCGCGAAGGTTAACCAAAGTACGGCGGCCATCGCGCGTTATTGTTCGCACATCTTCGCCGAGCGATATCCGTCCGATCAAATGAGGTGGCGCGACGCAATAATAACCGTCGAATGGAGACGACCGTTAATGTTGGGGCCCATACGCATGTATTGAGGTTTGTGGGTTTAACCCAAAGTATTATGTCATGTATTAAGGGTGTGGGACCCGATTTCCATTCACATTATTGGTAGCCTTCTACAAGATTTTTCCAACAATTGGTATCGAAAGCAAGTCCTTCCTCAAGGAGCTTCTTGATGGCTAACAGATCCATCTGAAGGCAAGGGAAGCAAAAGAAGAAGGATACTCAAGGAAAGGAAATACCTCAGAAAACATGTGCAGCAGAAAATGGAGAAGATGAAACAGGTACTGATTGTTGTTCTCGTGATTCACTTTCTTGTGCATGTAATGGTGAAGATAGTGAAAGTAATAGTATAAGTCTAGAAGCAAATCTCAAGATCAATGATGAAAGCAATGATTGGAATCAATTTCATAAGAGAGAATATTTCTACAAAGATATGATCTCTAGAATGAATGAACATTTGTCATGGATCAAAAGGCCGATGAAGTAGTCAATCACATAAAGACTCAAGTAAACTATCTCTTTGAAAGATGACTCAAGCATCAAATAAGAAGAATGAAGAACTTTTACAAACTTTTTAAGAACAAGAAAATGGGTTGAAAGAAGAGATTTTAAAATTGAATGATCAAGTAGAAGAAGGAAGAAGGGTCGAAGAAAGTATGAAGAAGCAATGCCAAAGATTGGAGGTTGAGGTAAACATTTTAAAAGGTAAATTAGAATAAAAAGATAAACTCTTGAGGTTTCAAGATAGTACTAAGATTCTGGACAATATTCTTAGTAGTCAAAGGTCTCCTTCTGTTAAATTTGGTCTTGGTTTTCATGAAACGGTTAAAGGAGAATCTAGTTCACAAGAAAGTGCTAAAGATTCAAAGGATATCAATGCAAAACCTGAAGTGTTGAAAGAAACAAAAGGTCAACCGACAATCATGAACTCTCAAAAGAAATCATTCGCTCCTAACTATAGAAGCATCAATCGATTCTCTCCTTTGATCAATAATGTTGAATGCTTTAAATGTCATAATTATGGGCATGTTGCAGCCAATTGTAGAAGCAGATTGAAAAACATATTCTACACAGAAAGGTACTCAGGTTTCTTTAAGGGATATTGTTTTTCATGTAGCAAGTTTGGTCATAAAGCAACTGATTGCAATAGAAGAAAGAATAGAAAAACACATTATGATCCCTATGCTTATTTTTTTGGTCACTCAAGATGTAATGCTTGTAACAAGTATGAACATGTAGAAAAGGAATGCAGGATGAATAGATCTGAGAAATTGGATAATTTCCAACACACAATAAGAAATTTCAAGCAAAGATGGAAAAAGAAGGAGGACCGGTCAAAAACGTAAGGGATAATAATCCTACTGCAGTCTTCCGCTTCTAAAGCTTACTTCTCATAATGACTGCAGGAGTGATGTGAGATACATTATAGGAATCAGTAATGTATCATCACAAGGGTAGCAATATATGGTGATTCCCATTATTGGCTCTGACATATGTTGTTGTGTTATGCCGAGATCTTCACCCGACGTGGAAGACAGCTGTGACCAACTCAGCGTCTTGCATCACTGCGGGGGCTCTCGAGGTACGGATGAAAATTTTGGCTAGTGTCCCCGCACTCAATCTCTGCCATTCATCTCTGTTGTCCCTGCAGTCAACTCGGTCAACTGTGGAGGCACTTGTCTCGATATCCGGTGCGCTAGTTGTGTTCGCGGGTTGGGTCTTTTGATAGGAACTTTAATTATCAGCGTAGATCCCCAAGTCGAAGATTAAATATTATTGAAGGGCCCAAAAGGTTATATGGATATATATTATTGTTGGGTTTTTATATAAGTCAGCGGCACGTTAATTTTTGTAACAACTAAAGGGGGAATTGGATTAATATCTCAATCTCAGATTGAGATATTAAAAAGCCTTAGATTAATTATCTAATTGCCAAAAACCAAGGAAATAAAACAATGAGAAATTGTTTGGGGGCTTGGGTAGACCCCGCTAGATTATCTAATTGATCCTGTCCAGAAATACCATCGTCGGTTGGGTGGTTTTGACTCATGGTATTAATAAAGGAAAAACTATATAAGGAGAAGTGTATCATGGTTCATGTGGTGCAGATTGAGGGGTTGTTAATGAATAAATATTTTTAAGAGATATCTGCATGATCGAACTCTGTCTCTGATGAATCTGAATCTATGATGCACCTATGGATATGATCTCTAGATCTAGAAATGATGAATCTCTAGGAAGATCTGAAAATGAAGTCATGAAGATCTGACGCAAATCTGATGAAGAAATTAAGAGAAAGTTGGTAGATCTGAGGGTTGAAGCCTTCAGTGCGAAAGTGAAAGCTTTCTACAAACTGGTGTTAAATCAGGGGGTTGGAGCTCCCTTCTAGTGGTGACTGGAAAACGAGAGAAGGTGGTAGCCTTCTACAGGTGGGTGCCTGCGTGCTGGTATAAGTCTGCGCCAGCATAAAATTGTAAGAAGTTTTCTTTATAATAAATATTGAAGACTGAGATAACAACAGCGGTGGTTTTCTCCCGAATTGGGTTTCCACCTTAAATACTGGTGTTCATATGTGTTGCTTATGTTTGATGGTTTTTTCTGTTATTTCTGTTCATGCTTACTGCTTACTAAACATCTGATGAATGAATGATGCAATGATCTAAGTAAAGACATAATAAGATCTCTGGACATACAAGTTGAATTCAGTAAAGTAGCATATGGTTTTAAGAGAAAGAAAAAGTAAAAAGTTTTCTTACCAACTTAAACACCATTCACCCCCCCTCCTCTTAGTATGTTTCCTACGCTTCACTCAAGATTTAACGAAGAGTATGCTCAGGTTGCAATAATGCATAATGTAACGATGGACAGACCTGTTCAACAAATTCCTATAGACACGCAGACATTTCCAAAATGCATGCCTGGCCAAGATTTTAATCATGTTTCATATGTTCACTCTAGTAGCGGCATATTAGGCTATCATTAGTTTTCTTTTCATCGATTTCCATTTCTAGCTTCTACCAAAAAAAGATTTGGATGCAGTTGGATTGGGATGAATAATTAGATGTATACATTTCTTGTGGGAGAAAGGTTATATATCTATTAGATAAACTTTCTGCAGAGTTGGAAAGATTGTTTGGGATGATGAAAGGTAGTAGGGTATGCTTCTCACAAGATTTGCACTAATGTTGTGAAGGAGAAGCCAAAGAAAAATATTATTGTCAACATAGGGAGAAGCCGACATTTACAATTGGTCTTTTAAATACAACCTCGGGACACCTATCTAGGTCATCATAAACTTTGAGTATGTGGTGATTGCCACTCTCCCATATTGTAGAGAAAATTTTCAGTGTTAGGGTGCCAATCCTTTCCAACATTTGAAAGCTGGACAATGCTATTGTGGCGATTATTGGAAATAGTAAGTGAACTATGACATCCTCATATGCATCGTTTTTCCTTGTTAGGTAATGTTCATCTCGTATAATATTTTGGATATGGTGAGATGAACGTAACAAACCAGTATATACAATGTGTATAAAAATTATTGATTCATAGCTAGTATTCCAAGTGCCTGACAAATCTATGGTGTATGTCATAGTAGCTTACTCCTTTAAGCTAAAGAATCAGATGTGCATAAACAATGTTTGCAATGAATTCCATTGGTTTCGTTAATGCATTGTTAAACAATATTTGCATAAACCACTAATTAATTGGTGAGATATTCCTGAAACAAGTCATTGAGTCAAAAATACTCCCTTTTGCCAATTTTCGAAAAAAATGGCAGAAGCAGCGAAAAATTCGGATTTTTTTCTTCAAGTTTTCTAGTTCATTTTTTTATTGTTTAGCTATTTTTTGTCGAGTTAGATTTTATATCCTCACTAATTTTTTCCAAATTTCTGTCATGCAACACTGTTGTTAAGTGTAGTTAATGTCAAATTCTTTTGAAGGAACTTTATATGAATTTTAGATGTCAGTGGATTTTATGGAAACTGTTTTTGTATTGATTTGTATGGAATTGTTGAAGTTTTGGACTCTTTCATAGACATTTTTTTCAAATTGAAAACATATTCATGGTACTTAAGTCAATATCTACCATCCTACCATATTCTGGAAATTGTTGAAATTGCACGGAAAATGGTATTTTCCTGGACATAGAAGAAATGAAGATGGGATAAAAAGTGGTGTCTTACAAAACCCTTAAACTGTTAAAACATGCAGTGGCTCTCCCCATTTCCATTGAGTATAGCATGGCATCAATGTAGCACCTGTAAATGTCTTGGGACATCCCCTGGAGACAGTGGGACATATCGAGGATGGCAAACTGTCTATCTCTTACATCCCAGTGATGCCTTGAGACATCTATGTTTCCCCTCCCTCGGGTGAAGGGATGCAGAAAATGCAGGCGACATGTACCTATGGACTACTGATAAATGCAACTACATGTTGTGGCTATGATACTGCTAATAGTGCATAAATTAAAACACTTGAATGCCTTAATTCAAATCCTCGTAGGTATACGACTTTCAAAAAATGATATTTTGGCAAGCATTTCTCCCCAAATACACCATTCAAGCTTCTTCGAGCACCTTCGAGTCCATCCATCTCGGAATACCGGCCTCCCATTTTTTGACAGCTTGTCCCATGTAGAAAAAACCCTTGTGATTTAGATAAATCACCGCGTCCCTGCTAAGAGAGGATGACGAATCTAATCCTCAAATATATGGGTTGCCTATGAGGATTTTGTTCCCATCACCAAAAGTCCATCTAATGTTCTCCATAAATTGTGACCAATTCTTCTTAAAACCCTTCCATATAATGGATCCGCCCGAGGCATCTTCTAGGGCCTGATTGTATAGCTCTTCCAGATCCTTCTGGTTAAGATATTTGTGTTTTATTATATCACTCCATATTCCCTGAACATGTAAAACCCTCCAAATTGATTTCATTAGAAGTGTTTTTGATAGCGAAACATCCCATAAATTCGCTTTTCTCATTTTTAACATTGCTATGTGTACAAATGCATCAAATTTTATGCCCAATCATGTCGCCAATAATCAGTAACCTAACATGTCTTTGATATAAATCAACCACATCATATAACCCCTCAGCAGTACATATATTAAACCACGTTCCTACATCACATATTTCATATTGCGCCAACTTCACATATACAACCATTATACATAATATATCCATACATATATTACGGCGTTCTTCAATTATTGGAAACGTTATAACAAACTCAACCACATCGGATATGCCTCGGTTAAACTCGCAACCATAGTTGAACAATCCCGATCAATACATCTTTGATTTGGCGCCCACACATACAACGCATTTGCCAACGTGGAGTCAACACACAACCCAATTCATACCTTCGTTAAATCCACTTCATCCAACGCTAATCATTTTCTCCATCTGATGGAGCACACGCCCGTGCCGTCTTCACATTTGGATCTGGGATTGGATATCGCACGGCCTAGATGCTAACTATAATGATTATATGCTATAGCGGAAAGGTTTGCAATTTCGCTCGGGGACACGTGTTGCCCATCCTCAGAATTGCTCCTCAATCTATTGAATACCACCACCGCAGATAAAGGTGGTGCAATGAAACCACCGACCCATCGAACCCGTCACATCGTTCATTCGGTCACGGCTCCGCTCTTCCTCAACGCGCCAGTTCCGTTCAACTCACTTCCAGCAAGTACGACGACTCGTGGTTCCGTCTCCCCTTGAAGACTCGCCTTGATACACAAATTCACTTATTAGGTGAAAATCTCTGGCGCTTGAACTAGATGCTCTGGTTTTGAAAGTGTCGATTCCTTTCGAATCGATGCTTCAGATTATATATCAGTTCTCCTCATGGTACTCTAGATACCCTTCAGATATTCAACCAAATAATTCCACGACTGCAAATATCCAACTAAGCCAGTTCTTCATCACAAGAAGGTCTTTGCCTGGAATTCGAATCCCACCACCATGATTCCTCAACAGGTTTTCACTTTTAACTTCACATGCAGAGATTCATACTATACATAATTACAGAGAATAATCAACAAACGCACAAACACGCAAGGTATTCCCCACACAGAGTTTAAACAACAATGCACTGTTACATAGAGATAATTTTCTCATACGATTCGACCAAGAAGAAATGAAGTCACACATGTAACTCATAAACAATTCCTCATAAATAGATATATATATACATACAGGCGATAAATCTCAAAAGAAAATTCTTACAATTTCATGACAGGACAGATATTCAGTTTAGTGGCTATTATCCTCCTATTCTGTTGCTAAAGAGGTTCTCTACCTCTCCCTGACTCTCTCTCCCTCTGATTCTCTTCAAGATTACATTTATACCACAAGGATGACCTGAATCGATTCAGGTCTCCAAAAAGTTTAGCAACTCTTAGCATTCTCAATTCCTGAATTTAGACTCAATAGCTGACTGATCCTAAACTGACTCTTCGTATTCCTATCTTAACCAATTCTCATGTTCTCAAAATAGCTTGAGAACAATTACAATTCCCTACCAAAATATTCAAAATATTAATATTTACAAGAAATTCAAAGAACATGGGACCCCCTATGTCTATTTATGTACAAAGCAACTTTTGAGCCTAATGCCCCTGCATTAGCTTTGCGCAAGTCTCCAAGTCTCCAAGTCCAGCCTTGTCTACATATGGCTCGCTCAATCTCATCCCTGTAGGCTTTGGGGTGGTGATCACTGCTTGGATCCCCTGCTCTAGCTTAATAGTATGCTCAAATCCCCTGTCTGGTGGCTGCCCTAGTGGTATGTCCCCAAAAACCGTGGAGTAACGGTCCAATATAGACTGTACATCAGGATGCAATGGCTGCCCTAAAGCTCCTACCTCTGAAATTCGCAACTCCACTGCCCACTCTACATCCCCCTTCTGGAAATCTGCCTCCATCCGGTGTGATGAGCCTGTCTGGGGTGGGTGTGTGTGCATGCCTCTGATCATCACATGCTTCCCACTCTTCTTATTCGTCCACTCCATCTCTAATGTCCCCCTATTTGTAGTGACCTTACCAAGCGTGATAAGCCACTGCGCACCCAATACCACATTGTTATCTGGGATGTCGACTACAAAGAAATGATCTGTCATGGTGCATGTCCCCATGGTCACTACTAATGCTGGAAGATACCGCATGCACTGCATGGTCCTGGCACCTCGAACCAACACGGAGAACACATCAAAACTCTGTCGGTATGCCCCTCCGTTGCACTAGTTGGGCATCAATGAAGTTATGTGTGGTGTTAGGTCTCCGTAGTTTGCAAGATTGGCAAGAACAAACACTGCAGAGCCTACATCAGAACCACTTTGGAATCCTAAGATCTAGCCCTCCTGGATTCAGAGAGGGATCTCTCTATATAAGTGTTTTCAAAGATATGATATTAGGCTAGTTATGAAGTACAAGGGTTTTGTTTTGGTTTTGCTTGGGTAGGATATCATCAAAATGAAGGAAGTCTTTTGAAGGGTAAAGGTGTGAGCAAGTTGACAGAATGGTTTAGCTGATAGGATAGGTAAGAGACAGTATCAATTGATTGGGCTATGGAGTCACAAAAGGATTTAATTGCACAACAAGTTTCAAGAGTGGTCCATGGGGCAAGTCATCTATATCAAAGGATCTCTTTAAGTTGATTGGTGATATGGACCATTAAAAGGTGTGGTGAAAGAAGCAAACATACGAGAAAACAAAGGGCAGCCTAAGATCAAGTAAGGACTTTGGACCTATCCTGCTTTCAACATACTCTTAAGGGAAAAAATTTAAAACAAAGAATAGCCTAAGATCAAGTAAGGACTTTTAACGTAGCCTGCTTTTGACATACTCTCAAGAGAGAACATTTAGAACAAAGAATAGCCTAAGATCAAGTAAGAACTTTTAACCTAGCCTGCTTTTGATATACTCTCAAGAGAAAACATTTAAAACAAAGAATAGCCTAAGATCAAGTAAGTACTTTTAACCTAGCCTGCTTTTGACATACCTCTCAAAGGAAAACATTCAAGATGAACATAAAAAGTAGCCTCAGATCAGGTAAGGACTTTGAACCTAGCCTGCTTTTGGCATACTCTTAGGGAAACTTTCAAAGACAATATCTCAAGTTATACTTAGGAAACATGGGCTTACCAACAATTCACTGGTTATACTCTATTGAATCACCATTGAAAAATGGTCAGAGGAAAACATAAAGACAAAGATTTATCAGTGAGATTTAGGGTACTTTTAGAAGAAAATCCTAATCTACGTTTGTTGTTCTTTATCAGAGAAAGTGGACAGTATGGAAACATAAGTGAAATAACAATTACAGTAGGAAAAACATCACCATTGACATAGACCAGGATCCCATAAATCAGCTTGTATATTTGATGTTCAAACCAATTACAATCTTCAAGTCCAATAGGTCTTTACAGCTTCAAACTTCTCACCTCAGCCTATCTTTCTTCAATTACTAACAGAGCTTCAGCAGCCTCAGCAAATATTTGCATTCAATAAGTATTCAACCAACATTTACAATGGGCTCTTCATATGATATTTATAAGTAAATTGAGGAGGTGGAGTGAAAGGAAGAGTTATTTGTTCAATTAATACAGAGTAAATGCTTCTCGACCTTTGGGAGGCCTAATGGAGAAGATATCTAATGTCTTACCTCTGTTAATTGATTTTTACATTAAGTTTCATCAACTTCAGTCACTTTTCTTGACTTTTGAGGCATTTGGTAGGCCGGCAATTACTTTCTGCGCTGTCTTTGGCAAATATCTCTGACTGTGCATTAACTTTGTATTCTTTTGAGGCAAATAAGCTGGCAAGTGGCATTTCTGGCTTTCTAGGGGATTAATTAGCCTTGATGATCTAGCAATTCAAGGCGGTCTTTTGTTGATCTATCTGCTTTGTGGCTTTAAACACTGATTTAGGCCTTAATCTTGCTTTTGGGCCTTTATAATCATCTTCGGGCTTTTTGTCTTTTGCCGACTGTATTAACCTTTAATCCCTTTGTTTTTTACTGCACTTTATTCATAATCTACCTGATTAAGTCTTTTGATCTTTGGTCTTTTGACTTTAACTTTTATCCTTTAACCTTTTAATCTCTGTCTTCATTGTTCTTCTGTGTTTTCTTTTGTACAGGTGGCTTCCATGCACTGGAGGGTTTCACAACACGATCAGTGTTCATGAGGCACTGATCAAACCTTGGAACTCGAACCCTGGGTCTCTTTTCTGCGTGATTTTGTCCAGAGGATCGTCACCCTGGGCTTTGCCACTACGTCTTTGGCTGTGGGACGGCCTCGTGTTTTTAACTGCCATTAAAACCTGCAATAAACAACAAACAATTAAACAAAACCTACGTTATTTGGTTTTAACTGCTTCAGAGGCTTTGGGAAGTGTCGGAGGAGCATTGAGGGAGGGGATTATACAGCAGAGGGGATTTCCATGGCAGAATCCTGAAGAAACGGGGTTAGAATTGATTTGGGCGCGAAGATTTAAAAGTGGTTTGGAAGAAAACCAGAAGTGGTTTTCGCACAGGAGATGGGCGGTTTGTGGTTTTGCCCCATATGGACGCGATATGGTCCATTGAATGACACGTGCCCTCCATGAAACCACCCATTTCACGTGCAACATGCATGGTGGGAAGGTTTGGAAAGATCGGGCGCGAAAAGGATTTGGGGCCGTTATATCTTCGAGTCGAAGATCTACGGTTGTGGATGAGCGCGAAGAGAGATAAGATGGGTTGAGGAAACATATGGTGGGGCCGGGGTGACGTGGGGTGATTTGTCGCGTAGCGGGGAGGCTTGAGGTTGGGTAAACAATGTGCACCATTGGTTTATAGTGATAAAGGGCTATAATCCATGTAGGGGCGAATACATAAGAAAAAGGTGGAAGTGGGAGGGAGTGAAGGTGCTCGGCAGTGGGACCGGGAGATGACGTCATAGCGAAGGGACTAGGTGTACGGAAGAAAAACTCAGGGGTGTGCCTCCGCAATGAATATCAGCCGTAGATTTGAGATTTCTCACAGTCATAAAAGTCAACTGCGGGGGCACTAGGGAGTACGGACCACCATGGTCGGGTGCCTTCCGCAGTGAACCCGGGCCGTTGGATCGGGGAGATGGACAGTCCATATTAACTCGGAGCAGCGAAGATATGTCGCGGAGAAATAAAGTCAGGATGAGAATTTACAAAGGGAAGGGGTTGAGGTGCGGTTTGAATGGAAGTCGTTAGATCAGGAGGATCAACGGAGAGGATTGAATCGGGACATCGGAAATAGGCAGAGAAGAGGGTCCGGGGAAGTAGGAATTTGGAACTGCGATGCAGCGTGGACCGTTTGACCTGGAAGCAGATCAACGGTTAGGATTTCATCGGAGGAAAGCCTATCAGGGGTGCGACATGCGATGGCACGATGCGGTGCAGTGATGCAATGGAGCGGGGAGTGCGATGGCTGTCAAATCTCGAGGGAATGGACAGTCCCGATTTCATCGGAAGATCGACCATCAGCGGAACAAGAAAACGGAAGCGAGAACTTTAGAATTGCCGAAGTGCGAAGAAGCGATGCGATGGCGATGAAGGGATGCGATGCGATGGAGCGCTGGCCGTCTGATCTGGGGGAGATCGACGATGGAGAGTTCATCGCGGGATCGGCATATTGGCGGAAAAAAGGTCCGGGAGCAAAGGGACGGGGACTGCCGATGTGCGACGCCGATGCGATGGAACGATTGGGGCTTCGCATCGGCGGCAAACATTTTTACAAAGGAAAAAGGTCGCGGGGAAAGGAGAAAGGCCGAAATGCCGATGGGCTTAGCGCTTTGGTCGCAGGGCATGGTCTTATTGCGGAAAAAGGGGCTCGGGCTTTAAGTGGAAGGGGCTTAAGGCCTAAAAGGGGCGAAAAGGCTTTTTCAAAAGTTTTTATGGGTTTTTTAGCCTTTTTAGAGTTCCGATAAGGATAAAAAGGATTTTTAAAACCAAGTAAAAAGGGTTAAATGGTTTTAAAAGGGATTTTTAAGGAAAATAAAGGTAAATAAGGGAGGAAAGGGACCTTTTCAGAGGAAAAATGAGTGATATTGGGGCAGTTGTGAAGATGAGATGGGGGGAATGAAATGATGGAAATGGGGCCTTAGAAAACAGTTTTTTCTTTGGAAACAGCAGGATTTCGAAGGATTTTTTATGAAGATATCAGTGGAAAGGATCTTTGGCAAGGTACACAGCAAGGCTTCAAGAACTCACAAATTTTTACATGAAATTTGTTTCTTGAAGACTAAAAGATCTGTTTTAGCCATCATCAGTTATGACAAAATTTTATTGATGGCTAACATGTGGCCCTGCTGTCCACCAACACTGAGACACGCAATCCCTGGATTGTGCCTCGCACTCTCAGCGTCAAATACTTGGGAACTCCCCGCAAGAATGCAAGGACTCCTCCGGTGGGTGCAAACGTTGCTCCTACTGCTGCTGGGGGAGGTGGTGATTGATGATCTCTACCTGGTGCACCAGTGTTGGCATTTCCCTTCAACTCCGCATATCCCTCTTCTTCTCCCTCACTGTCGGACAAGACCTCAATGTAATGCTAAGTTACCAGGATTTGAATACGGCTACGGATATAGATACAGATACGAATACGGATCCGAATCCGGATTCGCTAGTTTTATGAAAATCCAGGATCCGGATACGACAAGGATATGTCACATACAAAAAAATTAAAATATAATTATATTTTTTTAATTTTAAAAAACATTTTATAGTTAAAAAATAAAATAAAAAATTAAAATATAATAATATTTTTTTAATTTTAAAAAAACTCTTTATAGTTAAAAAATAAAAATAAAAATTTAAAATATAATAATATTTTTTTTTAATTTTAAAAAGCACTTTATAGTTAAAATATCAATAATCAGTTGCTAGATTAATAATTATATTATATTATTATAACACAAAAAAAATGTAAATTATAAATATAAAAACTATATATATATATATATATATATATATATTTTATATTATATATATAGTTTTTAATAAAAACTATTTTATAATATAAAAACTATATAGGTATATTATTATATATAAAAACTATACAAACCTGCAAATACATTATAAATGGGCACTTAATATTAAATACAGTGTAAAGTTTAAGCAGGGCACGTAAAGAGTTTAGAGGGGGTCACGTAACCTTAAATGGTTTGTATAATTTTTACACAGTAAAATATATTAAAAAAAATAAACTATTATTCAACGTCCAAAGACGATATAGTATATACCATATACAAATGTTTTAATACAAATAAAATCGATTAGTTGTATGCTAATATACAGAAAATCGATCACAGCCATATACAAATACACAAAATCGATTGCGGTTAACCGAATGCCACACTGCGGAGGAAGCTGGACACACAGTGGAACCGAGGGAGAAGCCCACGGAGGAGCTGACAAGCGTGAGGAGTCAAACTTCAAAGCGCTGGAAACGCCATATCTGAACAAAAACGAGAGATTTCAAGCCGCTTACATTCACGCCACACTACATATAAAAAAAATCAAATGCTGGACCGAAGGTACCTTGGCCCGAAAGTTGAAATGTTGAACTGGAGGTGCAAAACGTTGCGCTGCGCTGAGTCGAACAGTGGAGCCGAATAGGGGAGCCACCAAATGCCTCTTTTTAGCAAACAATAGACAGCAAAGAACAAGACAGGGCAAGCAGACCAATTTTCAAAATTTCTGGCAAAATTGGATGGATCTGTTTCTTGTCCAACGATCCGTTTCAAGGAAAAATTAAAACCGGCATGTGGCTGATGAGCCGTATTTGGGCAGATCCGGATCAGATCCGAGGATCCGATGATCCTGCCCCTCCCACCGCCGGATCCAGTAACATAGATGTAATGTGCCTTCCCTACGGCACAATGATGTCCCAGTGCCCATGGCTCCTAGCAAGTGAAGCATAGTTTCCTCTGTCTCAAGTCTCTCCAGCTACATCATCCAATGGCCCTCAGCCCTTGTTCCCCCTCGAGGGTGGAGCTCTCGTGTCTTTCCCCTTTTGTTGGAACATTGGCTTGTGGGTAAAAGGAGCTCTCGTCCTTGGCAAGGCATCCTGCAAGTCCCTAGTCCTCCCAACTGCATCCTGCAGCGTAGTAGGCCTAGTGGATCTGACTAGTCCACGTAATGGTTCTGCCAACCCTTCAATAAACATATATACCCTCCTGGCAACTGACAAGTCGGGCACCATCACTGAAATTTTCAGGAACTCAGAAATGTAAGTCTTTGGGCTTCCTGACTGCTTGAGCTTAGTCAGCTCTTCAAAGTTTTCCTCCGGGTCCTTCCAGTCAAAGCTCTCCACTAACCTCCGAGTGAACTCTGCATACGCTGTCACCCCTGCGTGACCCAGCGTGGACATCCCATGGAACCACCAGTTGTGGGCTTCCCCCTCAAGGTGCAGCGTTGCCACCTTGATAGCCTCTACCTCTGCCATTTGGTTCAGCTGAAAATAGATGTCCAACTTGTCCACCCAAGCCTTAGCCGAACACTTTGATGATCCATCAAAGGTAGGCAAGAAAAATATGCCCATGGTACGTTGCATGTCATTCCCCTGCATGTACCCTCCTCCTCTATTCTGGCTGCGAGGTCTACTATTTTTCTTCAGCTAGAAAAACTCTGCATACGCTGTCAGCCCTGTGTGACCCAAGGTGGACATCCCATGGAACCACCAGTTGTGGGCTTCCGCCTCAAGGTGCAGCGTTGCCACCTTGATAGCCTCTACCTTCGCCATTTGGTTCAGCTGAAAATAGATGTCCAACTTGTCCACCCAAGCCTTAGCCGAACACTTTGATGATCCATCAAAGGTAGGCAAGAAAAATATGCCCACGGTACGTTGCATGTCATTCCCCTGCATGTACCACCCTCCTCTATTCTGGCTGCGGGGTCTGCTATTTTTCTTCAGCTGGAAAAACTCGTTAAAGGTGAGGGTCTCTCCAAATTCCCGCCCATACAACTAATACTCTGCAAAATATTCCCTGTAATGAGCCACCTCCGGCGCTTGGGGTCCTCCCGTTCCTGCTCCTAAGGTCAAGAAAGTAGGCATGGTGGAACGTGGGGGAGTGCGTAGCACCATCTGCTGCGGAGCATTCTGCTCCAAAATATGGTGAGAAGTATCGGACCCTTCTCCGTTGTGAAACTCCCTTGGGATCTCACGTTGTCTGCTTTCTCCGACAATCTTCTGCCCCATTTCCTCTATCTTTCTGGAAAGCTTCAATACATATTTCAAGAGGAGTTACCAAACTCCTTCCCATCATCTATCTCATCTGCCATTGGTGCCTTCCCTTTGTCTTCCTCAACCGAAATAGTGTCATCTTCTATAGGTGTGATTTCAAGCCTATGCTCTTTGTCCCTGTACCTCTGCTTCCAGTATGTGATGAACTCTCTATCTTCGAGTGTCATAGACTGATTTCTCCATAGGCTGAGCCAAGTCTACGAGCTCTGATACCATTGTAATATCCCAAACGGGAAATAGACAACAATACAAAACAACATAAACAAAAAATACAGCAAATAGAAGCATACACAGAAAACATTGCGAATAAACCAGAACAACTGAGCCATTTTATTATATTTTCTGAAATGAGGAACAAGTACAAAGAGTGCTCAGAATGATAGCACCTTGGCCTGCTCTAGGTAGGCTGAAATGATCTCTCCCTCCTCTATCAGAAACTCTACTCAATCTTTTCTCTGCGTTGCTCCTCCTCTATGCAGTCCTGCTGTAAATGCTACTGCTGGCTGAAAAGGGACTACAATATGGGGCTTCTCTGCTACTCAGAAAATTTTGAAACTCGGACACCGGTCTCTCCTCCAAAAACCTAGAATAACCTGTGAAGGAATTCCGGAAAGGTTGACCTCGAAAATTCACCCTCTTGGGATGACTATGCACTCCTGCTGGGTACGCTGGCCTCTGTGATGAAAATGCTAAAAGAAGGGCCTCCTACTATCCAAGCAACTCATCTATGGAAGGGTTGATCCCCTCACAAACCTCCGGACTTAAATCTCACAAAGATCCTCCTCTCCCGGAGCTGCTCTCCTCTATGACTGCGTAACTGCTTGAGAGACTGCGTTGCCCTGGAGATGACTATGTAATCCTAGTGGCTGAAACAATGAAGCTGCTCTCAAAAACAGATGGAATGGCTCCTCTCCTGAACGGGCACTCGAAGTCCCCCGAGGACGAGGTTGGGATCTCCGCTCGGAGACACCCTTGTGCTAAACAGCACTGTAGACACAACTAAACAGCTTAAGCATGCTTTAGTCTTGACAGACATAAAATCATAAGATGTAAGAATGAATGAGAAAGGCTTCCTCCATCCCTTTTTATGGTAGTGAACCCCCACATTCCCTTGGGCCCACCAATGTTGCGTTGTCCCTCTTGCCACGCCATCCCTTGTTGCGCTGTGCTACCACTCCCATGTTGCTACTGCACTGCTTGGCCCCACGCTGCCACTGTGCTATCCTAGCTACCTCCTCTCCTGCGCTATCACTTGGCCTCATGGGCCCCGCTTTGCCTTTTAATTATTCTACCTAGTGACTTTAGGAAAGTATTTTTATCCTAATCTTCGATTTATGGGTCCCCTCACCCCTTTATTTCCTATTGAACTTTAGAAAGGAAAAAATCAATCAAAAATGAATATTCCAATTAGTTGTCTGCTAATTGAGAATATTACAGTTTCACTGCTACATAATAATAAAAACCCTCACTGCTGCATCGGTTTTCCCAAGTTGGGTTTTTCCGGGGACTTTTGTCCAAAAATAACTGTCATATTTTATATGTGTGTGCTAGCATTTCTCAGTTTACAATGCTATTATTTTCCGCAAGATTTTATTTATGAAGATTGCAGTGTGTTTATTTCGATATTTTCCGTAGCAGATAAATTGTTAAATATTTAGCAATTAGGAGAAATAATACGAGTTGCTCCAATAGGATTTCAGTAGTGAAATTTTCACATTTCGAGGGTCAGAACTAGGCCAAACCCTTCCTCAGTTTTGGTGGGCTATTTGAGAGGAGCCCGCGGTTAATTTCCTAGAGTTTTTTGAGCACCGGAAGGGGGTAATACAACAGATCCTTTGCAGCAGACACTACAGTTTCTCCAGGACAGCATAGGGCATAGTTGAAGGTACACATTCCAGCGTCTGGGCATTGCATTTTTCCACTTGGGGCTTGTCTAGCTTGCCATTTTGGCAAGCCCATGTGCACTCACACAAAACCCCCATTGTACTACATTTTAATTTAATAAAATGGCTCAATTGGGTGCTTATTTTGATGGAGTTCCGGATTTTCACTTATGAGTCTGAAATTTTCTGTGTGCATGTTGTTATTTGCTTTGTTTATCATTGCATTTCCTAAGTAGGAATATTACAACAAATGGGGCGTTGCAGATGAAATTGAGACATGTCTCCGACAAGGTGGCAGCAAACGAGGGTAATGGCAATAATGTATGTGCAAGAGAAGGTGATCCAGGTCTCAGACTTGGTATAGCTGCAATGCATATCATACGCTCACCATATGGATCGACTGGTGGAACAAATATTGCACATCAGTGTCATTAGAGGTTCACGATCCACCATGATTATTGAGCATTGGCAATTACAAAGGAATGGAACAATGCCCATAGGAGATTAATTACGGTTTCCAGGTATGGCGATTCTCTTGGCCTGTTCTTCAATTGCATATGACATGGTTAGGATGGACTCTCAGAGTTGGGAACAGTCAGGTCACAAGTGCAGGTTGCTATCATCAGTGGGCCCAAGGGATTTTGGAGGGGTTTTGAGGAGTTTCTATGAGGTCCGATGGCATTCGCTTGGTATATTCTATCATCTGCACATTTTTCCTTTCGTTTCGGTGCATTTTGACAACTTTCAGAAAACAGAGTTATTTTTGGGCATAACTCATTTAATTACGTTTAAGGTGGCATTTCGGGAGGAATACTTGATAGAACACCTTAGTGTAATAGCTCGTTGGAACCAGAATTAGAATATCTACATCATGGGATGACTATATGTGAGTTTCAATGACCTGAGGAGACATGGTGGCCAATTTACCCTTTTCCCGCACTAAAAAGAATATTTTAATTGGAATAGAAGAGGGAAAAGTGCTCCATGATTAAATGAATAATAAAATAAGAGCCTCTAGAGAGGTCCATGAGATCTGTAAAAAAAAAGGAGGCCATTAGAGGACATCTTGGATTCCATATTTTTTCTTGTATGAGAGGTTGAGAACCCGGTTCCCTACTCCAACAGTAGCCCCAAGACAGAAACCCTCGGGTGATTTTGGTGAGTGTGGACAGAAACCCACCTCATCTCCTTGGTGGATTCAGCCACAATTCACAGGTGCAATGATTGATTTCAGTTCAGTTTTGGGAGGGCTGACTTCAACATCAGAGCATATTAGTTTCGAGGATCAGATCATCTATCTTAGATCTTTCAGCTATATCATCATGTACACTCTTTCAGCTATTAATCATAATAAAATCTGAGATCATTTCTGCTCGATATGTTATTGAAATTGCATATGCTTTATGTGTCTTATTTTACATGGAAATCTTCTATTAATTAAAGAGTAAGTTTATGGTGAAATTTTTGGGTTAAGCTATTTTCTGCAAATTTGATCGAAATATTCCGTTTGAGATATTACATTTTTACCCAAACAAGTAATAGAAAAATATCATTCAATGTGTATCAAGTAAAAGATACATGGGAAACAATCAAATTTATAAATGAGCAGATACAAATAAAAACATACTTTTCCATGGCATTGTGTACATGCTGGTCTGGAGCGATCCATCCCACACTCTGAACAAAGCATGTATCCTCTGCCCCTACAACTTGGGCATGGTAACTCCTTAACATATTGGCCATTAGGACCAAACCATGACCTTGGTTCAGGCCTACTGAATTTGATATTTCTACAAGGAAAAACAACACAAAATCCAGGTCATAAAATGCTTCAAAATGATGATTTGTCACAAAATCCACAAATGTTTAAAAAAAGTCTCTTCAATGCCAATAGGAGGTGTTCAAATATTTTCACATCCCATTAGGTAAAGAAATCTCAGATACCAGTTTCTTTACAGAATAAGCTATGGCCAATTAAACATCCCATTACACTAATATAAAATAACGAACCTTTTGGGAGACTGCTTATTTAAAACTTCATAAACTACAACCATATTAGAGATGCTCTCTCTTTGGGTCAATGAAGTAAAGAGCATATCAATACATAAGCATCGCTGGAAGATCAATCTTTGTAAGAAACAGAAATTCAAATTCAAATTATATTATTGCCCAGAATGACCAGAAAGGGTCAATGGCACTGGAGTACATCAGGCAGAACAAAAGCCAACAGGAAGGCCTAGAAAAGAGTAACTCCAATAAAAGAAAAGAAAATACAAAAGTTCAAAAAGAGTTCAAAAGATGTCCTGACCAAAACAGTACTGCAATTGGTGATACAAAAGATATGGAGAATGCAGACAGATTTAAATCCAGCAGTGAGACAGGACAGAGCTAGTCCTCCATTTCCTCGGAAGTATGAACTTCGAAAAATTATCAAGTTCCTGCTGGAGAATGTCTTCTAGAGAATGGCCCGGACTGAAGGAACTCTGATGAGTAATCCTTCATGGAAGAGGTTCATAATCAATGGCACCTGGGGTTTTCTTCATCATCCTTAAGGTCAGATATACACCTACCAGACCCAAAATGTTCACGATTCTCCTCACACTAGCAATAATTCTAGAAGGCCCAAAACAGCAAGAAAAAATCCAATCAACAATTGGAAGACAAAAAACATCCTAAAATTTTTGCGAACATTACTATAAAGGCCACTTTTATTTAGACAAAAAGTTCTATAGTAAGTTCAAGCCTCAACACAACCCTCAAGTTGCACAATCGCAAGGCACATTGAAAAATGCAAAGAAGTTAAAAGAATTGGAATGATATGAAATAAAATTATATTAAGGTCAACTCATGGCACAAGACGGGTCAATATTACTCAATAACAGTACAAATAGCAAAATATGGAGTGCCTAGAACATTTCCTAAAATAGTAACAAATCTAGACTAACGACAATGCAAGAAGATATAAAATGGAAAAATAGAAGGGTTTAACAAATGAAGGAAACACTTCAGGAGAAAACATAGATGTTCAGATTGTAGAATATCAACAGCTATTTTGTCATTTATTAGAATAGTAACATATATACAAGGGGATCAAATAACTACTTGTATATTATGAACTACACTAGTGTGCAATAATGACAAGTATACTCAAAAGAGTCTCTCTCAATTGTGAGTGTTGCCCCTTCAAGGTAACTACCATAGAACACAATCTTTTGGGCATGATGTTGCTGCATTGACAAGGTCCTTGTTCCAACTTCTTAGATCCAGGCTTGCTTCTCTTCTACATTCCATCATACACGTGCTCTTCAAATTGATCCTGTAGTGGTATATCAGTTCCTGCACCCTACACACTTTATCTCATGTGTGTTAGCCGATATGACTCCATGATAATTTCTTCCGTTTGCATGGGTCCATGTGTTGTTTCCTAGCTTAGAAATGATGTTCATAATTCTAACTTATTTGTAAGCATGCTATGACATTAGATATGAACCTTTTTTATATTCCCACTTAGCAATATTGCTAAGGGGAAATATCAATTTTGCCAATTTTGTCATATTTTGCAATTACACTTAGGAAAAGTGGGTTGCGGGAACCCACTTGAGTTTTTGAAGTGAAGGCAAGGGCCCAACCTAGGAGAAAAGAGAAGATAAAATGTTTAGTGGATGGTGGGAGCCACCCCAAGGAGGAAATACAGCCCACCCTCTTGGAAATACGCATTTCTTGGAGGGAAAGGAGGAGGAATTCGAAAGTTGGGCCCCACATGGGCAAATAGGAGGCACAATGACAAAATAGGAGGCACTCATTTTGGGCATCTTTGATCATTCAAACTCTCACCTTCACTAGCACGCTTGAGTTGGAGGCCAAGTCTGCATGTGTTGTTGCGCACAAGAGATTTTCAAGCGAGAATCTCACCCCTGCTTCGGTGGACCACGAGTGCCAGCCCTAGGAGGGAGTATCCATCAGTTTTAGATCGATTCGGGGGCATTTTAGTGTGATTTTGGAGCAGCTTCAGTAGAGGCTACGTGGGCCTACGCAGTCCTACTTCGTGCCACACGTGGGACACAAGGAGTGGGAGGAATTTGGGGCTGATCTTGTGAGGGAAGTCCAGAAGGAAGTTTTGTTGAATTTCTCAACCATTTTAAAGACCTTTGGAAGCAGCATTTATAGATGGATCAAAATACCCAGCAGCTGGAGGAACTAAGGAAAATTGGCCCGAAGTTCCAAGGTCAACACTTGGCCAATTCCTTTGTGGGTTTTTGTGGGTTATTGGAGGAGAGTCCAAGGTTAATTTCCTGGAATTTTCTGAACACCGAAGGAGACCCTAGCAACTATTTTGTGCAACCAGCATTGCAGTTTACTAGGTAAAGCAGCACAGAGCCATAGAGAGATCAGCCAACAACAGTTGGGGATTTGCTTTCATCAGTTGCGCTTTGCTAACTTGCCTTGAGCAAGCCCAGGTGCACACTTTCCAAACACCACATTGTAACCCCATGATTTTACAATAAAATGGCTTAGAGTAGCGCAGTTTGTGGTTCAATTCGTGGTATCTGATCTGTGTGCAATTTTTGTGTGTATTTATCCTATGTATGCTTTGTTTATCATTGTATATTTCCTTTAGGAATATTACAGTGGTATCAAAGCTCATAGTATTGGCTCAACTTGTGGAAACAGATATCAGTCTATGACCCCAGAAGACCAGCAAAACGTGACTTACCGAAGGGAGAGGTACAAGAGCAGAGAAAGGCATTTGGAAATTACTCCAATCCTAGTGACAGTCGAACCAGAGGTTGAGAAGCAAAACATGGGGGATAATGAAGGAGACAAAAGAAGTAAAGAGGAGGAGTTTTCCCAACACCTTTTGAAGGTCGTTCAGGATTTGTCTAAGGGTATTGAGGAGCTAAGGCAACAAACTTGCAGCAACAATAAGGGCAAAGGAGTTCAGGGGGAGTTCCATTTAGCAGAGGGCTCTGGCACTTCGCAACACCACGCAGCTAATGGCCCCAACATACCCCTCGTTCCTAGTACACCACCCAGATCCACTATCCCCTTGTTTTTGGCATCTGGCGTTGGAGGGCCGCAAGGGAAACAGGAGATGCCCATGGGGGGCTATTTTGCGCAGTATCAGTCTTATGGACCTGACTTTAGATAGGCTATTACCTTCAGGGACTTCTGCCAGTTAAAGGGTAACAATAGGAGCAAGGGACTGGATGGAGGAGGCTACGCACATGGTACTGATCTGCAGCGCACCATGGGGAGGTTGTTTCTCCCAACTTTTGATGGCTCGTCCAAGAGCTCAACGAGAGCATGGGTTGAGAAGGTGGATGTCTACTTCCAACTCAATCAAATGACAGAGGGGGAGGCAATTAAAATTACCACATTGCATTTAGAAGGGGAAGCCCATGACTGGTGGTTCCATGGGGTAACCATGATGGGGCATGTCAGAGTGACAGCCTATGAAGATTTCATGAGGAGGGCGTTGGAGCGTTTTGAGAGGAGACACCTGAAGTGGCACTCTAGGGAGTTGACAAGGCTTAAGCAGACGGGGAGTGCTGAGGCCTATACCTTCGAGTTTTTGAGACTATCAGTGATGGTGTCTAATCTTTCAGAAGTCAGGTGTTAGGTCGCTATAATACTAGTGTAGCCCCTTATTGTTATTGTTAGTGTAGCCCCATTATTGTTATTGTTGTGCCCATGTAGTCCCCATATTGTGATTATTCTACCCCATAGGTGTAGCCCCATTGTTGTTATTGGTGTGCCCATGTAGTCCTCATATTGTTATATTGTGACCCCTTAGACTCCTATATATAAAAGGTAGGTTTTGTCATTTGTATCATCCAATAATTGCTCATTTATATAATCTAAAGGAGGTTGCCCCCTCGACGAGGTTGATTTCTTAGTCATTGATCTATCTTTTCTTCTATTTTGTGAGCAGGTTTCATAACATTTGGTATCAGAGCTTGGGATACTAGGGTTTCACTTCTTCAAACAGGCCATCTTGGAATTTTCGTTGTAACTTTTTTCTATGAGGCTTCAGAAGCTGAAATTTTTACCACGTGGACCCGAAATCTTGATGAACTTCGTGTAACAATTCCAGACCTTGGTTCGCAATATTTTAGAAGATATGATCTATAGAAGTTAGGGTTTTTGTAGGCTACAGAATTTCATCTCAAACAGGTGACCGAGGGAAAATCGTCATAACTTTTGCTTCAGACATCGGATTGGAATTCTGTAAAAAGTGGCAGAAAGTGCACGGACTGTAGTTTCTTGTGTATCGAGTTCAAAGTTGAAGGTCAAAACAGTGACACGTGGCACACCATACAAGTTTGCTCTATTGAACCAGTCCATAATTAGGGCATTGTGGCAGATTGGGCATAACTTTGTCTTGAAGAATCCAAATTAGGTTTGACTTGTGGAATTGGAAAGAGCACTCGGAGGGCTACTATAGGACCGATGTTCAAATCCTAGAGATCCGAAATCATAGAGATACTTCAGGTTCAATATCGAGCTCCTCAAAAGCAAAAAAAAGGTGTTTTTTATTTAAATTGCATAACTTTTGTTTAAGAAATCAGTTTGAAGTGAGTTCAAGGGCATATTGAAGCATTGATATTAGTATTAGGTTCTATAATGCCTCCCAAAACAAAATCCACACCCATTAATCCTTCAGAAAACTCTACTATGACGCATGAAGAGGAATTGAATTGCTTCCTATATCCACCCATCCTCCTCCAGTTGCTTACAACCCTATGTTGCAGGAAACGTTGCACAGAGGTTTGTTTCAGCCAGGAAACGAAACGGAAATGCGTTTCACCATACCGTACGTCCTGAAAACGCGTTTCCATCCATACTGGGTCGTTTCACATTGAGGAAATGTGCCCAGTACGAGCGGAAACGCGTTTCTAGGCCGTACAAGTGCGTTTTTGGCATTTAAACTTCTTTTTTTTAGTTTTTTTTTTTTGGTTTATGTGTTTTATTATATTTTTAATCATTTTGTTTTTTTTGTTTTAGGGAAGCCTAATGTTCAAGCCTATGGCCCTAGCGTTGATATGTAGTTCATGGTAATGTTAAATTCTTAAAGTAAAAGTGACATTCTCCTTTATCTTTCATTTTTATCCTTTTACTTAAATTTTTAACATTACCATGAAATGACTTAGGATGTTTGAGAGTGGTTGTGAAAATTTTGTAATGTAGAATCCTACTGTAGCTACTTATTATATTTCTTCTATTGCATTCTCAAATACAATTATTTAACATTTCACAGTGTTAAATAGAAAAATAAAATATGCTGCAAACTTCACAATCAATAAAAAACATAAAGGAAATAGCACAAGTATTCACACATAGACACAGTTATTTTTGGACAGTTGCCCCTGGAAAAACCCAATGCGGGAAAACCGGTGCAGCAGATCTGAGAGTTTCTTTATTATGCAAAAATTCTGAGTACAAATGTCTGATTGTAATCATCAAACAATCACCTGAAGAAATCCGATGAGAATAGGCTTAGTGAGACAATTTTCACTTCGCCACGGAGTTTTGGCACTGACCTGCTCCCACACTGAGTGGCTCTGCATGATTTCTGCGTAGTGACTGCGTCACTCACACTGTCACTGCATCACTGCTGCTGCTGCTCGTTATGGCTGCCTTCTGTGCTTACTGCTGTGAGAGACTCTAGTTTTTTCCTTCTTCTAGAAATTCCCTCCGGATGCTGGATAAACCCTCAGTTGTCTCTCCAAATGAAATCGAAACTCCCTCTGCTGCTCTACGCTAGCCCAGCGTAACTGCTGCTTGGCTATCTCTGCGTTACTGCTATGGCACCCTTCTCTCTTCTCTTCCCACACTCTTTATCCTTTCGAAATTCCCCCTCCTAGAGATTTCACCTTCCCCTCTCTGCAATCGAGAATCACTTTGATTTTTCCTTCAGCTGAAGAAATCGGTCTCTTGATTCTTTCTCCGTCTGATGTGTTTTCCATAAGCCCCTCACTCTCTTTCTTATATTCTTCTATTGACTCTTCAACGACCAAGATTAAAACATAATCAAGGGCTAAGATTAACTTGGAGGGGATCCATGACTTTATCTAGAAGATTCACACTTAGTTTAATTAATACCCTTTAATTAATCAATTTCCCTAAGTTTAGACTTAGGAAAACATTAAAAAACGATTAATCAATTTAATTAAACCATCTCTAAGTGGAATTTTCCAAAACCATTTCTGGGTTTTATGGAATACATGTGTCTTAGCCTATATACAAAGTTACAAGGATAGAGCACATCCGATGCTACCATAAATCAACACTCCCTCTTAGCGAGGAAAGTGCTCTAACAAAACAACTCAATGTGTTGTTGTTCTGACTTCTGGAACATCTATTGTTGTGCTGTTGATGTTGCTCACCAATACTGCACAAAAATGTTGCATCTGTACTGTTTCTGACTCTGCAAACTGCTGCCAACTGCCACTGTACTGCAACTCCCTCCTTCAACAGTGTTGAAGATCCATTGACTACTGAAATGGATTTTCAGTCATACCCAACTATTCCCTGAATTGAGTGAACTTAATCCTCCCCAGAGCTTTAGTTAGTATATCAATTGTTTGTTCCCCTGTGGGAGGGTACTGGATTTGTACTGCCCCACGCTGAACACAGTCTCTGATAAAATGACACCTGATGTCAATATGTTTGGACCGATCATGAAATACTGGATTTTCAAAGAGTTTGATACAACTCTGATTGTCACAATAAACGCTATTCGGCTCCATCCTACTCCTAAATAGACTCACAAGAAGCTTCCGAAGCCAAATGGATTCGCATATAGCTGTACTAGCTGCCATGTACTCTGCTTCGAATTTGCTCAATGCTACTGACTTTTGTTTCCTGCTACACTAGGACATCATCCCTGATCCAATGCTGAAACAGTACCCAAAGGTACTTTTCCTGTCCACTAAGCTTCCTGCCCAATCTGCATCTGTGAATCCACTGAGTCTGACATCCTCTCGTTGGCCATACCTTGTACCATATCTGATTGTTCCTCGTATATACCTCAGGACGTGTCTTGTTGATGCCCAATGCACTGTTTTGGGTTCCACCATGAACTGACTAAGAGTGTTGACAGCAAAGAAAATGTCTGGTCTGGTGTTAACCAGATACATCAATGATCCGTTGAGCTGTCTGTATAAGGTGGGGTCTACTTCTACGTCTTCTGATGCATCTATCTTTTTCCAATTGGTGATCATGGGTGTGGCCATGGGTTTGCACTCCTGCATTTTGAACCTCTTCAGAATATCCAAGGCATACCTTTCCTGTCCCATGAAGATGTCTCCATTCTTCTAACAAACTTCCAAACCTAGGAAGTAATGCATCAACCCCAAATCCTTCATGTCGAATTCAACCTCTAGATTCCGTTTGCAATCCTTGATGAGCCTAGATGACCCAGTGAGAAACAGATCATCTACATATAGTACCAATACTAATGGCTCGTCCTCTACCAATAAATAGTAGAGATTGGGATCTGCGTCACTCTTGACAAACCCCATTATCTGCAAATAGCTATCTATTCGACCATACCATGCTCTCGGAGCCTGCTTGAGCCTGTACAGGGCCTTCTTCAATCGGCATACATGAGACTTCCTTTCATGAGTCTCAAAACTTTCTGGCTGTTCGATATATACCTCTTCCTCAATCTCTCCATTCAAGAACGTTGTCTTGACATCCATTTGATGAATCTCCCATCCCATTTGTGCTGCTAAGGATACGACAGTCCGAATGGAGGTATATCTGGCAATTGGTACAAAGGTCTCTTCATAGTCAATGCCTTCCTTCTGAGCATACCCTTTTTCCACTAACCTAGCCTTATATTTCTCTACGCTACCATCTGCAGCATTTTTGATCTTGTAGATCCATCGAGATCCAACAACTGATCTTCTCTAATGTCTGGGCACAACTTCCCAGATATCATTTGTCATGATAGAAGCATACTCCTCTATCATGGCATCAACCCATACCTGGTGTTGAACAGCTTCCTGAAAGCTGGAGGGTTCTTCTATTTGAGCAACCAAAGCCTGGTACCTGTCAGGGGGTCTACGCTGTTCTCTCAACTCTTCCTCCTGATTTGGATGTTCCTCAGACAGAGTATCCTCCTAATCCTCATGATCTTCTTCAAAGAAAACGTTAGTACCTGTACTGGGTACTAAAGTTTGCCTTTATGTCTATTCTTCTTGGTGCCCCTACTGTTCTTGGACCAAGGGAACTTCTGCAATATGATCCTCTGTCAGCATATCACGTGAATTCTGAAAAGCTCTATCCTCCATGAACTTAACATCACGTCTTATCACAACTTTCCTACTGCTAGGAATATAGATCCTATATGCCTTGGAGACTTCACTGTATCCTACAAGGAATCCCCTTTCTACAGTTTGATCAAGCTTGCTTCTCTTCTCTCTTGGTACATGACAATATGCCATGCTACCAAATATTCGAAGGTGCCCTACTTATGGTTTCTTCCCTGTGAAAACCTCTTCAGGAGTCTTTTTCCCCAAGGCTCTATGAGGAGTCCTATTCTGGATGTACATTGTCGTATTGCAGGCTTCAGCCCATAAATATCTAGGCAAATCAAGGTCAAATAACATGGCCTTGGTTGCACCTACAATTGTCCTGTTTTTCCGTTCTGCCACACCATTTTGTTTGGGATTGTAAGGCACAGTCCGCTCTCTCCTTATGCCCTCCTTTGCGCAGAAATCTGTGAAGTCTCCATCAATGTATTCTCCACCATTATCTGACCGCAATGTCTTGATCTTCTTCCCCATCATATTTTGAACAAGAGCCTTGAATTCTTTGAACTTTTCAAAGACTTCATTTTTTGTCTTCAGGAAGTAGATCCAGGTTTTCTTGGAGTGATCATCAATGAATGTGACAAAATATTTGCCACCCTTAAGAGCATTAGTGGACATTGTTCCACAGATATCTGAGTGTATCAATCGTAATATGCTTGCAGCCCTGTTTTCACTTCTGGGAAACGCTGCCTTAGTGTACTTCCCAAGTACACATCCTCGACATACATCATCATGCTCCGTGCTAAGAATAGGTGCCCCGTCAACTGTTTCTCTGAGCATCTTCAATGCACCATGGTGCAAGCGCCCCATTCTTCTATGCCAAAGTTCATTCAACCCTTTCTTGTCTTCAAGATTACTACTGATCAGTGCCATCGGAGTTTCGAGCTGTAACCTATATAGTCTGTTGTTTCTAACCCCGATCTGTCGTGTTTGCCTCCAACTGGGATGCTTGACATATACTTTCTTCCTGATACAGTGTATGTCATACCCTTTATCCTGCAACTGGGATACTGAGATTAGATTCATCCCAAGCCCCGGCACATGTAGTACATCTGTGACCTTGACACTGGTTCCGACTTCCATCTGAAACACTACAGCTCCTCTCCCAACTGGAGTGCATTTCGTGTTATTCCCCATAGTGATTTGGAAGTTCATCTGCTCCTCCCTATAGCTCGAGAAGTATTCTCGTACTCAAGTCATATGAGTTGAAGCCTCGCTATCAATATACCAGATCCCTGCAGATACTGAACTTGACAAGCATGCACAATCCTCTTTTAACCTAGAGGACAAAACATCTAAGTCTGCCATACTTATCTGTGCTTCCTTTTCTTTGTATTGCGTCCCCTCTGAAGCTTTTGGTTTGCGCAGTCCCTTCTCTGACCCTGCTTCCTTTGGATCTGACAGCTCTAATACCATGTGAAAATTCTGTAATGTAGAATCCTACTGTAGCTACTTATTATATTTCTTCTATTGCATTCTCAAAGACAATTATTTAACATTTCACAGTGTTAAATAGCAAAATAAAATATGCTGCAGACTTCACAATCAATAAACAACATAAAGGAAATAGCACAAGTATGCACACATAGACAGTTATTTTTGGACAATTGTCCCCGGAAAAACCCAATGCGGGAAAACAAGTGCAGCAGATCTGAGGGTTTCTTTATTATGCAGAAATTCTGAGTACAAATGTGTGATTGCAATCATCAAACAATCACCTGAAGAAATCTGATGAGAATAGGCTTAATGAGACAATTTTCACTTCGCCACGGAGTTTCGGCACTGACCTGCACCCACACTGAGTGGCTCTGCGTGATTTATGCGCAGTGACTGTGTCACTAACGTTGTCACTGTTGTTGTTGCTCGTTATGGCTGTCTTATGTTCTTACTACTGTGAGAGACTCTAGTTTTTCCCTTCTTCTAGAAATTCCCTCCGGATGCTGGATAAACCCTCAGCTGTCTCTCCAACTGAAATCGAAACTCCCTCTGCTGCTCTGTGTTGGCCCAACGTAACTGCTGCTTGGCTATCTCTGTGCTGCTGCTATGGCGCCCTTCTCTCTTCTCTTCCCGCACTCTTTATCCTTCAGAAATTCTCCCTCCTGGAAATTTCACCTTCCCCTCTCTGCAATCGAGAATCACTTTGATTCTTCCTTCAGCTAAAGAAATCGATCTCTTGATTCTTTCTCCATCTAATGTGTTTTCCATACGCCCCTCACTCTCCTTCTTATATTCTTTTGTTGACTCTTCAACAGCCAAGATTAAAACATAATCTAGGGTTAAGATTAACATGGAGGAGATCCATGACTTTATCTAGAAGATTCACACTTAATTTAATTAATACCCTTTAATTAATCAGTTTCCCTAAGTTTAGACTTAGGAAAACATTAAAAAACGATTAATTAATTTAATTAAACCATCTCTAACTGGAATTTTCCAAAACCATTTCTGGGTTTTATGGAATACATGTGTCTTAGCCTATATGAAAAGTTACAAGGCTAGAGCACATCCGATGCTACCATAAATCAACAGTGGTTTCACCCTCATTGGATTTCATATGGAGAAAGTAGAATTTTATATCTCACTCAAAATTCAAAAGACTTGTCATTTTTTCACGATTTCAGGATTGGAGGATTGCAATGTTTCCATTGTATTTTTTCATGTACTAGGGTATGGAACTTGTATTTAATCAAGAGAACCAAGCCCTCTATGCACGGGGGACTCCCAGTAATCAAGAACACATAGGGTACTAGGGTATGGAAATTGTATTTAATCAAGAGCACTAAGGCCATTCGACTATGCAGGAGGAGACTCCCAATCAAGCACGAGAAAAGAAATTAGAAATTTCTCGTGGCTTATTTTGGATATTGTTATTTTCATTATGTGATCATTCATGAGTAAATGTGATGTAAATTTAAAGACTTGTAGTTTATGCATTGACATTGGACAATTTAATCATAATGTAATAAATTATAATGTATCATGTATGCTTTATGATTGCACATATTTCTTAAATGTACTAATATATATATATATATATATATATATATATATATATATATATATATATATTGCGTTTCCCCATTTCCAAAATTTGGGGGGGTCACAATTCGAACTCGTACCCGTTTCAGAAAATTATACCCGTTTCCCCGTGTAGTGCAACTTAGTTACAACCGCAAAGTGTTTGGTTGTTGCCCCTTGACACTTTCCATTAGGCAACAGGGCATGGGAGGCTCACACTAGGCAGTTGGATGAGACACCGTGTGTCATGAGCCGGCAGGAGACTCTCCAGTTGAGACACTTAGCAGGTGCACGACTTGACGAATACAGGCATAGGGATGGCATGGTTGATTGTCGAGGTAGCATATGTTCCACCCTTGGGCTCACACTTGAGAGATGGTGGATGGTAGACTTTGTCTATAGGAGGGTACCCAGACTCCAAGCAGTGTCGAGGTGTATCATCAAGAGTGGGGATAATGGTTTTCACTGGGTGGTCTGGCAGGAGCAGGGCAGTTTTGCATGTGTGGGACAGACTCATGATACCTGGGGTCCACCTAGGGGATACATACAGAGGTTAGAGATGAGGGCCAGATGGTTTCTAACAAGTAGCAGCGCTACGCAACAACACCTCGTGAGGAGTGAGAGTTGCGAGCTCCAAGTATGGTTAGGGGATCGAGGGATCCAGTTGGCAGGTGTATCAATCCACTTTGTGATGAGCAGGGTCATGGCAGAGGGCGATCCAGTCCACCTTGGGCTTGATACATGGGGGATCACCGAGACCTCCATTACATGGCAAGGAAGACTTATCCTGTTGTTGCTCAGGGTCGAGGTTGGCAGTGGAGGGGTAGACATTGGCATCATGGAGATGCCCGGGAAGGATAAGCTTGGCCTTCACAGATTTTTCGCCACAAGGCCCCAGGAGAGGTGTAATATTCCCAATTAGCAGCAGCTAATTGGCAATATTAATTTTTGGCCAGTTTACTTTTATAAAGTTTAGTTAATAAAGTGGGTGAGAAGACACTTAGCCTACACTTAGGAAATAAACATTCCCTAAAGTCACTTGAGCACATTAATATTTGACAGTGTGGGGCCCAGGGGTCCAAGTGGCAGTGTGAGGGAAGTGGCAGCGTGGGCAACGTGGGCCCATGACAATGCAGAGAGAGAGGGACATCACAGTTTTGGTGGGGCCTAGGTGAGAGCAAGGCTCTCCAAACATAAAGAGAGGAAGAAGCTCCTCATTCATTCATTCGATTATGCATCTATGTTTTGTCTCTTGACATTGATCACGCTTTTGCTGTTGAGCGAAGTCTGCAACTGATGTTCAGCACACTGGGTGTCTCCGAGCGAAGATCCCAACCTCAGCCCTGGGGGACTCTGAGTGCCTGCTCGGGTGAGGAGTTCTATCCATTGATTTTCAGGTGGGAGCCATAGCATCTTCAACTAGGGATTATGCACTTTCTTGGATAGCACAGTCTTGAGGAGAGATCACGCAGTTCTTGGAGGAGGTAGTGTCGGGGATGGAAATTTATCAGGGGATTCAGCCAGGAATAGTGAGAAGGGATCAGCCCTTAGCTATTCCTTCATTTTGGTAGAGGAGGAGGCCACCATTTGCAGAGATACATTCAGGGCCAGTGTATTCCACTGGGATAGCGTTATTCCTCAAGGGAGATGATTTTCCGGGGTCATCCATTCCAGAAACCCTTTCTGAGCTTTTCTGGGTATTAGGAGGAGAGCTCATTCCCACAGTTTCGTATTTTTCTAAGCAGGGGAAGAGCCCTAAAGAGCCCTCCTATTCCAGCAGTAGCAGCAGTCTGGTAGCAGTAGCAGCAGCAGTTTGGAGATAAAGCAGTCACTGATAGAGCAGCCATTCTGAGAGTATTTTCAGCTTGCCTTGTGCAAGCAAAGGTGCCATCATTATAATCACCTTTGTACTTATTGTATCTTTCAGTTATATAATAAAATGGCTCAGCGTTCCCCATATTTTGCATTATGTATGTGATGTCTCTCTATTTGTCGTAGTTTCATGTTTATGTTGCTTTATATTGTTGTTTATTTCTACTCGGAATATTACAGTGGTATCGGAGCTCATAGTCTTGGCTCAGCCTATGGAGCAGATTGTCTATGACACCAGTAGGAAAACCATACATCACTTACTGAGGAAGGAGGTATAAGGACCAAGAGCGGAGGCTTGAGGCCACTTTTGGAAAGGGTGTCCGCATTTTAGTAGTGGACGCAGAAGAGGAGGAACCAATGGAAAAAGAGAAAGATGAAGGGAAGGAGTTCGGGGAACTTCTCCTAAAGTCTATGCAGTATTTGTCGAGGAGGATAGAAGAGATGGGGCAGAAATTTACCGCAAACCAGAGACAGCGTGAAACCCGAAGGGGTTTCCACACCGAAGAAGGGTCTGAGACCTCCCATCACTTGCAGGAGCAGCTCACAGCGCAACAGATGGCATCACTTACTCCCCCACGTTCCACGATGCCCACATTTCTAGCCATGGGCCGGGAGCAGGAGCACCTCAGGAATCGGAACTAGTTCACATGGGAGATTATTTTGCCGAGTATCAGTCCTACGGGCGCGAGTTTGGTGAGGCTCTCACTTTCCATGACTTTGTGCAGCCCAAGAAGGACAGCAGACCCCGCAACCCGAACAGAGGGGGCAGATACACACAGGATGGGGATGTACAACACACAGTGGGCAGATTTTTCCTGCCAACATTTGACGGATCCTCCAAGTGTTCGGCAAAGGCTTGGGTAGAGAAGCTGGATATCAATTTCCAGCTCAATCACATGGCAGAGGGAGAGGCCATGAAGGTGGCAGCACTGCACCTAGAGGGAGAGGCCCATGATTGGTGGTTCTACGGGATGGCCACGCTAGGTCACTCAGTGGTGACAACATATGCAGAGTTTAGACGGAGGTTGGTAGAGCGGTTTGATCGGAGGGATCCGAAGGAGCACTTTGTTGAGTTGACCAAGCTCAAACAGATCGGGAGTCCGGACACCTACATTTATGAGTTTTTGAGACTCTCCGTGATGGTACCTAACTTGTCTTCGGCTAGGATGATATACATGTTCATTGATGGGTTGGCGGAACCTCTGCGAGGGTTAGTTAGATCTACGAGGTCGGCTACACTTCACGATGCAGTTGGGAGGACCAGGAATTTGCAGGATGCCCTGCCTAGGACCAGAGCTCCTTTCCCACAAAGATCGACATTTCAGCCGAAGGGGAACCAAGGTCGGGGGCCTTTGGACAATGAGACCGAGAGAGACCTGAGACAGCAAAAGGTATGCTTCACATGCCAGGAGCCGTGGGCACCGGGACATCATTGTGCCGCTGGGAAGGCACACTACATAGAGGTCTTCTCCGAAAGTCACGGGGAAGAGGATGCATATGAGGAGATGGAGGCAGGAGGCAGTGGTGTAGTACAGAGAGGGGATCATCCACCACTTCCACCACCAGGAGCAAGAGGGGCAGTGTTTGCACCTATTGGGGGAGTCCTTGCTTCTTTGCGAGGGGTTCCAAAATACTTGACACTACGTGTCCGGGGTACTGTGCAGGGACAGCGTGTTTCAGTATTAGTGGACAGTGGGGCTACCCACAATTTTATTGATGCATAGTTGGTAGAGCGGAGGAGCATACCAACAGAGAGCTTTGATGGGTTTTCAGTGTTGGTACCAGGTGCCAGAACCATGCAGTGTGCTAGGTATGTGCCAGCCTTGGCAGTGACTATGGGGACTTACACTCTGACAGATCATTTCTTTGTGGTGGACATTCTAGACACCAACGTGATACTGGGAGTGCAGTGGTTGATCACACTGGGGAAGGTTACTACAGATTGGGAGACCTTGGAGATGGAGTGGATAGACAAGAAGACCAGGAAGCATGAGATGATTCGGGGCATGCACACTTATCCGCCATAGACAGTTTCAGCACACCAAATGGAGGCAGACTTCCGGAAGGGAGATATAGAGTGGGAAGTAGAGCTGCGTGTTTCGGAGGCAGGGTCTACGGCCGGCTGTACACCCAGATGTGCAATCGAATTTGGAGAGATATGCCACAGTTTTCGGGGATATACCACCAGGGCAGCCACCGAATCGAGGGTTTGAGCACACCATCAAGCTGGAGAAGGGCATTCAGGTTGTGATTACTACATCCCTAAAGCCCACAAGGATGAGATTGAGAGAGTTATCCATGAGCTCTTAGCGTTGGGACACATTCGACCCAGCACTAGCCCGTTTGCTTCTTCTGTTGTACTGGTGAAGAAGAAGGATGGCACACTGAGGATGTGCATCGACTATCGAGCTCTCAACAAGAAGACCATGAAGAACCGATACACCATCCCACGGATTGATGAGTTGATGGATGAGCTAACGGGAATGAAGTTCTTCTCGAAGAATCGAGTTACCATCAGATTCGGGTGAGGGACCAAGATGTTCCCGAGACCGCTTTCTGATGTCACTATGGCCACTTCGAGTTTCTGATGATGCCCTTTGGGCTAACCAATGCACCAGCCACCTTCCAGTCCTGCATGAACCACATCTTTCGTGGTCAACTGAGGAAGTTTGTGCTGGTATTTTTCGATGACATCTTGATATACAGTCAGATGTGGGAGGAGCACCTGCAGCACATTGAGGTTGTATTGCGCATATTGGAGGAGTAGCATTTCTATGCTAAGCTCTCCAAGTGCGAATTTGGATTGACGAATATTCTCTATTTGGGGCATATCATTGGTGTGGACGGAGTGAGAGTCCACGAGGAGAAAATCAGGGCGATCCGGGATTGGCCAGAGCCGAAGAACGTGGCTGAACTTCAGGAGTTTGTAGGCATCTGCGCCTACTACCGGAAGTTCGTCAAGGGATTTTCCCAACTTGCTGCACCCCTGACGGATCTTACCAAGAAGGGGGCATTCAGTTGGACAGACACAACGCAGAGGGCTTTTGACAGGCTTAAGGAGGCGATGAGCAGCTGTCCAATTCTAGTGTTGTCGGATTTCACGCAGCCTTTTTTCCTTGAGTGTGATGCATCTGGAGAGGGGGTAGGTGCAATCTTGATGCAGGGGGGCCACCCCATAGCTTTCGAGAGCAAGAAGCTATTGCCGCATGAGAGGTTGTATCCCATATACGACAAGGAAATGCCGACTATCATGCATGCACTGGCCAAGTTTCAGCAGTACTTGGTGGAGAACAAATTCAGGGTGAGGACCGACCACAACAACTTTCGGTTCTTTTTAGAGCAGAAGCAATTGCAGGAGAGGCAGCAAAAGTGGGTCAGCAAGATCTAGGCATACGATTTTGACATCGAGTATATCAAGGGGAAGAACAACGTGGTGGTCGATGCTCTTTCACGCAGACCAGTAGCGTTGTCTCTGATGAGTTTAGACACGGATTGGAGGGCTCAGTTGTTTGTGGAGTACTCCGAAGACCATTTTGCCTGCGAGATCTTGGACGAACAGGTCACGGATGACAGATACAGGGTGATGGATGAGGCAATATATTTCAAGGATCAGATTCTTGACTGGGAGTTCTCAGCTCAAGGAGAAGGTGCTACGTGCCTCACATGACTCACCACTATTAGGCCACCAGGGGTTCACCAAAACCTACAGGGCCATCAGGGAGAAGTTCTCTTGGAAGGGCCTCAAGGAGGATGTACTCTGGCATGTCAGGGAGTGCGAAGTATGTCAGTGGAACAAGGAGGAGATGAGCCATCCAGCAAGATTACTACAGTCACTTCCAATTCCAGAGGGGAAATGGGAGAGCATTTCTATGGATTTCATCACAGGGTTGCCCACGGTGCAGGGCAAGGATTGTATCTTTGTCGTTGTTGATCGGCTAACAAAGTATGCACACTTCTTCGCTATATCGACACAGTACACAGCAGCACAAGTGGCGGAGTTGTTTTTCAGGGATGTTTGCAGGTTGCATGGTCTATCAAAGACCATTGTTAGTGATCGAGATAGTCGTTTCATGGGCGGCTTTTGGCAGGAGATCTTTCATTTGGTGGGTACAGAATTGACTCCGAGCACTAGTTATCACCCTCAAACGAATGGGCAGACAGAGATAGTGAACAAGTGGTTGGAAGCCTACTTGCAAAACTATGCTACAGGGCAGCAAAAGGCATGGTTACGTTGGTTGCACTTGGGAGAGTACTGCTACAACACTACTTTCCATATGTCCATTGGTATGTCTCCGTTTTACACTTTATATGGATATTATGCTTTGTCTTTTGCTAAAGTGATGTTTGGTGCTAGTAAGGCCCCCAAGGCCAAGGATTGGATCCAAGAGAGTCAGGATATACTTCGGGCTCTTAAGGACAACTTAGCTACAGCACAAAACCAGCAAAAATTGTATGCTAACAGAGGACGGATTGAGAGGTAGTTTGAGGTAGGGGACTTGGTCTACCTACGGCTTCAGCCATACCAGCAATCCACGCTGAAGCAGAAGGGGGCCGAGAAGCTCAAGCCCCGCTTCTATGGACCATACAGGGTAATACGCAGGATTGGGGAGGTTTTATATGATTTGGAGTTACCCACAAGTAGCAGGATCCATAACATATTCCATGTATCCTACCTTAAAAAGGCATTGGGGCAACAAGTGACTGCAATCGACGAGCTTCCACCAATAGATGATGAGGGGCATTTGGTGTTACAGCCAAAAGCCATCATAGATACCAGCGAGAGGCAACTGCGGAGCAAGATGGTCAAGGAGTATTTGGTGAGGTGGAAGAACTTGCCGGATGAGGATATGTAATATTCCCAATTAGTGATAGCTAATTGGAAATATTAATTTTGACTAATTTTGCCTTCTATAGTTAAAAT